>OZ010603.1:31411422-31416422 GCA_963932145.1 Acanthosepion lycidas
CACTAGCAAGTAAGAGGAGGTTTCACGCTCCTCAAAACCTCCTGATCAGAGGTCTTGCTGTTGGACGTAGTTTAATGTTTTACTCGGAACGCGGATGTAGTTTACCGTCTTACTCGATGGATTGAAGGCAAGAGGGACAGAGGAAAACAACGCATAACCTGTGTATGGAGGATAGTGGATGGCAAAGCAAGGTTAACAAAAAGGAGTAGAAAGATCAGGAAACAGTGGAGAACCATAATCGCCTACGGTCTGTACGGACACAACACAAAGAAGAATGAGCTTGTGTAAATGGATGGCGGAACAAGGATTAGGAGAGTTAAGAAAAAGACAAAATTTATTATTGACTACAAAGGACAGGAAATTGTGGAGAGCCATGATCACCGACGTCCTGAAGGAACACGGCACATGGAAGAGGAAAGAGCTTGTGTAAATGGATGGCGGAAGAAGGTTTAGAAGAGATAACAAAAAGACAAAATTTATTAAGAGCTACAAAGGACAGGAAATTGTGGAGAGCCACGATCGCCTACATCCTCAAAGTACACGGCACAGAGAAGAAGATGGTAAAAGGATCATGTCTTCAACTGGATCATTAATTTCTTGGTATTGCCGAAAAGGAAAATAATTAAAGTACAGCTTATATTTAGGGCGCCGACATTTGACTAGCCCTCTACGAAATGCATATAATTTACTTTCTTTTTTCTTCACGCACGAAAGGCTGGTCTCTTTTCCCAATGAGCTTAAAGTTACGGTTTGCTGCTGAAGAAGCACAAATCCAAATGCACCTGAATTTAAGCCACCACACAAAGTAGTGTTTCTAAAACTAATCCGAGCATTCGATACAATGTGTCCTAAAAACATTCGTAATTAAAATTCTCGAATCTAAAATACCAAAGATTAGGACGAAGAGAAAAATCGTATCCTTACAGTTGACTACACATTGGTGACCCGGTGTTTCTTAATGTTAGCTAGGTATATAAAATACGCACAGATTTCATCTTTCATAATGAGATCAAAGTGTAGTATCTGCTTTCGGGCGGATAAATTACATTCTGTCTCTCAGTTGTGAGTCTGTCTTCGAACATAGCGTAACTCAGTTGTGTTTCTGTAAGCGGACAGAGTGTAACGGAAAATATCATTGAGAGCTGCCCAGTCTCGGGAAACAGTTGCCTGTGGCAGTACCTTCCTTATTAGTAGGGATTGGTAGTAACACCGATGCCAACACAACCGACGGTTACGGTGGCTGGAATATCTTTGAAACTGGTTAGAGTGCAAGCGCCATATTATGTAACATTGTGACACATCCTACCAGCGTGGAGCAGTAAGTAAACACTAAGTGTATTAGTTGCCTTCGAGCGGACGGACTACAATTTATCTACATTATTTACATTATTCGGACTGTTGTCATCATATTTGTCGCCATATTTATTACAACGTTTCGGCCGTTGTACATATGGCGTCAATAATCCGAATAATGTAAATAACGTACATGATACCTCATCTCAGAAATATAGATAGATACTGAAAGGTCGAAACATTGTAATAAATATGGCGACAAAGATGAGGACAATAGTCCGAATAATGTAAATAGTGTACATAATACCTCATCTCAGAAATATAGACAGATACTGAAAGGCCGAAACGTTGTAATAAATATGGCGACAAAGATGAGGACAATAGTCCGAATAATGTAAATAGTGTACATAATACCTTATCTCAGAAATATAGACAAATACTGAAAGACCGAAACGTTGTAATAAATATGGCGACAAAGATGAGGACAATAGTCCGAATAATGTAAATAATGTACATAATACCTTATCTCAGAAATATAGACAGATACTGAAAGGCCGAAACGTTGTAATAAATATGGAGACAAAGATGAGGACAATAGTCCGAATAATGTAAATAATGTACATAATACCTTATCTCAGAAATATAGACAGATACTGAAAGGCCGAAACGTTGTAATAAATATGGAGACAAAGATGAGGACAATAGTCCGAATAATGTAAATAATGTACATAATACCTTATCTCAGAAATATAGACAGATACTGAAAGGCCGAAACGTTGTAATAAATATGGCGACAAAGATGAAGACAATAGTCCGAATAATGTAAATAATGTACATAATACCTTATCTCAGAAATATAGACAGATACTGAAAGGCCGAAACGTTGTAATAAATATGGTGACAAAGATGAGGACAATAGTCCGAATAATGTAAATAATGTACATAATACCTTATCTCAGAAATATAGACAGATACTGAAAGGCCGAAACGTTGTAATAAATATGGTGACAAAGATGAGGACAATAGTCCGAATAATGTAAATAATGTACATAATACCTTATCTCACAAATATAGACAGATACTGAAAGGCCGAAACGTTGTAATAAATATGGTGACAAAGATGAGGACAATAGTCCGAATAATGTAAATAATGTACATAATACCTTATCTCAGAAATATAGACAAATACTGAAAGGCCGAAACGTTGTAATAAATATGGTGACAAAGATGAGGACAATAGTCCGAATAATGTAAATAATGTACATAATACCTTATCTCACAAATATAGACAGATACTGAAAGGCCGAAACGTTGTAATAAATATGGTGACAAAGATGAGGACAATAGTCCGAATAATGTAAATAATGTACATAATACCTTATCTCAGAAATATAGACAAATACTGAAAGGCCGAAACGTTGTAATAAATATGGTGACAAAGATGAGGAGAATAGTCCGAATAATGTAAATAATGTACATAATACCTTATCTCACAAATATAGACAGATACTGAAAGGCCGAAACGTTGTAATAAATATGGTGACAAAGATGAGGACAATAGTCCGAATAATGTAAATAATGTACATAATACCTTATCTCACAAATATAGACAGATACTGAAAGGCCGAAACGTTGTAATAAATATCGAGATAAAGATGAGGACAATAGTCCGAATAATGTAAATAATGTACATAATACCTTATCTCACAAATATAGACAGATACAATTTATCTTTTAACTGAGTTTCTTTTTTCGGACAAAACACAGCAAATGAATGAGTGAGGTCTGGTTCCGGGGAATCCCACCCTGTGGCAGCAGCACCTTTATTGCACAAAAGAGGTGCTGGCGGTGGGATATTGACGCCAGTGCGATGTTGATTGCGAGGACCGGGCAATGTTTTCCTTTAGCTGATGCGCAAACGCTTGGGCTCCGCATTTTAAACCGCCCTTTTGGAGAGTCACTTTTTCGACAGAATCATCTTTCTTCTACTTCCTGTCTACTACATTTACTACTATTTATGTCTAAATTGCTGGCATGAGGAACTATTTTTATTTACATTTTTACTAATATCCTCGTCTTTGCAGTTATTATTGCAACGTTTCAACCGTTGTACACTTCAGTGATCAGGAGATTTCTAGATGCGTAGCAGAAGCATCAGACCAGATGTGACAGTAATATTAAATTCATGGACTAATGGTTGATTTATAAATGTTTGTTTGTTTAGTTTTACGGCATATCAATCTCTATGGGTTATTTAATAAAGATATTTATTGCTGGTAATATTTTTTTCAAAAATGTATTGCTGGTAATAGTATTTTTCAAAAATATACTGCTAGTAATATTTAAAAAAATATTGCTGTAAATAATTTTTTTACAAAAATGTATTGCTGGTACTAAAATATTTTACACTTTCATAGTGTTTTGACATCAGTTTGGGGTTAACTATCTGCCAATAGCTGGGACCCTAACAGGTGCTACCACCCTGGTTCAGGGTGAACCTGGGAACATCAGCTATTAAGAGGTGGTTCCAGCTTCTCAAAATCCCCTGATCAGAGGCCTTGCTATTGGATGTAGTTTATCTTCATACGCAGGAACCTGATGTAGTTTATCGTCATACCCAGGACGCGGATGTAGTTCATCGTCTTACCGAGGACGCGGATGTAGTTTATCGTCATACCCAGGAAGCGGATGGAGTTTATCGTCTTACCCACGACGCAGATGCAGTTTATCGTCATACCCAGGACGAGGATGTAGTTCATCGTCATACACCGGACGCGGATGTAGTTTATCGTCTTACCGAGGATGCGGATGTAGTTTATCGTCATACCCAGGACGCGGATGTAGTTCATCGTCATACCCAAGACGCGGATGTAGTTTATCGTCATACCCAGGACGCGGATGTAGTTTATCGTCATACGCAGGACGCGGATGTAGTTTATCGTCATACCCAGGACGCGGATGTAGTTCATCGTCATACCCAGGACGAGGATGTAGTCTATCGTCATACCCAGGAAGCAGATGTAGTTTATCGTCATACCTAGGACGCGGATGTAGTTTATCGTCTTACCGTGGACGCGGATGTTGTTTATCATCATACCCAGGACTCCGATGTAGTTTATCGCCATACACAGGACGCGGATGTAGTTCATCGTCATACCCAGGACGAGGATGTAGTCTATCGTCATACCCAGGAAGCGGATGTAGTTTATCGTCATACCTAGGACGCGAATGCAGTTTATCGTCTTACCGTGGACGCGGATGTAGTTTATCGTCAATCCCAGGGTGCTATTTATAAATTTGTTACATTTTGGCGGTTAAAATTGTCCAGAACGACATAGTGAACAAACGTTCCTAGCAGACAGTTAAAAGAGAGCAGTTTCGCTTTTGAGGTGTTAAAATTAACATGCCATTTCTTGTCCCAATTAACAACAGATTGTAGGTGATTTTTGAGATCAGCTGACAATTCGATCTCATCAGACCGATCAGGCTTACTATTAGGACAGGAGTAAATAGTTGTGTCATCAACCTAGATGATGGGTTGAGAACTGATGACATCAGGATGGTCGTTGATGACAGGAACAAATTAGGTCTAAGGGTAGAGACTTTACGTACAAGGATTTACAATAAATAACCGTCGGACGCAGTTTCTCATATCATCGATATTCGTAAGACTTATACTTGTTTAATCCAGACAGGGAAATATCGTT
>OZ010603.1:31421422-31448922 GCA_963932145.1 Acanthosepion lycidas
GGTTAGAAATGGCATCATGACACTTTCCACTGACAAAAAAAAAAAAAAAAAAAATACATAGATAAAGCCCTTCATAAAGTGTGGGTTGTACTTGTCAGAACAATTTTTGTATCTCTTTGAGGCATGGACTTCCAGGAATCCCTTCAATTAGTCTACTGCAATCTTTTCCAACCAGTCCTAGGGGTCCAAATTATTATTATTATTATTATTATTAATATTATAAAACAAAACGCCACTTCAAATATCGACACCACTCCTTCAATATTTTGCAAAACGTAGAGAAGAGTACAAATTAAGAAATAAAAAATAATAGAAGAAAAGACAATGTCTGACAGTATTTCGACAGTCTATTATGTTTTTAAAAATGCATGCATGCAAATTTATATAAGTATGGTATCGGGATATTTGTTCAAAATGTGTACCGTTATAGATAATTACATATGCAAATTACAAAAATCCAACGCTTATGGAATGAACAAAATGACAGACGAGTTCCATAAAATTTATTCGAAACTATTTGATTAATTATTCTTACTAAATAACTGAGGGAAAATTTCATGATGAGACGGCCCGGTCATGTTACTAACATTTAGTTGCATTCCATTCATCGTGTTGATTAACAGTACAACAGTTTTTTCTCAAAACAAGCTACGTTTGTACAAAAACTTGTACTTATTTTATATTATTTTATACTTGTATACAATTTTTAAACATAACTTGAAGAAGACAGAAATACTGTTGAAATCATAGTGAAACAGTGACATTCTTTTTTTTTATATTATTATTAATAGTAGTATTAGTATTATTTCTGTTGTATACTTATTTCATCCCGGGTCCCAACCAAAGACCTAAGCTCAGAAATGGTATTCTGACATTTTCCATTGCACATTTGTGTAGAAACAAGTAAACAAATCAACAAAAACTCTTACAAACACATGCACATTTTACATAGATAAAGCTCTTCGTAGGATGTGAACTGTGTATGTGTGACAATTGTTTTGCATTTCTTTAAGTCATAGATTCAAAGATACATTGCAGTCCGCAGGGACTGCTATATTAATACGAAGGCATTTGCTTTTTTTGTTTGTGGTCTGTAATAACAATGTCTGGACGGTTATCTTTAATTGTTCTGTCTGTGTTTATTGTGTAGAACCACAAAATTGTTACAGGTCTTATCTCCGTAACCAGGTCTGAGTGGTGTTCATACCAATTTCTTTCAGTTCTCTTTCCGTAGAAGTTGCAGAGTTTCTAGTGCAGATATTGGCTCACTCTGTCATGCCGAGTTTTATATTCAGTGGGTATCAATACCGTGCAACCTGATACAAGTTTATTATTATTATTATTACTAATTTTACAATGATCTAATCAGACTATTATCTTGGTAGTTATAGACACACTATCCTGACCTATAAATAACAATGTAAGCTCTGTTAAAATTAGTTAATTTAATTTGTATAACGATACAGTTGATGTAAAAATGAAGTGTTCAACCACATAACGTGAATCACGTAGCGATTCAGTAATATCGACATTCTTTCGAAATAAAATTCTTTCTTCTGAAAACGCTGGTTCATCGACGAAACATTGTCGAAGTAGAAGTTGTCTCTCTTTAAGACAGAACAGCCAGATGACCTGCACATCTGATTTGGTTGTAGTGGCGTAGAATCGCTCAAAACCATCCCCAAGATCCGAATAAAGTGTACACGTGACACATATGGTCTCCAAACGACACTCTTCAAGTTTTTGATTCAGAGTTGTCCTGTACGAACCAAAACTAAAAAGCACAGTCTGTCCAATTATTTAAACCATAACTCAGGAGAGACAAAGAGAGAGATTCATACCTTTCCCAAGGGCATTTGTGCGTGAGTGCAGAAAACTCGACTCGAGTTCCATTTCGACTCTCCGATTACTCATTCGGAGCCGCTACCAATTACATCCCCCCCCACACACTCTTCTGGCATTCCGGACAACTTTGATCTTCAAAAACTTAATGCAATGTCAATTGTTATCTTCTGTCTTCTTAATTCCTGTTCTTTTATTGTTCTTTCTCCTTAATACTGTTTTCGCATAATCTTTCGCATGCCTTACCTGGGGTGATATATATATATATATATATATATATATATATATATATATATATATTAGGTTGGTGCAAAAATAATGACGTAATAATGTCGTTTTTTGACGTATTTTTTAACGTCAAAAAACGACATTATTACGTCATTATTTTTACACCAACCTAATATATATATATATATATAACCGAAAGGGTAAATATAGGTAGATAACCGAGCGAGCGAGTAAGGAAGCAACAGAGCTATATATATATATATATATATATATATATATATATATATATATATATATATATATATATATATGAAGAAATATAGTTTTAAGGTGTGGTATATTTATGGGATAAAGTGCTCAATATTAGAGATAGAACGATTAATATATTAATATATATATATATATATATATATATCGGCCTGACGATTGCGTCTAGCATGAAACAGCATGTCGCCTCTGAGTGTTGAATTCTATATATATATATATATATATATATGTTTGTGTGTGTAAAGAAAGAGAGAGAGAGAGGGGGAAGAGAGAGAGAGGGGGAAGGCATGCACGGTGGAGTAATGGTTCGTGGCTTAGATTGTGGAATCGGAGAGCCGAGTTCGAATTCCAGTCGAATCCATTACATTCACTGACGTGCTAATAACCCGTGAGGAAGGTATAAATCCTCTTTTCCCTCCAGCTATAGGTAAATAGCAGGACAGACTGGGTTCTATAGCCTTGTATGGCAACTGTTCTAGGAGAAGAAAAACTCTGAATTTAAAACATGCGGATGATCGTTTGGGGACCTTGTGGCACGTAGTGCACCATGTCTCTGTATTCTTCCCTTCAAAAAGTGTGGATGGTCCTGCACAAAACCTTCACCGATATAATCAAATCTTATGTGCTGTTGTCGGGCTGTCGGTTTCCTGGGAACTGATCTGCTTGACCCTCATACGTCAAATTCGACAGAATAGTTGAGTATATATATATATATATATATATATATATATATATATATATATATATATATATATATATATATATATATATATATATATATATATATATATATATATATATATATCCTTTATTATTTTCATTTCTCAGATGAGTAATTGTCAGTATTATATTATTTCGAACTATTTTTCTCATTTTGGTTGATATAGATCTTATTATTGACACAACGTTTCGACCAAGTACCCTCTGGTGATCACCAGGAGTCCATTGATTTGCTCATATGGGATATCTGTTGATTAATGTGATATTTTCCCTGTGATGTCAGTTAACATCTATATAACAGTTCGAAATAATAAAAGAATAATATAATTGATATAATTCTTTCTATATCTTTTTTGCAGTCGGTGTTTTCATGTTTGGTAAAAAAACAGACAGACACGTATCATTAAATGAATCTTTTTTCCTTGCTTACTTTATTCCTTCCTTCCTTCCATCGAAAAACTTTCTCCAGTGAATAAGAAAAATCGATGGGTGAACTTAATTCAAGATGGCCGTTCCCTACAGAAAATCACAGTGTGTCGTCTGCTTTGATTTATATGTATTTAATAGATTAGAAATTGGTTTACAAAGATCTATGCTCATGTCGAATGTCGATACAAATGTGTCTTCAATCCTTACTTTTACGATGAATACACACATAAACAAACATGTTTCTGTACGTGGACACATTTTAACAGATAGTCCCAAAATCTCACTTGGTCGCATTTTTAATAAATATTAATGCGAAATCTATCCAGGAGATATATAAGAATTTTAAATAGGTTGACAGCCAGTTATACCCAAGTAGAGAGAACCTTACTTCCCGGAAAAGTACAGATGATGAGTTGGAGAGAGATTATGCTGATGACATCGGTATTTATAGCTGGGATAAGAATGATCTTGAACAAAAAATAGACATTATATAATAAGTAGTTTAAAGCCTCAGTCTACCAATGGTTCCCATAATGTTTTGTTCAAAACTATTTTTTCACACTTACAGTTATAAAAAAAAAAAGAAAAGAAAAGACGAGCATGCTGTCTTTTCTTTTTATGTATCGTCTTTGGCTGAGGAGGAAGTGACGTAAGTCATTAACGATTGGTCAGCAGTGGCATTTACTTAACGAGTCAATTTGGTGCGTGCTTGGCGTATTTTTTTTTTTTTTGCTTCAGGATCGCCTGCCTGAATAGTACTGTTTCGGTAGGGTCTCTTGGGTGAACAAGTATGATGTTGGAAGAACCGAAACTTGTCATGACCCCAAGTCATAACATCACTGACGAGGTGATCCTGAGCACTCGTTGGAGTTTTCATGTCACAGGTATTCTATACGAATTATTTTTTCTGGCTGTTATTTTTTCATTTTCTGTCATCTCCGTAAAGGAATGAATTTTGAAACAAAAAATAAAATTTTGGTGGGTGACTTCTCTTCTTATTACCAAGTGTGTCCATTGGGTTCATGGTTGAAACTTTTTATTAAATAAAAAATATTGTCCATTCTTAATAGGTGTCACTTCTTTTTCTGAAGATGATAATGAAAGTGACAATGTTAGCCATATTTATTTAGAATCGGATAATGATATAAATGATATTAATTATTGTTTGAACGTCCATTTTGATAATAGGTTTCGATGACTGTAACACGCTGTTTGATTGTTAATCTTTCCATGGTTGAAATTGCCAAAGATAAGTTGTTAAATCTGATAGAAAAAGAAAAAAAAAATCATTAGACGTTTAAACGTAATTCACATTTAAAATCGGCCCAACTTATTGGGACACCCTTTACATTGTTCATGATGCTAAATCTCCTCGAACTAATCCCAAAATGGACAAATGCTGAAGGAATTCGTGCCTCGCAGGCATTGATACAAAATTTAGTGAGCACTAGCAGTATAGCCCGGCGTTGCCCGGGCATGTAACAGTAAGAGATAAATCAAGTATCGACCATTATAAAGACTGAAAAATAAAACTGACAAAGATTATTGTTTAAGGTTGACGGACACGCATGTCTTAAATATTTTTTTTTACGAATTGGTCAAACCCAAACTCAAACAAAAACATTGTTTGCAATCATTATGTGTCTACCGATTGGATAGAATTTTATTATAAACAATTGTCTTGTAAATGGAATTTTTAAAGCATTCTGAATGTAAAAATAAAGAAAAAAGTGTGCAAGACAATAAGAAACACTACCTGCCAAAAAAAGAAAGTAAAGCTTTGTTGGAATCGGTTGAAAAATGTTGGAAATCCGATCCCATATATAAACGAACACACACACACACACACACACACACACACACACAAGCTGGGTTTTATAATAATTATAACTCGATATGAGTTGTCCCCCTTTCATTCTCGTGATGCCTCATAATCGTGTTTTCAAATTGATTTCGTGCAAAAACAATTGTGTTTTTCCAAGTTTTGGCGCTGTCAGAACCACCGCAAGGTAATTTTACGTAGTCCTGTGAAGTTTTGTTGAAATCAGTTGGAAAATGTAGGAAATCCGATCCAATATATAAACGTACACACACACACACACACACACACACACACACACACACACACACACACACACACACACACACACACAATCTGCGTTTTATAAGTAAGATTACACAAACCAGGAACCATCCAAGGAGAGAAAGAAAAAAAAAGATGCATCTTCTGTGGTTCTAAAATGGATAGAAAAACGTAGACTCATATTTGCCAAAATATGTCTGTCAAAGCCATTTGAATGTATTCTGTGCAAAAATGCAGCTCAGAATTGTATTTCTTTTTTAATCATGTAATTTGAATTAAACTTATAATATCAAACAAAATACAAAGATGTATTGTAATTTTCCTGTTTCAGTGAATAAATTTTGATTAAAATTGTTATGTATTAGTCGATCTATAAGCTTATATGTAGCCGTCTCTTCTACTCCAATAGCTTCATGTCTCGCACTTCTCGCCCGTGGAACTCCCTTCTCTTTTCCTGTTTCCCTGATAGCTATAATCTCCAACTATTCAAATGTAATGTCAATCGACGGCTCCAGATGCCTTGATCTATCCCCTAACCTTCTCTTCATCCTTTCCTCTATCACTCCTCTTTGCTCTCGCTCCAGCTCTCTGTAACCTTTTGCGCGCTAGTGGCTTCCCGCCTTGCTTGGGGTGAAACGCTTAAAAAAAAATATCGGGAAATTATTACACTATTTTTTTCCCAAGAAGAAATGAAAATTGACGGATAATAAAGAAAAGGTACGTGTTAAGAGGCATAACCGTCTATGTCTTGTAGGAAGACGTCTCTGAATTAAAATGGAGAATACAAAGGGAAATCATTGCAATATGTTTTCCCAAGAACACCTATCAATTTACACATAGTAAAGAAAAGGAATCTGTGGAGAACAATGTGGACTACGTTCTGAACGAATTAAAGCGAGTCTGAATTGAAAACTCCGGAGAATCGAACGGGAAACTTCTTTATTATCTTTCCTAAGAAGTCATGAGAATTCATCGATAATAACGAAAAGAAAAATGAGGCGAGCCATGATTTACATGATGTCGGGAGATAAGAAAGATATCTTTTATTTTGTCTCCGTAAACTAAGGTAAACATAGCAGGCCATCTCTGGCTGCCTAGCCTTGGAGAGTAGCCAGTCTAGTAGAGGGACTATTCTGAATCGAAAACATTGGAAAAAGTAGCAGAAAACTACTCCACTATCTTTCCCAGGACGGCATGGCAATTCAGAAGATGAATCCTAAAATCTTGAATCGTCTCACAAGTATATTTTATGAAAAATAATGCTGCTTGCTATACAGAACGGTGAACGAATATTATGTAATCTCCAATGATGCAAAGGTCTTCAGTTCAAGATTTGTACTTAATTTTAGTTGAGTTCATTTTCGCTCAACGGTTTATCAACCCATTGTAGGTTATTTAAAGCCGAAACATATTTCGAATATCTTTTTAGAATCTCAATTATAATTCTTCTTCTTCCTTCGTTAGTTAGTTGGTTCCTTAGTTAGTTTGCACGACCGTTACACCGTGCCAATACCTCATAAATAATGAACAATTCCGCTTTTATCGCTGGCATGTCAGAGACGCTACTTGGTTTCAGTGAGAAAATGAAAGAAAGAAAGAATGGAAGATAGAAGTGTTTAACGTCTATTTCCGTGAAATGGGGAAAAAAAGTTGTCAATTTCAATTTATTTTCATTTGCACATACTTAATTATAAGTAACTTTTTAAATAAAAGTGTTTGCAAGACAGGCTTTTAGATAGTAACAATATTTTTTCCAGATACAAGTCCTACGACTTTAACCCACAGCCGGAGAGAGAACATGGATCCATATCTTGAATCCCAAAGATTCAAAAACCAAAGTAACGCAAACGACTGAAGATTGAATTCGGTTCTCCGTTTTCTAGTCCCGAGCCGCTATACAATACACCACCCTCACGTCCAACTTATCTCGTTGGAAGGAAAGTTTTCGTTCTTTATTTAGAATTTATTTGTTTCGAAACGGCATATTTAACTAACATAAGTAAATAAGTCTGTCTATATTTCTGAGATGAGGTATTATGTACATTATTTACATTATTCGGACTATTGTCCACATCTTTGTCACCATATTTATTACAACGTTTCTTCCTCTTCAGGTGGTTGGAATGTCGAACTGAACCCTTTATTTCGCTCACTATTCTAGTTCCACGTGCCATATTTAAGAGATGCCAGTTATCAGTTATCTCATGTTAATTTTCCCTCTGAAAGTTCTCCACTGCCTTAACCGGGTATTGAACTCACACTCTAACCAACGCCTTTATCCACTGTACCATGTGTCCTTGAGGACATCTGGGTATGAATTTCTGGGTATTATAATGTCTTCAGCAACCATTTTTACCAGTGCTCATATTGCAATTTTGCTATTATCATTTCATGTTTTTACCAGAGCTCATATTGCAACTTTGTTGTTATCATTGCTTTTCTCTGGCACTCCTTATTACTAAAAGGCGTTGGTTAGATCCAGTGACAAGACCCAAAGTGTGTGAGTTCAATACCTGGTTAAGGCAGTGGAGAACTTTCAGAGGGAAAATTAACAGGAGATAACTGATAACTGACATCCATCAAACATGGCACGTGGAAATAGAACAGTCTACACCAGTGAGCGAAATAAAGGGTTCAGTTCGACATTCCAACCACCTGAAGAAGGCCGGAGCGTACAACGGCCGAAACGTTGTGATAAATATGGCGACAAAGATGAGGACAATAATCCGAATAATGTAAATAATGAATAGAAGTAAATAAATAAAGACATTGCTCGATTAATGCGCATTCGATTAATGCGCATTCGATTAGCGCGCTAAAGATTTTATATATCACAATTCGATTAGTGCATATATAATATTCGATTAGTGCATATATAATACTCGGTTAGTGCGGTAAAACATTCTTTAGTTTAACCATAGTAATTGAAAACAGATTTTTTTTCATAGTTACCGGTGTACATAGCGTCACTAGTCGAGGGATTCTCGTATATATATATATATATATATATGTATATGTGGATATAAAATTATGACATTATTTAGTTAGAAAAGCTTTTAACTGATTTTATAAATAGGATTTATTAAGGACACTATAGTCTTAAGAAAAAAAAAACTTTTTTCGATGAATAACGAAATTTTACAAGAATTGTTTTCATTTTTTTCTTAAATTTTAATTATAATAATAATTAATTTTAAATTTTTAATTATAATAATAATTAAATTTAAATTTTTAATTATAATAATAAACATTCTGCATTACTTTAATTTTGTTAAGTGAAAACTATATTTACGAATCAAAAATTGAAAAGATTAATAAAAGTCGTTTTGTACCAAGATTTTTTTTAAATTTAAATTTTTTATGTACAAGCACCCCTCGATTAATGCGAATTCGATTAATGCGCATTCAATTAATGCGCTTTCGATTAAGGTGTTTTTGATTAGGTCGCTAAAATTTTTATATATCACAATTCGATTAGTACATACATAATACTCGATTAATGCGGTAAAACATTCTTCAGTTTAAACATAGTAATTGAAAATCGATTTTTTTATAGTTACCGATGTACACATTAGTCGCACTAATCGAGGGATTCCTGTAAAACAAAGAAAAAGAAAAAAGAAATCTTGGAGAAAATTTACCGAAATTTGTCTAGAATACTTAGAAAAAAAAATTCACAGTCCATTTTAGGCCGAATTTAATTAGTCATCTATTTATTGATTATTTTTATGAAATTTGAAAATAAAATAAAAGGAGACATTTTATTTAATATATTTTTAAATTTGAAACTATTTAGTTGAAAATGTGATATTTTTGAAAAAAAATTCCGAATTTAAAATTGCCAAAAAGTCCACCAATTTTTCCTTTTCTTAAAAAAGGAAAATCAGTGCAGAATGAAATTCAATTTTGGTCTATTTCTATCCTCTTTATAAAATGTAATTTAATCAAATGTAGCAGAAACTGTTTTTGTTTTTTATTCAAGGCATTTTTGTGGCGGAGACATTTTGACTTACGGACTCATACATGCACACATGCGTATATATAACAAAGATTTAAAACACGTGCATGTGAGTATAATATATATATATATATATATATATATATATATATATATATATATATATATATATATTCGGCAATTTCTCATTGTTATATTTGCATTAATGTGTTTATGAATCTCATTGTCTAGCCTAGTCTTTCTTTTGTGTATGTATGATGACATGTGTCTTCGCTCACATTTTTTTATACTTTTCTATTCATATCTCTGTCTCTGTGTCAATGCCGATGAGTAAAAAAAACAATGTTAAAACTTTTAATATCTATCTATCTATCTATCTATCTATCTATCTTTCTCTGTAGATATGTTATATTCATTATCTATCTATCTATCTATCTATCTATCTATCTATCTATCTAACTCGTTCTCTTCATACCTACCTACCTATCTATCTATCTATCTATCTATCTATCTATCTATCTATCTATCTATCAGGCTGTTCATATCTATCTATCTATCTATCTATCTATCTATCTATCTATCTATCTATCTATCTATCTATCTATCTATCTAAACTAACCATTATTTCTATCCATTTCAGTCTGTGCATTAAAGAAGCCCTACGTTCTATCTATCTATCTATCTATCTATCTATCTATCTATCTATCTATCTATCTATGTAGATATGTTATATTCATTATCTATCTATCTATCTATCTATCTATCTATCTCTGTAGATATGTTATATTCATTATCTATCTATCTATCTATCTATCTAAACTAACAGTTATTTCTATCCATCTCAGTCTGTGCATTAAAGAAGCCCTACGTTCTATCTATCTATCTATCTATCTATCTATCTATCGTTGTAGATATGTTTTATTCATTATCTATCTATCCATCTATCTATCTATCTATCTATCTATCTACTATCTATCTATCTATCTATCTATCTAATTTCTTTCTACCTTATTCTTTTTAAATAGCCACGCAACACTCACCTGACCTTTTATCCCGCCCTGATCTCAATATATTAACTAACATTTGAAAGCAATCCAATAGAGTTTCGCCTTTCCGTTTCACGCGCCTCCGGCTGACGAGTTTGACTTTCTTGATAGTGTGTCAGTAACAACTAACCGAACATTTATTAACCGACCGAAATTTTTTTAAAATCGTCCTGACTATTTGACAGCCAAACAGACAGACGGTTTCTGTATTCGCATCCATTAAAAACACATATTAGCGACATCAGGCAGCAATCGCAACAAATATTTATAGATATATATGTCTCTGAAGCGAATGTATTTTCTAAATTTTCAGTTCTGTACAATGCATTCCTATCTACGCCACATTGTTAATCTATTTTAGATAGCTCCAATAAGGTTTAAAATGAATTTAAAAAAATGAATAAGCTTTCTTTTTCATTTTAGCTTTAATTCAAAACTGAAAGATTTCAAATTTACTATTCCCGGCAGCAGAATACCCTGTGGTGTATTTCAAACAGAAATTATATTGATAAGAATCGTTTTCTTTTCCAGTAAAATCCATAAAAATCGGTCATTTTTACACATTTCTAAACAAAAGTTAATTCACGGTTTTAAAAATCTTGCAAAAATAAAAATATATTTCTGAAACGTTATTTGAACGACATTAGTAAATTTAAAGTTAAATTAATCTGGTTTGAAACAAATATTACTTACTAATAGCATAAAATATCCTATACAAGCATTTCTCAACCACGGGGTATTGTTTTTCTGACGTGTTAATCGATTTATTGACATCCGATTGAACTCTAAATTTGCTCAGAGTTAAGTATGGTGAAGCAAACGATGAAGTTTAAAAGGGAGGCAACACTTAAAAAAGTGACCGTTTAATGATAGATTTATTGGTTTGTACATTCATACTTCAGAAATTATACACGTATATACACATATTAAAACAAATCGAAATTCTTTTAAAAATAAAGTCGTCAGATTGTAATAACCTCTACGATATATGATTAGTAAATATAGTTTTACTTGATAACAATATTGCCTAAGAGTTATTACATTGAAACTGAATTTTAAAAGATTTAAAAACTTTTCAAATTATTGGATTTAAAATTGTAAAAAAATAAAAATAAATCTTTTGAAAATTCATTTTTCATAAATTTTTTTCAGACAATATTGACTTTAATATATATTATTCATAAAATTAATTAAAAGCTTCTCTAATTAAATAAAGTTTCAATTTTAATGTAGTTTTTAATTTTCGACTCAGAACAGATTTTCGGCAAGACGAGATCCGATTTTTCAAAACAAAAATCGGTGATTTAAATTCTTCAAAATATTCTACTCTTAACAAATATAGTCACTAAAAACTCGTTGAATTTCTCAAGTTTTCATAAAATTAAATAAAGGGGTGAAACAGAGCTAAAAAATTTTTTTACCAAGATTTTATAACAAAACATTTCAAAAATAGTTTCATTCATTTTCTAATATTCCTGAAAATTTAATTAAAATCCGACAATTATTTGATTTTTGCAAAAATTTCCAAATTAATATGTCTGTCACCCTAAAAAAAGTTTAAAATTTAGTACAACCGGTAACGCAAGAAAAACAAGTTTTTTAATCAAAATTTCGAATGTTCTAAAAAGGAGTAAAAAATTTAATTAAATATTGTGACGTCCCCACGGTGTCGCTGCGCCAAATGTGACATCTGCCTAGCCGCGTCCGTCGTGCTATCCTGTCCTGTGATGACCAACTAGCTTGGTATTGGTTGCGGCACCAAATGTGACGTTCTAACCTTTTGGTGATTCGGATGGGAATCTGGTTAGATTCGGTATCAGCCTTGTCGTTCCCAGCTCGCCTCCAACGTCTGGTTACCGAAGTAACTGTTTTGATTTCCAGTCTAACCTACCCACGTTGTGATCTGATCTTAGGTAGACGAAATCAATCAGTCGCCGGGCCGTAATGCAAGCTGAGTTCGATCAAGGGTGATATCGCACAAGTATATGTAAAAGAAAAGAAAATAATAACTCGAAAAGTTCAAATGTGTTAAAAAAAAGGATAACAATATTTTATATGTGGTTGCTGGATACAGGACTGCGTCTTCTTCCCAACCCGCTATATGGATTCGTGACACTTTGTGTTTGTTAGGCGAGTCTTAACATCTTAAGTTGTTTGTTCTTAAGAAACTGGTTCTTCGTGTATCTTCAGGTGATATTCGTAAAACTTGTTTTGGTGGTGTGAGTCTAAGTCGTTCTTCAAAAATAAATTGTTCTTGGTTAGAAATTGAGTCGTGATTTGCGTGGAATCTTTCAAGTCAGCTATCTGCGAGGCGAGTGCAACTCCAACTGCGAACTTCACTCAACTTAACTGGAACTCGAACTCGAACTGGTTTTTACTCGCTGCGACTCTGCTTATATGGACGCCGACCAAAACCGGGGTGGGCTTGTCGGGGTTTCAGGTTCCTTGATAATTCTAATTCCACAATCCCCTTCTTTGTTTTCGGTCAGGAAAATTTTATTATTTTCCATTTTTGGAAGTCTTTAGTCTTCCCACCTTCTTCTGTTCCCATATTGGTATCTCACCATGCCCTCAGAGGGTGTCAACGGGTTTCTCCTCTCTCTCACAGTGGCATCTCACACCTATCCCTTCAGGGGAGGGCGCAACAGGCCTCCCCTCCTTCTTCACATGATTACCTCCGCCTAACGCTCATGCCACCACTCAGCCAATGGGTGCTCAGCAGCGTAGGTGTGGCCAGACTAGCCCCGGTTTAAAAAATCTTGCTCAAAGAAAAAAAAATATCTTCCATTTTCTTTTTTTTTTCTTTTTCTTTTCTTTCTCTTTCTTTCCTTCTGCCCGACAACGAACCTTAGACTCTTATCATAGTCAAATGTCACTTGGACTTTATCACCCGGGGCCTTCGCCAAACAAGTGGGTGGTCAGTTGGACGTATTTGCATTCTGTTGTTAATTAACTGTTCGGATAAAATAATTTCGCTATCATAGCCAGCCCTGACGATAAACAGGTGTTTTTCCCAAATGACATGGAGGTGGTTCCACGGACATTTTGATTTCGGTCAAGCTTGACCTAATTAATTTTTATCTCCCAGCACCCTGCGGGAGGTCTCTTGTCCAACTTGAAAAAATCTTTCTTTATCATTGCCATGGGCAGATTGGATATATCTTACTCGCCGCCCCGTAACATAAATCAGATTAAATTCTGTGTTTCACCTTCTCGACAATGGAAATAAAAATCTTACCACTTTCCCTGTCAGAAAAATAACACCGCTTAGTGTCCTTTTCGTGATGGCTTCTTATCACCTAAATTTAATTCTCGCCTTTTTTTCTTCTTTCTTTCTAGCGACGTAGATAGTGTCACAATATTCAAAAATACTTTGAACCTTCCTCTTAATAATAACAAAGATTTTGACGGTAAAAATATGTTTTTATTACGTTCAGAACATGTTTTCCTCACGGCATACTGAATTTTAGAGATTTCGTGGAGGTACTTAAATTCTGTATAGGTCTTTTAATATTTATATGACGCACATGGATAACGAGTTTTAAGTTAACCTGTCGGATTAATAAATTAATAAAATAATCCATTACTTCTATAGAAATATTTAAGCATATATTATGAATGGTTTAAAAGTTTCTAATATATCAATGTATTAAAAATTATAAAGATAATTGAATCAATAGCTAGGCCTGCTCCTAAGAAAGTTGCTTCACTGTGTCGTGCTGGAAAATTTTCCCTCCAGAAGCTATCTTACCTATTTATATGCCATTCATTCATGCCTCGAATATTGTATAGCGATCATCCTCACACACATACATACATACTTACACAAATTCAAATTATATAACGACAATCATTCATTGGATAATAAATCAACACTACTGTGTAACGGACAATTTATAAATCGCAGCTATGCGACAATTTTATTATCGCTATATTTTCATGTTGTCGATTTTGTGCACTTTTGGGAGAATCGGATCCCAAGAGCCTTCTCAGCTTAGTAAATATTTTCAGGAAATATCAGCTTCTAATTGGTCAATAAACACACAAGTTGACGTTGCAATCCACCCACGCACAATATGTTTTTCCAACGCGTGACTAAGTCAAGTTTCTCGCCAAGTTCTTTTGATCCTGTCGCATGATTACGTTATCTATAAATAGCAAACACGAGTTTGCCTCTTTCTCTTTTTTATCTCTCTTCTTGCTGCAAAATGTAGTCTCAGAGAATTATCGTCTCGACCATGCGGTCAGACGTTAAATAATATTTCACGCATTCACGTATGTACGAACCTTCACGTACTTTTCCAACCTACATTACAACATACAGAGCATTTCCAAGCATGCAACAAGAACTTTATTCTTCTAAAACTACAGTTTAATAATTAATCCAACTTCGTGAGCTCCGGTAAAAACATTCCCAGACTAAGAGACATAACTCCATCAGATCTTTAACTTCTACCCATGTACATCAACACACAAATAAATACAATGTTATGTTTTTTTTAAAACAATTTTGTTCCTCCTTGTATTTCATGCTTTGTGGTATTTTGCGTTTAATATAAATTGTGTGGTCATGTTATTCACGCAGTCGTAAACAATAATCCACAATGGTCATTCCTCTTAACATACCTCTACAATTGCATATGGCCCAGTGCTATATATTTAGAGATTCTTGATTAAATCCAAAGAACATTTTGCAGCATTACTGGTCCTGGACTGGCATCTCGGCTTCAGTCACTTTTTCCACCACCGTAATGTAGCTTCCCTTTTCTATAAATAGTTTCATGGCAGTTGTTCGGATCGTAATCCTTAGCTATAGTACCTACACTTTATGAATTTAAACCCAGTACTAGATTGGCGGTAAGACCTCATCAATTCATTATTAGATTGGCTAGATATAAATGTAAGTTTTATACTAACAGTTTCTTCTCTCAAACTTCTCGCTTGTGGAACTCTCTCGCGGATCCATGTTTTCCAGCCAAATTTGATCTTCAAAAATTTAAATGCAACGTCAATCGTTATCTACTGTCTTTTTAATTGTTAACTGTGTTGTTCCCTCTCTTTAATAGTATGTTTTTCACGTATTCTCTCGCACTTTGTAACCCTTTGCGTCTTAGTGGCTGTATTGTGTTGCCTGGGGTGAAATGATTAAAAAAAGATTTCGAGAAACATATGACTAAAACCCAGAATAAATCCATCAGCGGATATCTATTAATAATTCAACCGCTTTTCTATCGCTTGAACATACGAAAGTATTCTTTCTCCCACCCTGTGTAGTGTATGAGTGTGTGACCAGGTGGTTAGAACGTTCGATTTCTGACCTTGCGACCCGGGTTCGACTCTCACCAGGGTCGACTGGTCAGGAAGGTAACTTCTTGATGTTACTGGTCTAGAGGAAGCGACGCCTTTGGAAAGTGCCTAAAATAACATACCACGGGTTGACCCAAACATTTTGAGTAAAATTGAGAAGACGGAACCCTTCGCACGAAGTCACAAGTCATCGTGACCGAGAGTTTGAGCGTGCTGGCTTAGTTCAGACTGTTGATCATGCTAGATAAAACGCTCTCTCCCAGAAACTGTAACTAAGGTCTGAATAGTTACAGTATAAAGTTGAAAAAATACAAACGCAACTGAGTATGAGTCTGCAACAGGGATTGGCTAAACCCACCAGTAGATAGGCGTCTTCGAATAAGAGTGGCCAGCCACTTAGTGTATGAGAGGAACACTGTCTTTTGGCTGTCAAAGCCAAGATTTTAGGCATATTCGAAAAGGAGATTAAAATAAAATTGGATTATATTGCATGATGGTAACTATACTTGTGTCTATTACACTGTCATAAATGCCATTTTCTGATTGTTGCTGGTTGTTTTTGCTAAAGCACTTGCTTCATTTGTTTGCCCTTTTTTAGCTGAATAGCTGCCCGGTTAATAATAATAAAAAAATGATCGCTCTTCTTTCTTTTCAGAATTGCGCATTTTAATTTGCATAACAACACGCTAGGGTCATTGGAAGTGTTTTGAGGGCCATGATTGTTAGACAGTTAGAAGGAGGACTCATTGCAGAAGACATTGATGTCTTTCTTGCTAAGTGAATAGGTTCTTTACTCAGTTTAGAAATGAAAGAAATAAAATGTGATCACAAAGTTCTGAACGACCTGGACGCACAGCCAGGTGTCTCCGATCAGTTCAGCGGTCGGCGAGAGCAGCCCAAGAGAGAAGTCTTCAAGTAAAGCAGCGCCTATCGATGTGAGTCACAGAACAGTCGTGAAGTAGATCTATATCACTGGCTATCATGGAAGACGCAAGTCTTAAATCAATTCACCCAACGTTAAGAAAAGAATGAGTTCACAAATGAGTCAAAATTTTTAGTCTTCTCCGACTAATCGTCTTTTCTCCCTTTTTACTGCCGACGGACATATGTTTCTGGAGAAAACACGTTCAACCGCGTGCAACAAACAGTCGAACACGATGGAGTTTTAGCGATGGATTAGGGAGAGTTTTAGAATACTACGGACATGTTAGAATGCACTGGCAACATTAAAGCTGGAAATATAAGGAAACTGCTGCTAGCAATCAGCACCAGTTAACTGAAATCCGTAGGCCCATAGTAATAGAGAATATGCCTTTTAGAAGTTGAGGAAAGTATTAATAAGAACGTTTGTTTGAATATGGAAAACGTGCAGAACTACGATGTAATATCTCATCTCTTACAGGTCAATGAATTCTGGAACATCCCACAAATGAAGAAGACAAGAAGCGATAGAAATGCAGTTCTACCGAAGAATGCTGAGAATATTATGGATAGAACAAACGATTAATGAAGAAGTTCTAAGTAGAATATGCACTACAAAGAAATTGATACAGAGAGATGAGATATTTCATGCACGTCATGAAGAAAATCAACTCTTTGCCAAAGACGACAATGAGTTGAAGGGCTTCCTCAATATTGTAAAATGTTTCAGTGATGACATAGGTATGGACTTCGGATTAGATAAATGTGCAAAAGCAACATTCAAAAAAGGGAGAATTACAGAAACACCCTAAATAGTTTTAGACTTTGTCACAAGGATTACTGAACTGGAACAAGATGAAGCCTATAAGTACCTAGGAATTAGCGAAGGAGATTGTATACAACATACACAAATGAATGAGAAGGTAAGAAAGGAGTACTACAGGCGTGTGTGTCTGGTACTGAATACCGAGGTGAATTGAAAAAAACAGAATATCAGCCATAAACACCTTGGCTGTCCCTGTGGTGCAATAGAGCTTTAACGTCCTTAACTGAATCATAGCTGATATTAAGCGAATAGACGCCAAATCGAAAAAACTTCTCACTTGCTATCGCATGCATCATCCCAAAGCTGATGTTGATCGTCTGTATGTGCCCAGATCCGAAGGAGGCAGAGGATTAGTTCAACTAGAACTGTCTTACAAAACTACCATAATTGGCCTTCAAAGATACCTGGAAAGTACAGAAGACTGGAAGAGGATCTGTGTCAAAGAACATGAATGTAGAACATTTATTCCGTAATAAAAGCAGCCAATAAGTTCGAAATGGAGCAGAAATACAAGTAAAGTACAATACACCGATTGAACCTGCAAAATACATAAAAAATAAAGCAAAAGTAAATGCAATAGACCAGATACAGAAAAGATGGTAAGATAAACAGCTTCACGGTCAATACTCTGCTCGTACAAACAAGTTGATGTAGACAAACCCCGTACCCTTCAGTGGCTACGTAGTGCAGGGTTAAAAGCTGAAACTGAAGGTTTTATCCTTGCCGCACAGGACCAATGCTTGTCAACTAGAAATTATCAAGCGCAAATATTAAAATATTGTGTTTGCCCAAAATGTAGATTCTCTGATAAATATCCAGAAACAATTGAACATCTTGTATCAGGTTGCATGGTTGGCACCCACTGAATATGAAACCCGGCATAGCAGAATGGGCCAATATCTGCACTGGAAAATCTGCAACGTTTACGGAACAGAAACTTAAAGAAACTGGCATAAACACCATCAAGACCCGGTTACGGAGGTAGGACCTGTAACAATTTTATGGGACAACACAATACACACAGACAGAAAAATCAAAGCTAATCGCCAAGACATAGTTATTACAGACCGCAAACAAAAAATTGCGCCCTTATTGATATGGCAGTCCCTGCAGACTGCAATGTATCTTTGAAAATCTTCAAAAAACTATCAAAATACAAGGACCTTGAAAGAGAAATCTTAAAAATGTGGCACATGAGAATTATCAACAATACCTGTTGTAGTTGGAGCCCTCGGGTTAATAACCTACTTAGGTATTTAAGAGAATGGGTAGCAGAACAAGGACAAAGAAGGAAGGTAAAATGTCAAAAGTTACTTAGAGCATCAAGAGAGAGGGCTTGGAGAATTTAACACTCACAGGACATATTGAAGGCAAGAACAGTACAGGGAAACAGCGAGAAACCTACTTAAAGAGTTTAAGAGAATGGATAGCAGAACAAGGACAAAGAAGGAAGGTAAAGGGTCAAAAGTTATTTAGACCAACAAGAAAGAGGGCATGGAGAATTTAACACTCACAGGACATATTGAAGGAAAGATAAGCAGAGGGAAACAGCGAGTAACCTACTTAACGGGTTTGAGTGAATGGATAGCAAAACAAGGACAAAGAAGGCAGGTAAAGAGTTAAAAGTTACTTAGAGCAACAAGAAAGAGGGCATGGAAAATTTAACACTCACAAGTCATATTGAAGGCAAGAGAAGCAGAGGGAAATTTAATGCCGCACTTAAGAGGACTGTGTGAATAAATGACCTAACAAAGGCAAGCAATGATGGCAAAGACGAAAAAAACCTTTTTCTATTAGGTTGGTGCAAAAATAATGTCGTTTTCTCACATATTAACATATGTGAGAAAACGACATTATTAATAAAAGAGAAAATTTTGTAGGGCCATGATTTAAGTGAAATAAATGAAATTAACATAAGCAGTGCTGCAATTCTGAACCAGATGCAGTCTTCTCATCAAAGGGAATAGAGGTGTCTGCCATTAAGGTAATCAAAGCTTTCAAATTGAAGTATTGTGGAAGTGAACATCGAATTAAAGTAATGGTACCTAATGATATCATGTCGTTTAGAAAAGCTGTTCGGAGCAATGGACGTAAAAATTAATTCCAGCAATTTCAACAAAAATTTGAGTGTGGCGCTTTGTGTGTTTAAAAGCCGCCCAGTACCATCAACAGCTCGCAATCAAACAAACACTTCGATAAAGAAAATACAGAAAAATGCTTAAGTCAAGAACATGAGAGAAATTTCATTAAGTGACAGAAAAGAATACAAGCAAAAAAGCTTCCATGGTTTCATATTACAACGGTTTTCGTGTAAAATGAAATGGAAATTAGATTAAAATAATATTGATAATTCACTCATTTTCAAGAGAAAGTACGCTGGTATTTTCACGTTCAATATTATTCATAGTTGAGTCTGCAATGTTTCCTTTAAGAACTATCTATCTATCTATCTCGCCTATTCTGTTTATTTTTTCTCTCTCTCTCTCTGTTTCTATCTATCTACCAGTTCTGTTCGCATCTATCTATCTATCTATCTATCTATCTATCTATCTATCTATCTATCTGTCTCGCCTATTCTGTTCATTTTCTATCACCATCTCTCTATCTACCAAAGTCTATTCGTATCTATCTATCTATCTATCTGTCTCGCCTATTCTGCTAATTTTTTATCGCTATCTCTCTATCTATCTAAGTCTATTCGTATCTATCTATCTATCTATCTATCTATCTATCTATCTATCTCTCGCCTATTCTGTTCATTTTCTATCACCATCTCTCTATCTACCAAAGTCTATTCGTATCTATCTATCTATCTATCTGTCTCGCCTATTCTGTTCATTTTCTATCACCATCTCTCTATCTACCAAAGTCTATTCGTATCTATCTATCTATCTATCTATCTATCTGTCTCGCCTATTCTGCTCATTTTTTATCGCTATCTCTCTATCTATCTACCAAAGTCTATTCGTATCTATCTATCTAGCCTATTCTGTTTATTTTCTATCTCTCTGTCTATCTATCTACAAGTTCTGTTCGCATCTATCTATCTATCTATCTGTTCACGTCTCTCTCTATTTGTTCATGTTTCTCTCTTTATCTATCTATTTTCGCATGTTGTTCTCCGCCGTCTGTTGTCACTATGCTAATCCAGATTAAACTATTATTGTATATACTGCTTTTATAGACAAGCCCCCCCCCCAACCTCAATACTTCAGTTATAATTCACAATTTCATAGTCCTGTATTATCCAATCCACCTGGAAAATCTGCAGTACTTATATCTATCTAACATTCCTATTATTTGTTGTTTGGCTGGTTGATTTTGTTTAGCGGCATATCAACACCTCTACGGGTTATGCAATGCCGAATTCTAAATATTTGGAACACTATTTTATGACTTCAACTACAGATATTTTGAACACAACTGTATGCCCAAAACTACAGATAAAATGCAATGTTGGTCATTTTGCTTTAAATATGTATTATTGGTCGTCGTTGTCGGTATCCGTCCGTTATATGGAGAACTAGGGCTACCGTCTAGTTCCTCCTCTCGGCCTTGCTAGCAGAGTTCAAAGGAGAGGATAAACCAATACAGTTTGGTACCAGCGCGGCGGGTAGCACAAAGTGCAGTTTGAATTCAGAGTTGTCCTTCTCCTAGACTAGTTGCCATCCAAGGTTATAGAACCCGGTCTGACCTGCTATTTACCCATAGCTGGAGGATTCATATCTTTCCCAAGGGCATTAGCACGTAAGTGAATGTAATGGATTGGACTGGAATTCGAACTCGGCTCTCTGATTCCTCAATCCAAGCCGCTATCCATTACTTCACCATGCATCCTCACATTGTTGGTAATGTTACTATAAATAGGTATTGTTGGTAATTTTTCTATGAATAGGTGTTGTTGGTTTAATATTTTCATAACAAACTATATGGGTTATTCCAAGCCAAAATGTAAACATCCCGCACACAATTTTATGCTTGTACAAAAAAAAAAAAAAAAAACTAAAAAAAAAAAAAAACCAACTTGCAGGGGATACTGTGACAGAGGCAAATATTTGTGAAAACGCACGAGTGATTTATAGTGACTTGCAACTCAACAGACTTAGACTCACAAGATTCGTTATAAAGCAACTCGTGGCTGGCTTAATAAGTTTAGGAAGATATCTGGCATTCCCTATTTACATATGTTTATACTCGCAGGGTAAAGTTATGTTTTTTTTTTTAGATATATAATTTGTAGATCACAAAATTCATTGTTGATTATTTTACTATAAAAGAGTATTTTTTATATTTTTTTAGTGTTGCATTGATTGTCATTTTGCTATACCGTCCTGGGTAAGTCGATAAACTAAATCCGCGCTCTGAGTAAGATGATAAACTACATCCGCGTCTTGGGTAAGATGATAAACTACATCCGCGTGATGGATAAGATGATAAACTACATCTGCGCTCTGGGTAAGATGATAAACTACACCCGCGTCCTGGGTAAGTCGATAAACTACATCTGCGTCATGGATAAGACGATAAACTACATCTACGCTCTCAGTAAGATGATAATCTACATCCGCGCTCAGGGTAAGATGATAAACTACATCCGCGTCCTGGGTAAGTTGATAAACTACATCCACGTCATGGATAAGACGATAAACTACATCCGCGCTCTGGATAAGATGATAAACTATATCCGACAGCAAGGTATTTGATTAGAAATTTTTGCTGAGAATAGAACTACCTCTAAATTCCTGATGGTCCCAGGTGCATCTTGACCCGGGGTAGTAGCACCAGTCAGGGTTCAAGCTATGGGCAAATATTTACCCCCCCGCCAAAAGGGGTCAAAACACTATGAAAGTATAAAAATTAGGTTTTAATACCAGCAATACCTTTTTTGAAAAATTATTGCAAGCAAAAAAATATTAACAGTAATAAAAATCTTGTCGGCTTTAAATAACCCATTGAGGTTGATATGCCGTAAAAGAAAACAAACCAAACCAAATTTGCTATGGAAATTCATTGTTTGTCATTTTATTACAAATATTTGATTTATTACAAAAATGTGCCGCTGATTTTTGTTTTGGGTTTTACTATTTGCCCATCGCTGGGACCCTAATAGGTGCTACCATCCCGGATCAGTGTGAACCTGGAAAAAACAGCTATTAAGTATTGGTTCCAGGTTCCTCAAAACCGCCTATCTCTCGATCAGAGGCCTTGCTGCTGGATGTAGTTTATCGTTATACTCAGGATACTCGTTTCTTTGTAATTTGTTTTGCACCATTTATTAACTTCTCTTAAATGTGTTTAGACATTTACAGCGACAAATATGCAATTATAGGGTGGCTTTTTTTTTTTTTTTTTTTTTTACTGACGTTAGTTTTGTTTGGGACAAGATTACCATAATAAAGCTCTCTGCATAGATTGAGCCCACTACACTAATATATAGTGGAACCGCGATTTACGAGTGACCCAATATACGAGCGTTCCAAGTTACGTGGAGAAAAAATTTTTTTTTTTGCTTTAAGTTACGAGTTTACCCCGAGGTACGAGTCGAGCTGACTAGCTTTGATTTTGAAAATGGCGCGCAGCCCAGCCATCTACCAAGTTATCAGAAGACAGGTAAGCTCTGTTTCAGCCTTTTGCGCCAAGAATGACACCGACGTGGCTTGTTTCATTGTTTATCTCGTCGAGGACGGTCGTGGCGATTTGTAATCTGCGTTGTGTTTAGCTCATGTTCTGGGCAGTTATTTATTTTCATTGTTGTAACACAACTATGAAGTCTAAGAAACTAAATAAAAAACAAACAAACAAAGAAAAAAAAAGCAGTGCTAGGAAGAAGTGAGTGATTTCACTTGAAATAAAACGCAAGATGATTGTAAAATGACGTACGTGTTGTTGATTTGGCAAATGGTTTTAGCGTAGTACTTCGACAATAAACACTATTCTTAAACGAAAGGATACACTGAAAACTACAACGCCAGTCAAGGTCGAAACGATTTTTCATAGCTTCGGACTCCTCTCCACGAAGAAATGGAAATCCTGCTATTGTTGTGGGTGCAAGAAAAAAAAAAAAAAAAAAACAACTTGCAGGGGATACCGTGACAGAGGCAATTTTTTGTTAGAAGGCACGAGTGATTTACAGTGACTTGCAATTCAACAGACTTAGACTCACAAGATTCATTATAAAGCAACTCGTGGTTGGCTTGATAAGTTTAGGAAGAGACCAGACATTCATTTCGTCATGAGGTATGGCGAGACAGCGAGTTCTGATAAGAAGGCAGCAGAAGAATGCATAAAATCTTTCGCGGAATTAACTGAAGAGGAAGGATAGGTCCCCCAACAAGTCTTCAAAGGCTTATTTTGGAAAAAAAATGCGTAAAATTTTGAGGATGTGGGAGGATTTTGTGGTCTTTATAAAAAGAACATCCAGAAAAGTATCAGATAACCGTACATCTGAAAGCAAAGAAGAATCAAGCAACCGTAGATAGGTTTTTATTGGAACGACCTTCATTTCAAAGTTAAGAAGATATGCCGAAAAAAAATTGCGAAGAAGAAGCGAACGTCATTGATGACCTTGAAAAAGAAAATCTAAAATGAAAATTAAGGGTTAACTAAAAAATAATAATGTACGTAAATTTAAGTTTAGCGCTAAGTGAAAAAAGTGTACTAATGTCGCGGTAAAAGAAAAATTAACTGTAAAAATATTTAGCAATTAAGTTCATTGATAAAATGAATTAAAAAAATAAAAATAAATTGTACTAGTTAGTATTAGGTTGGTGGAAAAATAATGACGTAATAATGTCGTTTTTTGATGTTAAAAAACACGTCAAAAAACGACATTATTACGTCATTATTTTTTTGCACCAACCTAATGTTTTATGAGCCAAAAAAATCTCCGCCATCTGTCTCCGTCAAGATCCACATTTCAACATCTTTTTTTTGACCCCCAACTCAAAGTTTAATTTACTGCTACTCCTTAAATATCAGAGATAAGCAAGCATATTTCAATATATTTGGAGCACTGTATAATGCTATTATATTCATTCATGTATTCTATTTCATTTATACTGTAGCAAAATATATTTGACATGTTTAAAAATATGTCTAAAAAGTAGTGTGTTTTATTGGTGGACTTGGGACGGTATTTTAATTATTTCAAATGAGGAAAATACCTTCGAACTCACGAACTGGGTCATGGAACGGTATATAGATAGATAGATAGATAGATAGAGAGAGAGACTGAGATAGATAGTGAACAGACTTGGATAGATAGATTAGATAGATAGATGTGGACAAATTGAGATAGATATAAACATATTTGGATATATTTTTCTATATATTTATCCATTTCTATTTTATTTGCAATTGATGTTTAGTCCTTTCTTCTCGCTTTCCTTCACTATCTGCTGTAAGATTCCCCGCCCCCGTTTCCTTTCTATGCTTGCTATCAACACTGCGTCATTTGCATATCTTATCTTGTTAAGATTGTGGACGCCAATAATGAATCCTCGTAGTATGAATGTAAGATATCGCACTGGTGTTAATAAAATAGTGCTCGATGTAATATAACAGCTGTTAAGTATATTTTAATACATATACATATTATTCCTCAACGGTAGCACGACTCGGTGTTTAATGCACAACGCAATCTTCAGAAGCTGAGTAGAGACTGACCGTTGCATAATTTAAATTTTAATAAGATATCTGGTTAACGCAATGCTGACGCAGTTCATATTTTATACGGAATTACTGTTTTTAATTTGATAAAGAAATATTTATTTTAAATATAAACTATAAATCGCGTCTAGATGAGATACAATATTTTTTCTTAAAATAAAAATTAAAAAAAAAAAACCCAGTCATCCCCATATACCATATGGACTGCGCCAGCATTGCGTTAACTAAATGTTTCTATTAAAATTTTTATTATGTAACGGTCAGTGACTACTCAGCACCTGAAGGCGGCGCTCTGCATGAAACTCCGAGTCCTGTGTGGAATAATATTGTATATATATATATATACATATATCGGTTCGGCATCAGTCCGTCTCGGGAGACGATGGAGTTGCGCTTAAAAATGGAATGTGCTCTCCAGTGCGCTAAGAGCCTGGGCGGGATATATGGAGACCTAGAGCTGTCCGGACGTCTAGTTACCCCTCTCGGCATTGCTAGCAGAGTCCAAAGGAGAGGATAAACCAATAGTTTACTACCAGCGCGGCTGCTGGAGTTGCCGGAAGGTAGCACAAAGTGCCGTCCATCCGCCTTCGGGGCTCCAATCCGGCTTTGTGTAGCGTTTACTCCTTGGCCTTTCCTTCTCTCCAAGAATTCCATAAGGCAGTGGGGCTATTTAACCCATAGCTGGGGTTTGGTTCACGGGCACCAGGGCATGTTTACACACCGGTGGGCCTGCATACCGCATGTTAAGGGGGCCAACTCCTACCACATCCCCTGTAGTTTAGCCCGAGTTCGCCAGATGCTTGGTTGACATGTGTCACCACGAGGAGGCACTACATAGGGCTTGCTGATGGAGAGGCTATATATACTGGCAGGGGAAGACTTACACACTCGGCTCCCGTTTTCACATTGCTGCTATCCAGCGGCTGTAACTGAAAGCGAAAGGCGACATGCACTACCACTACAGACTACCACACTAGACGCATCACAACAGCCGTTGACACACGCACACACGCACACGCACGCATATATATAATATACATTAATATAATATACATTATATATATATATAATATACATTATATATATATAATATACATTATATATATATATAATATACATTGCATATATATAATATACATTATATATATAATATACATTATATATATATATATATAATATACATTATTATAATATACATTATATATATAATATATATTATATATATATAATATACATTATATTTATAACATACATTATATATATTATATATATAATATACATTATATATATAATATACATTATATATATATATATATATATATATATATATAATATACATTATATATATAATATACATTATATATATTATATATATAATATACATTATGTAAATAATATACATTATATATGTATAATATACATTATATATATAATATACATTTAATATATATATATATATATACATTTTTTCTCTCCGGTGGCACAACGCTGAGTTTAATGTACGATGCAATCGTCAGATGCATATTGAAAATTATTTGTCATGCATGATACACGCTTAGGCGACCATGCATCTTTTGATATCTGACTAAAGAGGCAGATTTTTTCTTCCTGTATTAGGTTCTTATTTCTTTCTGTTGACCATGTTTGCCGTAGTCTTTGAATATAGAATCCAGTGAAGTAGCTAATGTGTTCAATATCAGAGGTTGACAGTGAAGATTCCGAAAAAGTAGCAGCTGTTAAGTAATTCTTTAAGTCTTCGATATCAGAGGTTGGCAGTGAAGATATTTTGGGAGAAAAAACAAAATGGCTGCCTTTATACACGTCGGATTGAATATTTTGAGCTTTCTGATTGGTTAACCCTATCTTGGTGGACTATAAAATGAGTCAGCTCATTTTGGTTGGCTCACTAGTACTAAAGGGTACCGAACAATTCCAACACTTTCCGTGGTGGACCAGTTGCCATCCAAGGCTACAGAACCCATTCTGTTCTGCTATTTACCCACATTTGGGGTGGGGTGTGAAGAAGAGGATTCATACGTTTCCCAAGGATATTTGCACGTAAATGAATATGATGGATTCGACTGAAATTCGAACTCGGTTCTCCGATTCCTCAATCCGAGCCACTAGTCATTATTCCACCATATCTCCTCTGTAAAACGTATTTATTGATATTCAGAGCATAATTTTCTGATAGAGAAGCAGTTC
>OZ010603.1:31451422-31466422 GCA_963932145.1 Acanthosepion lycidas
GTTTATAAACAGTACATTAAATGTTATTTAATACTGTTTATTATAAACAGAGCATTTACTTAAATACTTGTATCTATAAAAAGAACGTTAAACATAAAAATTTCTTTTATATATATATATATTACAATGAATCATTCATACAAAAAGTAGGTTAGTAAAGTTAATAATATAAAATGGCGAAATCCCATCGAAAACAAAATTTTAAAGGTAACCCTAACCTACAAATCCTAACCTACAAACCTAACCCTAACCTACAAATCACTCGATGAATGTTTTGATCCTTGTTTTTAAAAATTATAAGCTGTATAATGTCTGTATATTTCGATTCGCATTTAATTTTTTCGTCTCGGATGCTACCTGAATTTTATCAAAAACGAAACAAGTTCTATGCCTGAAGATGACTGAATGTACAGTTGAAAGTACTTCCGTATTAAAGAAAGACCTTATACAACTTATAATTTTTAAAAACAAGGATCATAACATTCATCGAATGATTTGTAGGTTAATGCACCTTTAAAATTTAGTTAGCAAAGGGATTTTGCCATTTTATATAACTAACTTTACTAATCTACTTTTTGTATGAATTATTCATTGTAATATAAATTGAACTGCACCACATATTTGGTATATGTATATATATATATATATATATATATATATATATATATATATATATATATATATATACTTCAGTGGCGAAGAATGACTTCGGAACCACAACATGCAGTCTAATCACCAAGGTGGAGAGGAAAAAGGAGAATCACACTCTGCGCCCACGCAAAATTATTTTACTCTACCCAATGTGATATGAACTAATTTTACTGTGAAAAACACACTTCTACCAACAGAGTCCGCTTATTTTAGCTTAATCTTGTTTACAATTCATTAAATTAACAGTTTCTGTTTTACCGAGACGTAGACATTTTTATATTAAATTTTTTAAAAATAATTTTGTTATTGCTTGACGACAGTTATCAGAAAATGGCGTTGATTGATAATTAGAAATGTGAAAATTTGTAAAATTAAATATTGTTTTAATTTAAACTGTTTTAATTACCCAAAGCTAACGTTCAACCTTTCTTCTTTAAAATAACGGCAACATTAATACATGAAATTTGGTTTTTAAATACTTAAATAATTTGCTTTTAAAATTAGGTATTGCAGTGAATTTTTAAAAATGTCCTGTAACAAAATTTAACATTTTTAACTAAATAATATACGAAATTATTAAGAAAATTTTAAAAAATAACTTCAAAAAATAATTTTGAACATTTAAAATTAAATCTTAAGGCATTGAAACGGGTGAAAACTTCGTCGGTTGCTTCATTTCGCTCCACCTATGAGCTGGCCAAAAACTTTTGAATCAGGGTCTTAAAAAGGGGTCAAAAATACTGTCTATGGGTTGAAACTTTTTAAAAGTCAGTAAAAAAGAACTTTTGATACGGCACTAAATTTTTCAGACATTCCTTATATACCCTTCAGAACCGAGAAATACAAATTTTTAGTCTAAAACTGTCGAAGTACTATAAATAGGTAAATGTTTGATTTCAGATACACGCAATAAAAACATAAATCACTTCACTAAAGAGTATCTGCTGGCTTAATACGACTGGAAAGCAAGCAAAAGAATTTCTGCTTTTCAGTGGCTTTCTCTCTTTGCCTCCCAATATATTATGTTGTCTTTTTTTGTCATGCAACCAGCTTGAAGAGAATAAGAAAACAGAGAAGTCACGGTCTTTTTTAAGGCAAGCAAAATAATTTCTGCTTTTCAGTGGCTTTCTCTCTTTGCCTCCCAATATATTATGTTGTCTTTTTTTGTCATGCAACCAGCTTGAAGAGAATAAGAAAACAGAGAAGTCACGGTCTTTTTTAAGGCAAGCAAAATAATTTCTGCTTTTCAGTGGCTTTCTCTCTTAGCCTCCTAATATATTATGTTGTCTTTTTTTTGTCGTGCAACCAGCTTGAAGAGAATAAGAAAACAGAGAAGTCACGGTCTTTTCTAAGGCAAGCAAAAGAATTTCTGCTTTTCGGTTACTCTCTTTCACCTACTCACTATTATTATGTTCTGTCTCTCATGCTCCCTACTAAAAATGCTATTATATTTATTGCATTTACTTGCTTCTATTCTCGCTAAACAGCAAACATCTTCTCTACTTACCCCCGCCCGCTTAAATAATATCGCTTATAACAATTATCCTAAGAAAAGAATACATGTACTAAGTGGGTGGTGAAAATTACCAATAATTAACTATCCTAAAAAAAATGTAAGGCATTCAGTGCATGCGTATATATATATATATATATATATATATATATATATACGCACACACATGCATATATATATATATATATATATATATATATATATATATATATATATGTATATATGATTTTATCACCCCTTGTAAATAAATACACTGCTCCACTATTATTACAGCGCGGTATAAATATCAATATTTAAATTGTGCAACAGACAGTTTTCAATTCGCACCTGATGGTTGCATTGTGCATGAAAACTATTGTGCGTGAAATTATGCTACCGTTGAGGGAGAAAAAGGTATATTTATTATTAATACAAATTAAATCTCTATTATTATATATCGACTACTATTTTATTAGCCCCTGCACACACTTTATACACACACACGTGCGCGCGCAGACACACACACACACACATACACACACACACACATATATATATATATATATATATATATATATATATTTATATATATATAATGGCCTGGTTAGTAAGAGTAAATATGATGACAGAAATGCTTATCCAAAATGAATGAAGGTAGACAATGATTCATCTAATCAAAATTCCGCAGAATATTACCAATACGAACGTTACCAGTAATTATAAAGCAACTGAAATTAAAATGAACTAGTCAAAAATGAGCAAAAATCTGAAACATTTTCATTGATTTAGAAAATGTACTTTCTCGGATCTTCACAATTTACGTTCTTGTTAGATGAGTTTTCTCCATCTTAGCAGTAACGCTGAAAATGATTATAATTTTTCTATTTCCAAATATTTTTTATTCCATAATAAATTCTGGTAGTTATCCAGTTTTTTTACGGACTTTTAGTTGCATTTTTGAGGTTGTTGGAACAGAGTTATTCATTGACAAATATCACGCTTTCTTTTCAATTTTCGTTCCTTCGTTCCTTCGTTCGTTCGTTCGTTCCTTCCTTCCTTCGTTCGTTCGTTCCTTCCTTCCTTTTGCACTGCGTTTCCATCCTCATCGTTTACCATATTAACCCTTTCTTTTTAGTTTTCAGTCCTTTTCTTTCTTTCTTTTGTGCGTTATTTCGTTCCCCATCATTTATCATATTTACCTTTTCTTTTTTTAATTCTCATTTCTTTCTTTCTTTCTTTCTTTCTTTCTTTCTTTCTTTCTTTCTTTCTTTCTTTCTTTCTTTCTTTCTTTTGTACCTTATTTCCTCCCTCATTATTTATCATATTTAACTTATCGTTTTAGTTTTCTTTCTTTCTTTCTTTCTTTCTTTCTTTCTTTCAGTTTCTTTGATTATTTCTCATTCTCTTTCTTTCTTTTAGCCGTACATTTTCTTTCGGAAACCCTTTATCATATTTATGCTTTCTTTTTGATTCTCATTCGCTTCTTCTTTCATTCTTGAATTTTAGAAAATTATCTCCTCGAAAAGTAAATTCCACACAACTCAACGAGCAATGCAACATTTAAGCCATTCCTATACATTTGACAGCTGGGACTGGTTTCAGAATGGGCATTCGGTTGTAAATCATATGCACCTTAAAAGCATGATAAAGAACTGACAGCAGCAAATCCCCTTTAAGACCTAAAAAAAGGAGATTTCAATATAAGTGCCCTCGCTTTTTATCGATCGTAATCAGATCGAACTTTATGCCACATCTTTCGTTCACCGAACACAGTATAATAATCAATCACAACAAATAAAAACCTTATTTTTCGGTGATGTGTTGAGACAAAAAGTATTATTCACTCATATAAAACATCAAGTATATACATATATTTTAGGGTGTATCAAAAGTATTTTCCTTTTTCAACACTCGAAACCTGCTATACAGTTTTTTTTAAGTTTATCTAGAGAAAAAGGCAAAGATGCGAGTTACTAATTGGTGATGTCATAATCAAACAACTATTCGTTTTTAAACGTTTTCAGCTGACATAAATTGGAGAGAGCAATTGCTAAGTCTGCAGCTAAGATAGCCGGTTTAGGATCAAAGTGTAGTATCTGTGCTTTGTGATCATCCGGGCTGGCTTCTGTCGAACTCCCTAATGCAGGGAGGAACTCGGAGGAAGCTTTGCCGAAGGGCAAGGTTTCCTTCGGGGAGGTAGACAGGACCTGAACCCGTCCAGGCGGGTTCAAAGGTCATATTTTTGGCAGAGCCTACGGGCTCGCGGGCTACCCACATTAAACCGGCCTTGTGCCACATTTAATCCTCGTGGGTGGATTAATAAATACTAGCTAAGATAGTCGGTTCAATATGTGATGGTAGACAGTTGTTCTCGCCAGAATCTATCTTACATATTTATAAGTTTACCATTCGTCTATGCTTTGAATATTGCTGCCACATATGGCCTGGTGCTTCTGCTATATATTTAGAGATTCTTGATAAAATCCAAAGAAGAATCATTCTCGTTGCATACACATTTTCTGCTGACATGAAGTGGAAAGATTATAATGAATCAATTGTTGGGGTCTGCTGCTAGGAAAGTTGGTTCACTGTGTCGTGTTAGACAATTTTCAACGCTTGAATCTATATTGAAAAGTTATAAGTCTACCATTCGTCCATGCTTTGAATATAGCTGCCCCATCTGGTGACCCTGAAAACTGCAATGTATCTTTGAAAAGCTTTAGAATTCTATCAAAATACAAAAATATCTAAGCAGAAATCTAAAAAAAAAAATGTGACACACGAGGATATAAATAATTGTATTTGTAGTTAGAGCCCTCGGATTGTTTGGAATGACGGGATGTTAGCCTTTAGGCTAAAGAAATACAAAAAAATTATACTCATAAGTACAGCGCAAACATTATGAAGAGTCTTGTCCATGTAAAAATTGTGTAAACTTAGGTTGTTTTTTTTTTGCACAAATGATCACTGGAAAATGTTATGAGTCTATTTCTGACCTTAGGTCTCTGGTTGTATAAACAGTAAACGACAACAAGAACAATAATAATAATAGCTGTCATGTTAATAAGAAAGCGCATTCTGTTTTTGTGGTCTTTGATCATGTTGTCCGGGCGATTAGCTTTGATTGTTCTGTCTGTGTCTATTTTAAAGTCCCATAAAATTGCTACAGGTCCTATCTCCGTAACCAGGTCTAGGTGAGGTTCATACCAGTTTCTTGCAGTTTCCTTTACCGTAAAAGCTGCATATTTTCCAGTGCAGATATTGGCATTTTGTGGGGTTTTTTTTCACAAAAATACTCTGTGAAAATGTCATGATGCCATTTCTAACCTTAGGTCTCTGGTTGGGACCCGAAAAGAAATGATTATATAAATGAAATAACAACAATAACAACAACAAAAACAACAACAACAACAATAATAATAATGATGATGATGATTATAATAATAATAATAGTAATAATAATAATAATGATCATGATGATGATGATTATAATAATAATAATAGTAATAATAATAATAATGATCATGATGATAATGATGATAATAATAATAGAGTAGGTCTTATATCATTTCCCACCATACTTCTCCATATTTGGTAAGTTTGATTGGTGGTGTTCTTTGCTGGGTTTTCGAGTGCAGGGAAGAAGGATGTCATGACTTGTCGATACTCATCGCGGATCCATTTCGTTCGTTTACTTTTTATTAGTCGATTTGGTATTGAGTCACTTGGTCCAAGGTTGGCAATAATCCGGGTTTGGTGACCTAGTGTCTCTTCGTGTGTGGAAGAGTTTGTTCCAGTGACAGATTTTTCGTCCTCAGACTGGTTCCTTTCTGAGGGACGTGGCCCTTGTTGTCCCGGGTGACGGTCGATCCGGTATGAAATTTTATTCGTATTCATTGAAATTGGTAGAGATATGCGTTTTAACCTTGACCGCCAAGGGGTAATTATGATCAGGTTACCAGCTTTAGGACGATTCTCGAAGGAGATCCAAGAGGCACCCCCCAACCAATGAGATTGGTTACAGTATGGATTTAGTAATATATCGAAGTGTAATTTTTTTTTTGTCAGTGGAAAGTCTCATGATGCCATCTCTAACCTTAGGTCCCTGGGCGTGACCCGGAAAGAAATGTGTAAATGCCAGAAATCAAAGAAAATAATAATAATAATAATAATAATAATAATTAAATATTGGCACAAAGATTAGAGAACTGGAATAAGAAGAAGCCTATAGGTACTTAGGTATTAGCAAAGGATATAGAATACAGTATACCCAAATGAAGGAGAAGGTAAGAAAGGAGTACTACAGGCGTGTGTGTCTGGTACTGAATACTGAGCTGAAGTAAAAAAAAAAAAAAAAAAGAATATAACCCAGAAACATCTTTCAACATTCTCAACTGGACCATAGCTGGCATTAAGCGAATGAATGCCAAAAGAAGAAAGCTTCTCACCTGCCACTGCGTACATCATCCCTAGGCTGATGTTGATCGTCTGTATGTGCCCAAATCCAAAGGAGGCAGAGGATTAGTTCAACAATTACAAAAGTTCAACAATTGTCCTTCGAAGATACCTAAAAATTACAGAAGACTGGGTGATTGTGTCAAAGAACATGAAAGTAGTAATCGACTTTATTCATTAATAAATGAAGCCAACAAGTTGAAAATAGAGTTTCAATTGGCTGAAAAAATGCAAAAGAATTAAAAAAGAAAGCAAAGACAAATGCAACCGACTAGATACAGAAACGATGGCAAGATAAACCTATGCACGGTCAATACTCTGCTCATACCAAACAAGCTGATGTAGACAAACCCCGTACCTATCAGCGACTGTGTAGTGCAGCATTAAAAGCTGAAACTGCACAAGACCAATGGCTGTTAATTAGAAATTACCAAGCGCATATACTGAAAAATTGTGTTAGTTCAAAATGCAGATTTTGTGATAAATATCCAGAAACAGTTGATCATCTTGTATCAGGTTGCGTAGCATTGGCACCCACTACATACAAAACCTGGCATGACAGATTAGGTCAATATCTGCACTGAAAAATCTGCAACACTTACGGAAAGGAAACTGCAAAAATTAGTATGAACACCACCCACACCCGGTTACGAAAGGAGGACCTGTTCCAATTTTATGGGACTTTACAATACACACAGACAGAACAATCAAAGCTAATCGCCCAGACAACGTAATTAGAGACTGCATAGTCAAATGTGCCTTCTTATTGACATGGCAGTCCCTGCAGACTGCAATGTATCCCTGAAGATCTTCAAAAAACTATCAAAATACATGAACCTTGAAATTGAAATTTCAAAAATGTGACTCATGAGGACATTAAAAATTCCTGTTGTAGTTGAAGCCCTCGGATTGGTTGGAAACGATTCCAATAGACACATTGAAGGAACCCCTGGTAGCTCATGCCTTACAGAAATAAAAGCAATGTCCTCAAAAGTACAGCCCACATTCTACAAAAAGCTTTATCTATGTAAAATATTAGCGATTTTTTTGCTACAAAACAGCTCAGTTGAAAATATTATGATGCCATTTCTGACTTTAGATCCCTGGTTGGGACCCGAAGAAAAAAAGTACACAAATTATAAATTAATTGTGAATGAGACTAAAGATTGAGGTACAAATTGCATTATTTCCTATAACTTTTTATATTCGATTAATGTGAATCTTTTAATGGACACATTAGTCGTACTGATTGAAGGGGTTCCTGTATTGGTAGGGGCGAACCATAAGAGGTAACTAAGGAATTAATCAACAAAGCAATACGAACTTTTACAGAAGGAAACTGCAAGAAATTTGTATGAACACCATACAGACCTACAACAATTTTATGGGACTTTACAGACATAAACGCAGACAGAATAATCAAAACTAATCGAACAAACATTGTGATCAGGTGCCACGAAAAGAGAATATGTTTTCTTATTGACACGTAGGTCCTTGCAGACTGCAATCTATCTTTGAAGATCTTCAAAAAAACTATCAAAATACCTTGAAATCTCAAAAGTGTGGCGCAAGAGTGCATTAACAATTCCAGTTGTAGTTGCAAACTTCGGATTGGTTGGAAAAGATTCCAGTAGACTAATTGAAGGGATTACTGGAAGTCCATGCCTTAAAGAAATAAAAAAATATTCTCGCGAGTACAGGCCACGCCTTACGAAAGGCTTTATCCATGTAAAATATATTTGTGGTGTTTTTTTTTTTTGTTTTTTTTTTATTGGTCAGTGGAAGGTGTCATGATGCCATTTCTAACCTTAGGTCTCTGGTCGGAACCCGGAAAGAAATGTGTACACACCAGAAATCAAAGGAAATAAAATAATAATAATGTTGATAGCGTCTGGTTTGACAGACGAACAGACAAACAACTTTGGCAAGCGTATCACTTTATCATTAAATCACTACAGGAAATCTGCGATTCGTAACGGGCTGTCCATTTTAACGACCCCCTGACCGCTGAATGTCCGGCATATGTCCGAGTTATTTCTGTCTGCAAGCAATTCCCCAAGTTGTGAAAACAATAAGATATGGTAGCCGTTGTCCGTGACAACCATAGTGAGTCGTATTTTATTGTCTTTCTTGAAACAACCTACGGAATGGGTGGTTGGTAAGATGGCTCCGAGAAAAGAACCTTCATATGAATATATCCATCTTGTTTGGTTCTTCATGTCGGCATCATGAATTCCAACGACAAAGCCGGGACTGAACGGTCCTTTCGAACAGCTTAAACGAAAGTAAGAACTACAATAAACAAAGCGAAACATGTCAGTAAAAGAATTTGACAAACTTTGAAAATATATAGACCAGGAAATAGAAATTGCAAAGATTTGGCACAATCAATATTACAGTAATCGTATGAATCTGTATTAGTAAAAAAAAAAAAAAAATAAAATAAAAAAATAATGATACGCACATTTAAACAGTCCCAGGAAATTCATTACTATTTTACTGCAGGTTTCAACTAAAAGACTCCAGGCAGAGGATGGTATGAAACTGTAAATCAGTAGTAATAGTAATAGTACTACTACAACTACTACTACTAATAAAGAAATACTAGCAATTGTACTCACAAGTCCATCTCACAAATTACGAAGAGCTTTATCTATGTAACCTTAGTTTATTTTTTATGCGTCATCTTACTTTATTTCTTTTTACAAAAAATGATTAGTGGAAAATGTCATGAAGCCATATCTGACCTTAGATCCCTGGTTGGGACCCGGAAGGAAATGTGTATACAACAGAAATCAAAGAGAATATTACTACTAATACTACTACTACTAATATTACTACTATATTGATAAACTTGGAATAAACTTAGTATCTCATCGCTTCAGAAGTCTGCGTTACTTGACATTGCAAATATTCCGGGACAGGTGGTCACTGTGTGAGGACATATGACTTGATGGCGAAGACTTATAATGCAAAATTTTTGGATTTGAAAACAGAAAAAAAAAATATAAGAACGAAGATAATAATAATAATAATAATAATAATAATAATAATAATAATAATAATAATAATGAAAGAAAAAAATAAGATAAGAAACGACTACTAACCCTTCTAAATATCTATTATTCGGTATATATTCAATGAAAATACACTCACTTTTTTCTATCCAGTTAAAAGTTCTAATAAAGTCGGTGGGAATTAGTAATAAAATTTCAATTGGTCGGGGACATGCTTTTACATATAAATTATTTTTTTCAATACAATAGTTTAGCCCATTTCAGGGAAACATTCGCAACTACAATAGGGAATTTTCATTTGTATCCTTTGGATTTTAAGATACATGCTACACCTGTAGACACTTATCATTATAATGCGAGTCTTCATTCTAAAGCAGAACAAGCAAAATGGCAAAAGAAGGACAAAAATTGTCCGCAAATTCTTTGTTTTTGAGTTATTAAGTTGAAAGAAAGTTTACGGTAGCACTGTTGCTATGAAGATTTAGTTACATTTGTCATTCATGTAAATTTGTGGATAGTCTGTCTTTAACGACGAACGTGTATAGCAGTGAGTTAACTGAGAATTGTTCTGTTTAACAATGGCAGCATATTCATATCATGAGCAGGCAGATATGAATTTTACATACGGCTGCGTGAATGGTAATGGACGCGAGTATGCACGGCTGTGTTTCCAGACAAAAGGCAGCCGCGTCATCCAACCTTTGCTGATGTTTATAGTCGAGTTTCCGAGACAGAATCTGTTGCATCACAAACTATGGATTGAAGAAAACCGAGATCTACTCGTATCTCTGACCACGAAGAACACATTTTACAGACTGTCGGAGACGATCCAGTTTCCGTACACGTCATACATATAATATGTCAGAGATCTCATATTATCACATGGAGGATATTTCAAGTGCAGATCCTATATCTGTATCATTTGCAACGTATACAGGGTCTTTCGCCCTCTGGTCACTCTCCACGGGAGAACTTTTGCCGATGGTTTATTGCACAAACTGCCGATTCGTTGTTTGTCTCTTCAGTCTTGTTTATGGATGAGGCAACATTTGCAAGAGATGGAATAACAAATTTACACAACCATCATTTGTGGAAAAATCGGAATCCCCATGGTACAGTACATGATAGACACCAGCATCAGTTTACAATTAATGTGTGGGATGGAATTGTAGGTAACTGTCTGGTAGGTCCATATGTTTTCCGTCTCCAGGGACTTTATTTCGAACACACTTCCTACCTGCTAAAGGATGTATCCCTGCTCATCCGAAGATGCATGTGGTTCGTGCATTATGAGACTTCAGCACATTTTAGTCATATTGTTCGCGATGCGCTGGCTGACATCCACCATGGAGCATTATAAAGTACAGGCTCTCGAGAAAGCAGTTGAGCAACATGCTCTATAAATTTTCTATGTGGTTGAGGTCAGGAGATTGGGGCGGCCATGTCATAACACTCACCTGCTTCTCATCAAAGTATTCCTTCATCAATTTTCATTTGTGACAGGCAGCATTATCCTGCATAAAAAAAGCATGCTGGGGTCGGTTTGCAGAAGGGAGCAGACAAGACTCTAAAATTCTCTTGTACTGCTCGCTCCTGAGGGTCTTTTCAATAGGTTTTAAGAAACCAGTCCCATGAAAAGAAAAGCATCCCCAGAACATTATACTGAACGGATGCTTGACAGTACTTACTGCTAAATTCAAAGAGCTTTCAAAGCTTCTTCTTCGGATTTTAGATCGCTTATCCTTTGAATTTAGCTCAACCTTCGTTTCATCGGAGAAGAGAACATTTAGTAAAAAAAGTCAGGTGAGTCAATTTTATCGAACAGCACTGTATATATTGATAATATTAGGGGTCAATATATATATATATATATATATATATATATATATATATATATATATATATATATATATATATATATAATTTCCAAGAGGTTAAAATCCAGGTACAGCTCAATGTTCAGGATAGAGCAAGAATTTGATTTAAAAGGCTCAAGCACTAATATTCCATGGTTATAATTTATTACATTGGAATCGTAATTACGATCTAATTCATCAGACCTACAAATTCTAAATTTTGAATTTTACGTCTGATTAATTACATCGTGATTACGATTCCAATGTAATAAATTATAACCATGGAATATTAGTGTTTAAGCCTTTTATATTATAGTTGCAGCATGGCCCGGCGTTGCCCGTGCTTGATTCAAAAATCGTACGACTCATACAGCAATCGCTATCACTTGACTTAAAATATTTTTGCCCTTCCTTGCCTTTAAAGGAGTGCCCATTGCCGTGCTGATGTTGCTACATGCCTTACTTCTTGCCTATCTCACCCTTTTCTAAGCTCAATACTAAACATTAAATTTGTTACGAAAAAAGAACTAAGCAAAATGAACACAAAACGATCAGCTTTAAAAAAGGACTCGTAACTGGAAAAACCGAATGAAAAAAGAATGTTAACAACATATACTTTTTTGCGGAATCAGATTCAACGTTGAGTTTAAGCAAGCGAATGATCCAATTGGAGTAAAGTGCCATGCAGATTTAAATTTTTCCCACTTGTGACGAATGCAGCTATCGATTGTTTTTGCATGCTAGTTAACATTCGTGTCAGTCAGCTGTTGGCTCTCACCCTGGCCAGTAGAAAACTGCAAACTATATTAAAACTGCCGTAGAAGCATGAAAAAATCGATTATTTCAACTATCGATGGGAGTTGGGAAATGCAAAGTCGGTCTTGGCCTTTCCACTAACTTGGAGCATGTGCATGTAAATTTTGATACAAATCCGTCGAAAATTGCGGCCGTGCATTCATTACACACACACACACACACACGCCATTTTTTCTTGTTCTGTCCTGAGCATTGGGCTCTACCTGGATTCTATCCTCTTGGAAATATATATATATATATATATATATATATATATATATATATATATATATATATATATATATATTGAACAATGAAAAATAACGTCCTGGGTATGACGATAAACTACATCCGCGTCCTGGGTATGGCGATAAACTACATCCAACAGCAAGGACTTAGATAATGTTTTCGGAAAAATAATGTTGCCAGCTATACGTTTTTGAAACCATAATGTTGCCAGCTCTAAGTTTTTGAAACAATGTTGCCAGCTATACGTTTTTGTAAAAAATAATGTTGCCAGCTATACGTTTTTGAAACCATAATGTTGCCAGTTATACGTTTTTTATTCCATACAAAATAGGCATTTAAAATTCATATAAACTGGATTTGGCATTAAATAACCCACAGTGGTTGATATGCCATAAAACCCAAACAAACAAACAAACAAACAATGAAAAATATTAAAAAATTAAAATCTTCAGACACATTTGGTTGTATATAGATATTCTTTCGTCTTTATTATTATTTGATTTAGATTCCTCGACTAGTTTTCGCAAACAGGACTATCATCAGAAGAAACATAAAAATGTCTTAAAATGATTGTCGGACTTTGTCCATTTCATAATGTGTGACGTCATTTGTTTACATTTGATACGCCATGAGCAGATATGAATGTACGTGAGAGATTCATAGAAGATTGAAGTTCAAATACAGTAAATTCGACCTTGCTAACCGAACGCCCCTCTATGGCCAAATCGGTTAAAGGCACGTCAAGCTAAGTGACGGTTCCGTATAGGATACAGGTTCGAATCATGTCGGAGGACGAATAATTTCTGTAAAAAATTTCTCGGACATTCAGGCCGGTAAATGTTGTTTAATACTGTTTATTATAAACAGAGCATTTACTTAAATATTTAAAAACGTCTTATATATATATATATATATATATATATATATATATATATATATATATATATATATATTTGAAAAAACTTATACATAACAATATCACAAAATCATACAAAAGAAAAAAATCAAATAAAGCAAATGCGCACAACAACAATGGGAATCAATTTTAAAAGCTAAAGAAATATCAACATAACCGAATTTAAAGAATAGTCGCCTGGGTACCATACGTACTGTAGCCATAGCATCATTTGCTTGTCTAGAGCAAGACAGCTCGACGTAGCGCACCCCACAGAATTGAATCCAGGGTTTTCCTTGTCCTAGACTGGTTGCCACATCAAAGCAAGAAGGCCCAGTCTACTAGTTATTTAACACATAGTCAGGCTAAGATTGATTCATGCCTTTTGCGAGGGCTTTAGCACGAAGAGAACGAATAAGATTCGAACGGAATTGGAACTCTGCTCGCCGAATTCATTTCTGTATTGTTAACCATTACATTATACAGGCCGCTAGAAAACATAATAAGTACACTGAAAACAACACAAGCACAGATTATAATTAAAAGCCATTGGGGTAGTTTTAAAAGGAAGCAGCCATTTAGACTAATAAACCCCGTTAAGTGCGAAATTGGAAAGATAAGAAAGAAAATACGGAATCAAAAATACGAGTAAAATGGGAATAAAATAACGGAAAACATAACAGATGTTATAAATTGGTTTAAAAACATAAAAGCGAAAAAAAAAAAAAAAAAAAAATATGATTTCATCCAATTCAGTATAAAATATTTCCGTGTACAGTAGTAAAATAAAATTGTAAAATCAATAAATTCAATATTAATGAAAGAATATGTACAGATCTATGAATAGGAAAAAAAAGCTAATGACACTGTAAAAAAAATCGATATTATTAAAAAAAAAATAAACAATGGACAAAAAAAAAAAAGACCTGAAAAATAAGTTTGATGTTGCAACAGCATCTATTATGAACACAGACAATGTACTGACCATATTCAAGGATTAAGAATAGGTCTACCTTTAAGGGAGTTTAAGACTGTTTCCAAGAGAACTTACACGCCATTTAGATTAGCACAACCCAAATCCTTGAAAAGGGTTTATAAAATATTCAAAAGTGCACGAAATGAGCAACCATTTTTTTTAAGCATTGCGCCCCGAGCAAAGCGTGAGGCCACTAGGATGCAGGGGGGTTGCAGAAGATTTGGAGCGAGAGCAGATAGGAGTGATAGAAGAAAGGATGAGGGGAAGGATAGTGTGTAGATCAAGGTAACTGGAGATATCGATTGACATTACATTTGAATAGTTGGAGATCATAGCTATCAGAGAAACAGTAATTGGGAAGGGTGTTCCACAGGCGAGAGGTGCGAGGTATGAAGCTATTGGAGTAGAAGAGACGGCCACATTTAAAAGTTTATACAGTATAAGGGTGAGAGCGGGATGCCAGCCTCGTAGGGCGCTTGAATTCATGGAGACTGTGAACCAGTGAAAGCAGCTCATCGGAGCAATTACCATGAAAGTATTTGTAGAAGAGACAGAGAGAGGCGACGGCGCTTACACAAATATTACACATACTATGTCTTGAAAAAATCATACTA
>OZ010603.1:31471422-31476422 GCA_963932145.1 Acanthosepion lycidas
ATTGGGATACTGTCCGGTGAATGTCAGCTTACGGTATACGAATGTCTTGAACCCATGCTCTGTTCGAGATATTAGAACATCCAGGAATGGGAGTGTGTTGTTACTAGCTTTCTCCATTGTGAAATGTATCGAAGGTCTTATTGAGTTCACGTGGTCCAGTAGAACCTGAACATCTTCCTGGTGTGGCGAGAGTATGAAGGTGTCATCTACGCACCTTAACCATATAGCTGGCTTTAGAGATATAGATTCTAATGCCATTTCCTCAAAGTATTCCATGTATGTATTCGCCATTGCTGTTGATAATGGTGAAACGTTGTAATAAATATGGCGACAAAGATGAGGACAATAGTCCGAATAATGTAAATAATGTACATAATACCTCATCGCAGAAATATAAACAGATACTGAAAGGCTGAAACGTTGTGATAAATATGGCGACAAAGATGAGGACAATAGTCCGAATAATGTAAATAATGTACATAATACCTCATCTCAGAAATATAGACAGACACTAAAAGGCTGAAACGTTGTAATAAATATAGCGACAAAGATGAGGACAATAGTCCGAATAATGTAAATAGTGTACATAATACCTCATCTCAGAAATATAGACAGATACTAAAAGGTTGAAACGTTTTAATAAATATAGCGACAAAGATGAGGACAATAGTCCGAATAATGTAAATAATGTACATAATACCTCATCTCAGAAATATAGACAGATACTAAAAGGCTGAAACGTTGTAATAAATATAGCGACAAAAATGAGGACAATAGTCCGAATAATGTAAATAATGTACATAATACCTCATCTCAGAAATATAGACAGATGCTAAATACTGTATGTTGGTCTACAGTTGGAGTTTCGTATCCGGGCAGATCGAAAGGCAGAGTTTCGTCTCGGGAAGCAGTTACCCATCCCCGTTTTATACTGGGTCTACGTGGAATTTTGGCTGTGCCTACGGGCTCGGATACGTCACATTAAATATGGCGTTGTGTCACATTTGACCGCGTGGGGCGATTGGTAGATACCCTGCAGTTGGAGATTCATTGTGGAATTAACTTGACTCACTTCTAGCTTAATCTTAATCGCTGGCGTTGTTCTTGTCTTAAGGATTATCGTTCGTTACCAACCTTCGTGTGATTATTCTATTCAGTAACCTTCCTTAGGTTGCAACAATATATATATATATATATATATATATATATATATATATATATAGAGAGAGAGAGAGAGAGAGAGAGAGATTAATAGACTGGGATACATATATAGATATTAATAGACTGTTGTATATATATATATATATATATATATATATATATATATATATATATATATATATATATATATATATAAAGTAATATAGTTTTAAGGTGTGCTCAATATCAGAGATAGAGCGTATGTAAATATAAATATAAGAGTGAACACTGAAGTCAACACTCAGAGGCGGCAGGCTGTTTCATGTTGGACGCATGTCCAGCATGAAACAGCTTGTCGCCTCTCAGTGTTGATTTCAGTGTTCACTTATATATATATATATATATATATATATATATATATATATATATATATATATATATATATATTCTTTCTTCTCGCTTTCCTTCTCTATCTCCTATAAGATTTCCCCCCGTTTCCTTTCTATGCTTGCTATCAACACTGCGTCATTTGCATATCGTATCTTGTTAAGATTGTGGCCGCCAATAATGAATCCTCGTAGTATGAATGTAAGATATCGCACTGGTGTTAATAAAATAGTGCTCGATGTAATATAACAGCTGTTAAGTATATTTTAATACATATACATATTATTCCTCAACGGTAGCACGACTCGGAGTTTAATGCACAACGCAATCTTCAGAAGCTGAGTAGAGACTGACCGTTGCATAATTTAAATTTTAATAAGATATCTGGTTAACGCAATGCTGACGCAGTTCATATTTTATACGGGATTACTGTTTTTAATTTAATAAAGAAATATTTATTTTAAATATAAACTATAAATCGCGTCTAGATGAGATACAATATTTTTTCTTAAAATAAAAATTAAAAAAAAAACAGTCATCCCCATATACCATATGGACTGCGCCAGCATTGCGTTAACTAAATGTTTCTATTAAAATTTTTATTATGTAACGGTCAGTGTCTACTCAGCACCTGAAGGCGGCGCTCTACATGAAACTCCGAGTCCTGTGTGGAATAATATTGTATATATATATATACATATATCGTTTCGGCATCCGTCCGTCTCGGGAGACGATGGAGTTGCGCTTAAAAATGGAATGTCCTCTCCAGTGCGCTAAGAGCCTGGGCGGGATATATGGAGACCTAGAGCTGTCCGGACTTCTAGTTCCCCCTCTCGGCATTGATAGCAGAGTCCAAAGGAGAGGATAAACCAATAGAGTTTGCTACCAGCGCGGCTGCTGGAGTTGCCGGAAGGTAGCACAAAGTGCCGTCCATCCGCCTTCGGGGCTCCAATCCGGCTTTGTGTAGGGTTTACTCCTTGGCCTTTCCTTCTCTCGAAGAATTCCACAAGGCAGTGGGGCTATCAACACTGCGTCATTTGCATATCTTATCTTGTTAAGATTGTGACCGCCAATAATGAATCCTCGTAGTACTTCTAATTCTCTCAAAATCTTTTCACTTTATAGAGTGAATAAGTCCGGTAAGAAGTCACATCCTTGTCTTACTCCGCTTTTCATTTTTGTATATTTACTGAATCTATTTTCTCTCCCGTTTGCTGCAAGTATAGGTTCTGGATTGTGCTAATAACCTTCCCAAATGTGTTAAGGTTAACGAGCAATTCCAACAGTTCTTTGTAACGTATGTCTCAAATGTTTTTATATTAAATGTTTACAGTTCTAAGGTGAAGTATTATAGATATTTATATTGTATAGACTGCTGTGCCAATCTATATTGCTATATTCACGATGTTTCGGCCGTTGTACGCTCCGACCTTCATCAGGAGATATACATTGGAATTTCGATACGAATCCATTATTTAATTCCACGTTTGTCCTTTTTTTTTATATTTTTTTTTTTAGATATCAGTTAATTCCCTTCAGTAACTCTGCAAGTTTTTTTCTTCCCTCAGTATAACTGAAACCGCAACTTTATGGGTGACTACTCCTTTTGGATTACTCAAGCAACGCTTTCAGCCATTAAGCTATGTGTTCTTGGGGAATTAATTATTGGGACTTATAAATCAGTAATCATATTTTTTTTTACCTGAGCTTATCTTACAATTTTTTGTTATTGTTGTTTTTCTCTTGTATTCCTGGTTCCAAGACTGCATTCATGCCTATGCTTGGCCGGCTTCGGAGATTTTATGGCGTAGCATATCCCAAAGTTTTCCATTGACGTCCTCTGCCTATTATTTCAACTTCATCCCACTGCAGCCTTATCTGAAGGGGACGGTCTGTTTCGAGTACACGGAGTCCTTAATCATGTTCTCTTCTACACATCTTACTTGTAAAATCTTTTTAGGTTGATGGTGGGGGTGCAAGAGAACGGATAGTTCTGTGTTTTGAAACAGATTAACACAAGATAGATATTAACAAACTATAATATATATATATTATATATATATATATATATATATATATATATATATATATATATATATATATATATATATATATATATATGTAAAAGACAACAGGATGGCTGTAATATTAGCTGACGCATTTCGTCCAATGTGGACTTTTTCAAGGCAAAAACGAAATGAATTTATTAAAACAAAGTAACTAATAATAATATACAAAAATGTTCTTAGCAACTGGAAGAATTTAGAAAACACTATTATATTCTAAGGCACTAGGTTCTAATTCCCAGACGAGTGATATAAAAATAGATTATAGTGAGATTCGAAACCGGTTCTTATTGCCGGAATACTAACTTTTAAACCATTCAGCCACAGTTGAAACAACAATATAAAGCGTGTAGCAAAACAATATAATATCAATAATTTTGATCGGTTGACTCGATTTCTACCGCTCATCAGCCTAAGTTAGTTAAAGCCGGAAAATGTTTTTAGATTGCAAGAATATTATTTGAGATAATAATGGTTTAGTTATAAAAGTCTTAGTAATTAACCTATAGCTGGTGGAGAGAAGAGCTGGATTGATACCTTTCTCAAGAGTATTTACGAGGAAGTGAATATAACAAACCCAACGGGAATTGGAAGTCAACTCTCCAATAAGAAATTACGAGCCATTATCCATTGTATTACCTGCACATCGAAGCTCACAGCATCTGGTGTTAACAAGCAGTTACCCGGAGGTACTGACAAGCCTCGACGTTGCTTAACTTTGGTGATCGTACGGGAACCGGTTTTTCACTGTGATTTGGCCGTAAGCCCCAATAACAAAAAATATTAAGAATGTTAATACTGCTAACAAAGAAAATGTCTGACGTAAATATCACAATATTTTGGCTTGGAATATTGCTGCCATAGATGGTCCGTTACTCCCGCTATTTACCTTGAGCTGCTTGATAAAATCCAAAGGAGAATCAGCAATGTTATTGGTCCTGATCTAGCATCTCGGCTTCAGTCACTTTCCCACCGCCGTAAGGTTGCCTCTCTATGTCTTTTCTATATAAAAAAAAATTTCATGGTAATTGTTTGAATGAACTCTTCGCGATGGTTCCTATATCTCAGTCTGTTGATATGTTTTTTATCATATGGCTCCAAGCAAGTTGATGCGTTTTAATTAAGTATCTATCTATCTATCTATCTATCTATCTATCTATCTATCTATCTATCTATCTATCTATCTATCTATCGTCCATGCTCAGAATATCCCAGTCGCATATGGTCTAGTGCCCTTGCAATTTACCTTGGGCACTTTGATACCATGCAAAAAAGAATCTGCAATATTATTGGTCCTGATCTGACAGCTAAGCTCCAGTCACTTTCAAACCGCTGTAAGGTTGCCTCTCTATGTCTTTTCTATAAATACTTTCATCGCAATTGTTCAGATGAGCCCTTTGCTATGGT
>OZ010603.1:31481422-31511422 GCA_963932145.1 Acanthosepion lycidas
GACTTTGTCCATTTCATAAGGTGTGACGTCATTTGTTTACATTTGATACGCCATGAGCAGATATGAATGTACGTCAGAGATTCATGGAAGATTGAAGTTCAAATACTGTAAATTCGACCTTGCTAACCGAATGCTCCTCTGTGGCCAAATCGGTAAAGGCACGTCAAGCTAAATGACAGTTTCGTATAGGATACATGTTCGAATCCTGTCGGAGCACGAATAATTTCTGTGAAAATTTCTCGGACATTCAGGCTGGTAAATGTTATTTAATACTGTTTATGTATCTATAAAAAGAATGTATAAAAATCTTAAAATAATTTTCGGACTTTGTACATTTCATAATGTGTGACGTCAAATATATATATATTTAAATTCCAGAGAGGATAGAATCTAGGCAGAATTCAATGTCCAGGACAGAGTAAGAATATATGTTTGGGCCTTGTGTGTATATATATATATATATATATATATATATATATATATATATATATATATATATATATATATCAGGCTATCATATATATATTTGTGTATTTAGGCAGCATCCCATTCATACACATTTCATTGAATACGACAGACGGTCAAGATATTGTGTCCATGTTGATATTATCGAATGCTGTTTTCTTTTGTTTTTATAAATTAGCTTCCTTGACCGTGTTTTGAAAATTAAAACATTACATAAATACAAACATACACACAAAAATCTATTTCTTGTTAACAGTTAAAACATTGAAAATGGTTAAATGTATATCCAAAAGCACTCGGATAAAAAGAAAAATTGGACAGTTTTTATATATTAGGTTGGTGGAAAAATAATGACGTAATAATTTCGTTTTTTGACGTTAAAAAATACGTCAAAAACGACATTATTACGTCATTATTTTTCCACCAACCTAATAGTTTATCACCCGAAACGAAAGAAAAATAGATGACATGAGAAATTGCATAAAAAAAAACTAAATCAAAGCACTTTGTCTGCCGTATTCAATGAAATGTGCATATATATATATATATATATATATATATATATATATATATATATATATATATATATATATATATATGTAATCTTCATAGATTACAAGTACAGTACAATAAATTAAATAACAAAGATAGTAATTTTTGTTTTAGATTGGCTATGCGGACATTGCAACAATAATAGTTTGTTTTGTCTGCATGGAAGTTTGCTATGCAAAGATAAATTCGTTCATATGAAACGCAGGAAACAAATATGGCATTGAGGTCCATGGCACCACACATAACCATGTAAGAGTGAAAATGAAGAAAAGTGTTAAGTATGGGAAGCCGTTGGTATAAACCAATAGCTTCTTTTATCAATTATAGGCATTTAAGTATATTTGTGGAGTTTTCATAGTTTATTTTGTTCAGGTTAGGTTTCAACTGTTTTATGTAAATAGCTTCAAGTGAAATCTCTGATGATAGCTTATGTAAGCCGAAAACTTAGACAGGATTAATAATAAAAACATGTATCAACATAATGATTTTCTTTGTGTTTCAGTGATAATGCTAAAAAGCTTATTTAACAATATGAAAGAAATTTACTTAAAATAAGTAGAGAAAAGTTGTCTGTATTATTTGACGAAACATGGATTAATGGAAAAATGCTGCCTAAATACCCACAATACATATACATATATATATACATACATACATACATACATATATATATATATATATATATATATATATATATATATATATATATATATATATATATATATACATACATACATACATATATATATATATATATTCATACACGTTTCATTAAATAATATAGACAAGTGTTGTCTATTTATTTTATGTAAATTTTACATAAATAAATAGACAACACTTGTCTATATTATTTAATGAAACGCGTATTAATGAAAATATGCTGCCTAAATACACACACAATATATATATATATATATATATATATATATATATATATATATATATATATATGTATGTATATAATTGCATAAATATATCTGAATGCATGTTTGCATAAATATATATATGCATATACTTATATACATATATATGTTAATATATTTTCTGTTTATCTTCTGTTTAGACATTGTTTTTATAGATACCATAATTTAATTAGATGCTCTGTTTATAATAAACAGTATTAATTACATTTACCGGCCTAAATAAAATTATATATGTTACATATATATAAAAAATTTTCTCTGTTTGTCTATCTGTCTGTCTGTCTGTCTGTCTCTCTCTCTCTCTCTATATATATATATATATACATATATATATATATATATATATATATATATATATATATATATATATATATATATATATATATATATGTGTGTGTTCAATCTAAGGTAGAAAGTGTTCTTCCAGATTGGTAAGCAAATCAAGATAGGTAGACAATAACACCAAAAACCATAAACTAATCTATCTATCTATCTATCTATCTATCTATCTATCTATCTATCTATCTATCTATCTATCTATCTATCTATCTCATTCTGTTCATATCTATCTATCTATCTATCTATCTATCTATCTATCTATCTAATTGTCCAGCTATCCCAGTCTCTCTGAGATGACAAATATTATTTATAATTACAAATGATAAGTAGTTGTGGAGCGCCATGCCCTGAAAGGTTTCGTTATATAGAAGAAACAGCGTGCAACAATGACGAAGACTGAAACAAAATGATAATGAAAGAATTAAGGTTTAAGAGATGAAAGATGCCATAAATTAAAGTTTCCGCGAACTAGTCTCACAGATTACCACTTTTGAAATCTTATGAGTGCTCTAAATTTGTCTCCCTATGCCATACTTAGTTAAGCTTTGCAAATCGTCTGAGATAGCGTTATGTCTGAGTAAGTTCCGCATTTGCTAGACACGCTGGGATTTTGGATGCTTATTTTGAAGGTAGACAATCGTCTTTTTATTTAGAAAACTAGCACTATATAATTTTGGATTGTTATTCTTTCTTATATGTGTTTGGCTGAGTTGACTGCGCTTTAGAAATAACAATAGCAAGAAAATTAAGGAAATTGGTAAATTGAGACAAAAAAACGTGAGAGAGAAAAATGGGAAAAAAAGATTAAAGTAATTTAACAAAGCTGAAGAAAGAAAGAAAAGCGGTAAAAATAAAATCAACCAGTAATGCAACAAAAAAACAAAGAGAAGAGTCAAAGAAAGAGAGAAAGAGAGAGAGAGAGAGAGAGAGAGAGAGAGGGAGGGAGAAGAATAAGGAAACAAGGAATAAATAAAAAAAAGTAAGCAACAAACAAGAAACAAAAGAACGACAGAAGAAAATATCTTACGGAATCAAGAGAGACAAAAATAAAGAAGGCAACAAGATGGATAAGAAAGAAAGACAAAGAAAGAAAAAGAAAGAATAAAAAGAAAGAAAGAATAAAAAGAAAGAAAGAAAAAAAGAAAAAAAGAAAGAAAGGAACGAATGGAGGACGGAAAGGGATAAAAAATAGAGATAGAAAAAATAAAAAAGCAAGAAACAAAGAAAGAAAGGTGGAAATAAAAATAAAAAAGAAAGAAAGGAAAAGCAACAAGGAAAGCAACAGAGAAAGAAAAAAAAGAAGGAAGGAAAGACAGCCAACAAAATAGCTACCTAGGAAGAAAAGAAAAAAATGAAAGAAAAAAAGTAAAACGTGAAAGAATCTAAGAAAGTAAGGAATAAACAAAGATAGAAAGAACCCAAAAGTAAGAAAGAAAGAAAGAAAGAAAGAAAGAAAGAAAGAAAGAAAGAATGAAAGAAAGAAAATAACAAAAAAGGAAGCAGTAAAGAAACAAAGCAAACAGGAAAGAAAGAATGAAAGAAAAGAAACCAGAAAAGAAATAAAGCAAGTAAGAAAGAATGAACGAAAGAAAGAAAGAAAGAAAGAAAGAAAGTAACGGAGAAAGAAAGCAGTAAAGAAACAAAGCAAGTAAGAAAAAATAAAAGAAAGAACGAAAGAGAAAGAAAGAAAATCAGGAAAGAAATAAAGAAAGTAAAAAAGATTGAAAGGAAAATAATGAAGAAAAAAAGAAGAAAGAAAAGAAAATCAGGAAAGAAATACAGCCAGTAAGAAAAAAAGAAAGAAAATAACAAACAAACAAAGGAAAGAAAGAAAGAAAAGAAATCAGGAACGCAATAAAGCAAGTAAGAAAGAATGAATGAAAGAAAGAAAGAAAGAAAAAAGGAAGCGGGAAAGACATAAAGCAAGGAAGAACGAATTAAAGAAAGAAAGAAAGAAAGAAAGAAAAGAAAGCAGTAAACAAATAACACAAGTAGGAAAGAATGAAAAAAGAAAATAAAGAAATAAATAAATAAAGAATGAATGAAAGAAAGAAAGAAAGAGGAAAAGAAAGACATGAAATCACAAAAGAAACAAAGCAAGTAAATAAGAATGAATGAAAGAAAGTAAGGAAGGAAGAAAGGAAGGAAGGAAAGCGGGGAATAAATAAAGCCAGATAGAAATAAATAATTAAGTAAAGAAGGAAACCAAGAAGGAAACAACGATAGAAAGAACCAAAGTGTAAAGGACAAAGAAAGAAGAAAGAAAAGCAAGGAGAAAGGGAAGCAGTAAGGAAGCAAAAAGTGAGATACAATGAAAGAAAGAAAGAAAGCAAGAAAGGAGAAAGAGAAGCATTAAAGACGCAAAAATGAGATACAATGAAAGACAGAAACAAAGAAAGAAAGTAAGTAAGAAAGGCGAAAGAGTAGCAGTAAAACGCAAAAAGTGACATACAATGAAAGAAAGAAAGAAAGGGGAAAGAGAAGCAGTAAAGACGCAAAAAGTGAGTTAAAATGAAAGAAAGTAAGAATGCAAGAAAGAAGAAAGAGGAGAAGTAAAGTCTTAAAATTGAGATACAATGAAAGAAAGAAAGAAAGCAAGAAAGGAGACAAAGAACCAGTAGAGACGCAAAAAATGAGATACAATGGAAGAAAGAAAGAAAGAACGTAAGAAAGGAGAAAGAAGCAGTAAAGTCGCATAAAATGAGATAAAATGAAAGAAAGAAATAAAGAAAGAAAGAAAGAAAAAAAGGACAAAGAGAAGCAGTAAAGTTACAAAAATTGAGATACAATGAAAGAAAGGAAGAAAGGAAAAAGGAGAAAGAGAAGCAGTAAAGTCGTAAAAAGTGAGATACAATGAAAGAAAGAAAGAAAGAAAGAAAGGAGAAAGAGAAGCAGTAAAGACGCAAATGTGAGATACAATGAAAGAAAGAAGGAAATAAATAAAGAAAGGTGAAAGAGATGCAGTAAATACGCAAAAAGTGAGATACAATGAATGAAAGAAAGAAAGAAAGAAAAAAGGAAGCGGGAAAGACTTTCTTTCAAGGAAGAACGAATTAAAGAAAGAAAGAAAGAAAGCAAGAAAGGAGAAAGAGAAGCAGTAAAGTCGTAAAAAGTGAGATAAAATGAAAAAAAGAAAGAAAGTAAGAAAGGAGAGAGAAAAGCAGTAAAGACGTAAAAAGTGAGATACAATGAAAGAAAGAAAGAAAGTAAGAAAAGAGAAAGAGAAGCAGTAAAGACGCAAAAAGTGAGATACAATGAAAGAAAGAAAGAAAGTAAGAAAAGAGAAAGAGAAGCAGTAAAGACGCAAAAAGTGAGATACAATGAAAGAAAGAAAGAAAGGAAGTAAGAAAGAAAGAAAGGAGAAAGAGAAGCAGTAAAGCAAGAAGTGAGATACATTGGAAGAAAGAATGAAAGAAAGCAAGAAAGGAGAAAGAGAACCATTAAAGACGCAAAAAATGTGATACTTTGAAAGAAAGAAAGAAAGAAAGAAAGAAAGAAAGGAAGGAGAAAGAGAAGCAATATACACGCAATAATTAAGATACAATGAAAGAAAGAAAGAAAGAAAGGAGAAAGAGAAGCAGTGAAGACGCGAAAATTGTGATACAATGAAAGAAAGAAAGAAAGAAAGAAAGGAGAAAGAGAAGCAGTAAAGACTCAAAAAGTGAGATACAATGAAAGAATGAAAGAAAGAAAGAAAGGAGAAAGAGAAGCAGTAAAGACACAAAAAGTGAGATACAATGAAAGAAAGAAAGAAAGGAGAAAGAGAAGCAGTATAGACGCCGAAAGTGTAATACATTGAAAGAAAGAAAGAAAAGAGTATCTGAAGCAGTAAAGACGCAAAAATTGAGATTCAATGAAAGAAATAAAGAATGTATGAAAGAAAGCAAGAAAGCAAGAAAGGAGAAACAGAAGTAGAAAAGACGCAAAAAGTCAGATACAATGTAAGAAAGAACGAAAGAAAGGAAGGAGAAAGCGAAGCAGTAAAGACGCAACAATTGAGATTCAATGAAAGAATGAAAGAAAGAAAGAAAGGGGAAAAAGGAGCAGTAAAGACGCAAAAAGCGAGAAACAATGAAAGAAAGAAAGAAAGAACGCAAGAAAGAGACGCAAAAATTGAGATTCAATGAAAGAAATAAAAAAGTAAAAAAGAAAGAAAGAAAGAAAGCAAGAATGGAGAAAGAGAAGTAGTAAAGACGCAAAAAGTGAGATGCATTGAAAGAAAGAAAGAAAGAAATGAGTAAGAGAAGCAGTAAAAACGCAAAAATTGAGATACAATGAAAGAAAGAATGAAAGAAAGAAAGCAAGCAAGCAAGAAAGGACAAAGAGTAGCAGTAACGACGCCAAAAATTTGATACAATGAAAGAAAGAAAGAAAGAACGCAAGAAAGAGACGCAAAAATTGAGATTCAACGAAAGAAATAAAAAAGTAAGAAAGAAAGCAAGAAAGGACAAAGAGAAGCAGTAAAGACGCCAAAAATTTGATACAATGAAAGAAAGAAAAAATGAAATAAAGAAAGAAACCAGAAAGGAGTAAGAGAAGCAGTAAAGACCTAAAAAGTGAGATACACTGAAAGAAAGAAAGAAAGAAAGAAAGAAAGATAGAAAGGAGAAAGAGTAGCAGTAAAGACGCAAAAAGTAAGATGCATTAAAGAAAGAAAGAAAGGAATGAGTAAGAGAAGCAGTAAAGACGCCAAAAATTCGATACAATGAAAGAAAGAAAGAAAGAACAAAGTGTAGCAGTAAAGATACAAAAATTGAGATAAGATGAAAGAAAGAAAGAAAGCAAGAAAGGAGAAAGAGAAGCAGTAAAGACGCAAAAAGTGAGATACAATGAAAGAAAGAAAGAAAGCAAGAAAGGAGAAAGAGAAGCACTAAAGACGCAAAAACTGAGATACAATAAAAGAAAGAAAGAAAGAAAGGACAAAGAGAATTAGTAAAGACGCAAAAAGTGACATGTAATGAAAGAAAGAAGGAAAGAAAGCAAGAAAGGATAAAGAGAAGCAGTAATGGCGTAAAAAGTGAGATACAATGAAAGAAAGATAGAAAGGAGAAAGAGAAATAGCAAAGACGCAAAAAGTGAGATACAATAAAAGAAAGAAAGAAAGAAAGGAGAAAGAGAAGCAGTAAAGACGCAAAAACTGAGATAAAAATAAAAGACAGAAAGAAAGCAACAAAGGAGAAAGAGAAGCAGTAAAGACGCAAAAAGTGAGATACAATGAAAGAAAGAAAGAAAGCATTAATGGAGAAAGAGAAGCAGTAAAGACGCCAAAAGTGAGATACAATGAAAGAAAGAAAGAAAGCATTAATGGAGAAAGAGAAGCAGTAAAGACGCCAAAAATGAGATACTATGAAAGAAAGAAAGAAAGAAAGAAAGAAAGAAAGAAAGAAAAGAGAAGCAGTAAAGACGCAAAAATTGAGATACAATGAAAGAAAGAAAGAAAGCAAGAAAGGAGAAAAAGAAGCAGTAAAGACGCAAAAAGTGAGATACAATGAAAGAAAGAAATAAAGAAAGAAAGAAGAAAGGAAAGAAAAACTAAATAAACAAACACTGAAAAATGAATAAACAACAAAAAAAAAGAACCCCCCCCCCCGAAAAAAAACAAACAATGCAAGCAAGCAAGAAAAAAGAAAGAAAGAAAACAAAAAATTAAAGAAAGGAAACTAGAACGAAAACGATAATCTACCCCCTCCGGCGAAAACTACCGCATGATTTCCTGTCGTTATATCTGCATAGCTTCACGGTTTATTATGTTCCGAGGACACCTTGAGGGGAAAATATTTCCTCTGTATGAAAACCAGTTTAGAGCTCACCCCTCACCCAACTCTACCATCTTCAACCAGCTTCAGTATTTCACGCTATTTATTCTGCCCGAGTGTTGTCTACGCTCATCGAAATTTGAAACGTTTCTTATTGATTCGAATCTGTCTGCTAGAGCTTCTTTTCTCCACCTCATCTCCACCAAAAACAATACTAAAGTTTTATTTTGGATTAAATTCGTCCAGCATTATCACGTCTATCACGGCGTTGTCGGTGCCACTTTACGGCGTTCCGTTCCATTTTACATTTATAGTTTTCAAGCGACCACAAAATTACGAGATAACACGAGATCTTGCGACCGTAAGATTACGTGATCCAAAATTCGTGGAGTTGTGCGCGTTACGTTTATGAATGTGTGTAGGAAAGCAAAACAGACTAAAAAGAAATAGAACTTTACCTGTGCAGGAAAAAGAGAGAAAAAACGAGTAGAAATTATAAAGGAGAGGGTAAATTCAAAAAGGGAAAAGAAGAGCGATAAAAAGGTAATGGAAATTTTAAATAGAAATTGACAAATTCATTTCCGAAGGGAAGGAAGAATAGAAGAAATAGAGAATAAAATCTTACGCAATATATATATATATATATATATATATATATATATATATATATATATATATATGGAAGAGGTTATAGTTGTTCCAAAGAGAGAAAAGTGTATATTTTAAAATGAAGATAGAAGCCGCAAACTGTTTTGTTGTAATGTGGATTTTTTAAATATATATTTTACTTTATTTTCCATATTTTTGCTACACGGGTTTCCAGCTTCGCGACCTTCATCAGGCAAGGTGGGATTACTTCCACATATTATTAAAAGGAATTAATTTTCCTTATGTTTTTCGATTTTTATTTTGAATTGTAGCGAAAATCTTCTTCAACTTAAGAAGTAATAAAACAATTAGGATTGGTCAAAGAAAGGGTGAAGGAAGGTCTTTGTACTTATCCTTTTATGATGCCATTATCTTATCTGCATTTTTGTGTATTGCGTGTCGTTTTGCTAGTATGTGTATGCATATTCCTTCTCCATATCGTTGCTCGCACGCTCGGTTCATGATATCTTTAGCATCCTTCTGTAGAACCACATGTTTGTCACCTCGAGTTTCGTCTTAATCTTTGAGGAAATCGTCGAATATTACCACCCTCCCTTCGCCTATCCCCATTTTGACCTTTTGTCAAAATTTTGTATCATATCAAAATAAATATTGCCTTCCTGTTGGGTACCTCGACTTTAAGAATTCAAGCCCAGTAATAGATTGATTTGGTTATACAGAAGAATGCTGAGGATGGACTGCATATGAGAGCAACAGCGATGTTTACGAGAAACAAAAAGGATACTTATACTTAATACCATGAAGAGTCGTTTGAAATTTTTAGGCTACATAATGAGGAGAGAGGGCTTGGAAAATCTAATACTCGCAGGAGAGATTGATGGCAAGAGGGTCAGAGGAAAACAACGCATAACATATTTAGTGAGCTTCAGTAAATGGATGGCGCAATATGTTTTAGGTGAAATAACAAAAAGACAAAATTTATTAAGAGCTACAAGGGATGGGAAATTGTGGAGAGCCATGACAACTCGCGTCCTGTAGGGTCATGGCACATAGAAGAAGAGGAATGAGCTTGTGTAAATGAATGGTGGAACAAGGTTTAGGAGAAATAACAAAAAGACAACATTTATTAAGAGCTACAAAGGACAGGAAATTGTGGAGAGCCATGTTCGCTTAAAACCTGAAGAGACATGACGCATAGAAGAAGAGGAATGAGCTTGTGTAAATGGATAGTGGAACAAGGATTAGAAGAGATAACTTAAAGACAAAATTTATTAAGAGCTACAAAGGACAGGAAATTGTGGAGAGTCATGATCACCCTCGTCCTGAAGGAACATTATGTGTAGAAGAAGAGGAATGAGCTTGTGTAAATGGATGGTGGAACAAGGTTTAGGAGAAATAACAAAAAGACAAAATTTATTTAGAGCTACGAAGGAAAGGAAATTATGGAGAGCTGTGATCGCCTACGTCCTAAAGGGACACGACACATAAAGTAGAAGACCAGGTTGACAGCGAGGTTTCACCATTTTACATTTGAAATGGTTAGATGTAACCGTAAGTTCTATGTTAACAGTTTCTTCTCTCGCATTTCTCTCTTGTCGAACTCTTCTGGGTTCTTTTCTACCAGTCAACTTTTATCTTCGAAAATTTAAATGCAATGTCAATCGTTCTCGTTTGCCTTCTAAATTACTATTCTTTTATTGTCCTTTCTCTTTAATTAGGTTTTTCTTTTTCTCTTATTCTTTGGGCACTCAGTAACTTCTTGCGTCTTAGTGTCTTTATTGCCTTGCTTGGGATGAAATGATTAAAAAAATCTCAACAAAAAAAAGAATTGTAAAAGAAAAAAAAAAAAAAAAGGAAATAAGTGAAGGGTGAGAGAAATAAAGAATCAAGCAACAAACGAGAGAAAAGGAGAAGAAGAGAGAAAAATCAGAGAGAAAGAAGAAAAAACAAACAGAATAAGACTGAAAGAGAAAGAAAGAAAAAGAGAGAGAGAGAGAGAGAGAAAAAAAGAGAAAATGGGAATAATCGTGAAAAGTTGCTGAATGCAAAAAGGCGGGAAAAAAATAAAAATATCACAAGATGGTGGGCCATAATGCGTATATTTGTAATATCAATAGAATAAACATAACAACAACGACAATAATAATAATAATAATAATAATAATAATAATAATAATAATAATAGCAATAATAACAATAATAATAATAATAATAATGAAGAAAATCTAAAAAGAAAAGACATAAAAAGGTTTGAGTATATCAAATTTCGCTGGAGGACCAAAACGGAAATATTGACGAATTAGTTGAAAAGCTATATACACAAGAACATCCTGCTAAAGTTGCCATATAAATATACGGAGAATAAAATGGTCTCAAATAAAGCAATCGGCGTTTTTTTCCCCCGTTCAATCTCCCAATAACATTAATCTGCTGGTGGTGTTCATAAAACCATTCAGATTCAGCTAAAAACGAAAATAATATGGAGCAGCGTTGCCAATATCGAATCAGTCAGAAAATTTAAAGAGTTCTAAACTGTAAAACATACGAGGTTTGGTAACTTACCATAGAGTAATTCTCATACTAGATCATTTGAAATTAAATAAGTAACGAGTTTGGTTATCAAAGGAACACTTAAAACACTAGCCTTGTGTCTGAATGAGAATAATAAACCTCATAGTATGTTATAGACGCTCGTATAACGCTCATAGTTCTGTTTAATAATACTGTAATCAAACTTTCAAAAAGGTTGAGTGATGAAACTCCGACGTGGTTAACAAGCTTGTCTCTCTAAATCATTTACGGCTGAGTAGTGTGTTTGATTCTCACTGGGTGCCCTATACTTGTGCCACATCTAACTAAGCTTAGAAAATCATTATGGGACTCCGACGTGGTGTAATGGTTAGCAAGCTTGTCTCGCTAAATCATTTATGTCTGAGAATTGTGTTCGATCCTCACTGAGAGCCCAATACTTTCGGCCTTGTGCCACATCTAAAATCGCCACTAATAGAGAGTACTGTAATTGCGGCAACGTATACGACTCAAACACTACACCTTGCGACCCACTTTGCGACGGTATTTAGTCACCGCCCACCCACGTGGGTATCATGTGGCACAAGGCCGGTTTAACGTGGGATCTCCGAGCCCGTGGGATCTCCGAGCCCGTGGGATCTCCGAGCCCGTGGGCTCGGCCAAAAATATGCCCTTTGAACCAGTATAAACGGGTTCAGGGTCGGTTTACTTCCCCGAAAGAGACTCTGCCCTTCGGCGTAGCCTTCTTCGGGTTCCTCCCCGCCCGAAGGCAGAGAGTTCAACCGGTCAGCCGGTCGTCCGACTTGTGACTGAACTCAGACCTACCCACTTTGCGACGGTATTTAGTCACCCCCCACCACGTGGGCATCATGTGGCACAAGGCTGGTTTAACGTGGGATCTCCGAGCAAGGCAGTAAAGCCACTAAGACACAAAGGGTTACAGGGTGTTGAAGAATTAGGAACAGAAACATTACTAATGAGCAGGAAGAGAAAAGAGTAATCAGGAATTTTTGGCAATTAAAGTTGCAATAAAATATGCCCATTGAACCCGTATAAACGGGTTCAGGGTCGGTTTACCTCCCCGAAAGAGAATCCGCCCTTCGGCGTAGCCTCTTTCGGGTTCCTACCCGCCCGAAGGCAGAGATTTCAACCGGTCAGCCGGTCGTCCGATTTCACATGAGCACACGTTCTACTGATAGCGGATGGACGATTACATGTTGAACAATTTGTGTAGGGAAGGTTGGTTGCCTTTTACATAGCATTGTAGCAGTGGGTAATAAACTGGGTTTCCAAGGTTTATTGTAGAGTTTCTCAAACATTTTACCCTCGTAAATTAAAATTATTTGATAGAACATTAATTTTCGAACGAAGAGGAAGCGAGCAAATGAATTTAAGCCTATGCAAGAAAAATGTTGAATAAACACTATTTTACAACTGCTGATAAGCCCCCAAAACACATTAAATGAAGTGTTTTTTGATTGGATAGTAATGTTTATTTTCTCTTCTCTTTTGGGATTGGTAAGTTCAATGAACTGCTTGTTGATTGGACAGGATTGCTTGTTTTTTTTTGCTTTATATTTTTGCTTGGTTAGAAAAGCTTTATTCTGTTTTTGATTGGTTAGGAAAAATAACTGTAAAAAAATTCAAATTATTTTCCGCCGTGATTCTAATTTTGCACAGAAGCGATGATCGAGCAAAAGACAGTGTGGTGATGTTCGTTCAGTGAGGTGTAGAAATATCGTTAGATGGGACCATTCCGAAGAGTTAATATCCCTAAAACGAAATAAAATTCATTCAACCGAAAGACAAATTAAAATGTGAGATTGGATGGTAAAAATAAGGAAGGAAAGGGAGTAAAAATAAGTGTGTAGCCGTATGGTTTATATAGTTACGTAATTACCATCGTTGTCAGATATCGATGTTTAAGCCCAGGTAAATGGCTGGTATTTTCAAAGACTGATATTGCAAGCTGGCTAATAGACGAAGTGAAAAATAACTATTGGAGTAACATCTGTTACCTAGGCTTATCAACAGACGAAGTGTAAATTAACTATTGGAGTAACATCTAAATTCACTATTGGAGTAACATCTATTACCTAGGCTTAACAACAAACGAAGTGTAAATTAACTATTGGAGTAAAACCTTAATTCACTATTCGAGTAACATTTATACCAAGGCTTATCAACAGACGAAGTGTAAATTAACTATTAGAGTAACATCTTAATTCACTATTGGAGTAACATTTATAACCTAGACTTAACAACAGACGAAATGTAAATTAACTATTGGAGTAACATCTAAATTCACTATTGGAGTAACATCTATTACCTAGGCTTAAAACAGACAAAGCGTAAATTAACTATTAGCGTAATATCTTAATTCACTATTGGAGTAACATTTATTACCTAGGCTTATCAACAGACGAAATGTAAATTAACTATTGGAGTAACATCTAAATTCACTATTGGAGTAACATTTATTACCTAGGCTTATCAACAGACGAAGTGTAAATTGAATATTGGAGTAACATCTTAATTCACTATTGGAGTAACATTTATTACCTAGGCTTATCAACAGACGAAGTGTAAATTAACTATTAGAGTAACATCTAAATTCACTATTGGAGTAACATTTATTACCTAGGCTTATCAACAGACGAAGTGTAAATTGAATATTGGAGTAACATCTTTATTGACTATTGGAGTAACATATATTATCTAGGCTTATCAACAGACGAAGTGTAAATTAACTATTGGAGTAACAGCTTAATTCACTATTGGAGTAACATTTATTACCTAGAATTATCAACAGACGAAATGTAAATTAACTATTGGAGTAACATCTAAATTCACTATTGGACTAACATCTATTACCTAGGCTTATCAATAGACGAAGTGTAAATTAACTTTTGCAGTAACATCTTAATTCACTAATGGAGTAACATCTTAAATCATTATTGGAGTAACATCTATTACCTAGGCTTATCTACAGACGAAGTGTAAATTAACTATTGGAATAACATCTAAATTTGCTATTGGAATGACATTTATAACCCGGGCTTATCAACAGACGAAGTGTAAATTAAGTATTGGAGTAACATCTAAATTTACTATTGGAGTTGAATCTATTACCTAGGCTTATCAACAGAGGAAAGGTAAATTAACTATTGGAGTAACATCTTAATTCACTATTGGAGTAACATTTATTACCTAGGCTTATCAACAGAGAAAGTGTAAATTAAGTATTGGAGTAACATCTAAATTTACTATTGGAGTTGAATCTATTGCCTAGGCTTATCAACAGACGAAGTGTAAATTAACTATTAGAGTAACATCTTAATTGACTATTGGAGTAACATTTATTACCTAAGCTTATCAACAGATGAAGTGTAAATTAACTATTGGTGTAACAACTTAATTCACAATTGGAGTAACATTTATTACCTAGGCTTATCAACAGACGAAGTGCAAATTAACAATTCGGGTAACATCTTAATTCACTATTAGAGTAACATTTATTACATAGGCTTATCAGCAGACGAAGATTAAATTAACTGTTAGAGTAACATCTTAAATCACTATTGGAGTAACATCTATTACCTAGGCTTATCAACAGACGAAGCGTAAATTAACTATTAGCGTAATATCTTAATTCACTATTGGAGTAACATTTATTACATAAGCTTATCAACAGACGAAATGTAAATTAACTATTGGAGTAATATCTAAAATCACAATTGGAGTAACATCTATTACCTAGGCTTATCAACAGACGAAGTGCAAATTAACTATTGGAGTAACAACTTAATTCACTATTGGAGTAACATTTATTACCTAGGCTTATTAAGAGACGAAGTGTAAATTGACTATTGGAGTAACATCTTAAATTACTATTGGAGTAACATTTGTTACCGAGATTTATCAACAGACCAAGGGTAAATTAAGTATAGGAGTAATATGTTAATTCACTATTGGAGTAACATCTATTACCTCGGTTTATCAACAGACGAAGTGTAAATTAGCTATTGGATTAACATCTTCATTCACTGTAGGAGTAACCTCTATTACCTAGGCTTATCAACAGACGAAGTGTGAATTAACTATTGGAGTAACATCTTAATTCACTACTGGAGTAACATCTATTACCTAGGCTTATCAACTGACGAAATGTAAATTAACTATTGGAGTAACATCTATTACCTAGGTTTATTAACAGACGAAGTGTAAAACAACTATTGGAGTAACATCTTAATTCACTATTGGAGTAACATCTATTACCTAGGCTTATCTACAGACGAAGTGTAAATTGACTATTGGAGTAACATCTTAAATTACTATTGGAGTAACATCTATTACCTCTGCTTGTCAACAGACGAAGTGTAAATTAACTATTGGAGTAAAATTTTAATTCACAATTGGAGTAACATCTATCTATTAACTAGGCTTACCAACAGACGAAGTGTAAATTAAATATTGAAATAACAGCTTAATTCACTATTGGAGTAACATTTGTTACCGAGATTTATCAACAGACCAAGCGTAAATTAAGTATAGGAGTAATATTTTAATTCACTATTGGAGTAACATCTATTACCTCGGCTTATCAACAGACGAAGTGTAAATTAGCTATTGGATTAACATCTTCATTCACTATTTGAGTAACATATGTTACGTAGACTTATCAACAGACGAAGTGTAAATTAACTATTGGAGTAACATGTTAATTCACTATTGGAGTAACATCTATTACCTAGGCTTATCAACAGACGAAGTGTAAATTAAGTATTGGAGTAACATGTTAATTCACTTTTGGCGTAACATTTGTTATCAACAGACGAAGTGTAAATTAGCTATTGGATTAACATCTTCATTCACTATTTGAGTAACATATGTTACGTAGACTTATCAACAGACGAAGTGTAAATTAACTATTGGAGTAACATCTTAATTCTCTATTGGAGTAACATCTATTACCTAGGCTTATCCACAGAAAAAGTCGTAAAAAAAGAAAGATAGAAAGAAAGAAAGGAAAGAAAGAAGAGATTTAAACTCTATAAAAATGAATATTATTAGAAGGAACTTGAAGGAAAAAGAAAGAATTCATCGAATGATATTGAGAGATAGATAGATAGATAGATAGATAGAGAGAGAGAGAGAGAGAGAGAGAGAGAGAGAGAAAGAGAAAGAGAGAGAGAGAGAATCAGAGAGGAAGACAGATAGACAGACAGACAGATAGACAGAGACCGTAAAGTTAAAAGAAAAAATTTAGAGCCACTGAAAGACAGCAAATGAAGGAAAAAATGCTTTCATTAATTATTACCTCAGACAGTTTTATGACCACATTGTTGTTCATATTGACGGTCAACTAGAATAGAATATCCAGAAGATAGCATTGAATATCTTCCAGACAGTAGCAGAGCATAGTTTGTCCTGTTTCTTTTCGCCTGACAAGCTGGACTGGACATTCGGGTAGAGTAGACAAAAATGGCCGCCTTTATACACGACGGATTGAATCTTCTATGTCTTTTGATTGGTTAACCTTCTATTGGTGGACTATAAAGTGAGTCAAGTCATTTGAGCTAAATCACTAGTTACATATATACACAAAAAACTGCAACACACATGAAGTTGTAACACCAGTTCCCGTACGATTACCGAAGTTAAGCAACTTCGAGACTGGGTCACCTCTTAGTTCTTAGATGGGTGACCTCTTGAGTATATCACATATTTTAAGCTGTAATAAAGTATTTGTGTTCTTAAGCTCTAATGGTAATATTAATATTAGCCGTTTCCTTATAAGGAAACATTTGGCATTCATTGATCGAGCAGCTACTGCTTCTCGTCTTACAGTTTTCTTCACTCACAGGCTATCGTGTTGGGATCAAAGTGTAGTAACTGTTCTTCTCCTCTCTAATGGTAATCGTAATATTAGCCGTTTTCTTATGTGGAAATATTCGGCATTACTTGAGCAAAGATACTTCCCTACAGCTTAAAATACCTGGTATTCTCAAGAGGTCACCCATTTGACCCTTCGTACTGACCAGTGCTACTCGAGTTACGCTTTTCTCCATGCGCAGTTGGGATCAAAGTGTAGTATCTGTTCTCTTTATACCTAACAGTAATGTTAATATTAGCACTTTCTTTATTTATTAGGAAACAATCGGCTTTCGAGCAGACAGTGCTACTTCTGGTTGAAATTTATAAAATCTTTTTATTAAAACAATTATTCAAGAAAATAGGTTACTCAAGTTGACTAACAATTATCTCTTCCCAGTATTGATGGGGGTTTCCTTCCTAAAATTTGGTTCTAAGTCTTGTGGGAAGTCTATTATTATATTATTATTTTTTTCCTAGAGTCCTATGTATTTATGTGTTTCCACTGTTGAATATCTTCAGTTGATTCTGTAACGCCAGTCTACAAGTTCCGAAGAAGAATAGTCCTAGCTAAGACATACAGGCTTCATTTGCTCGAAATCCTTTCTATATACTGATCTGAGAATGCGATGCTATAAAGCTGATGGTTTAGATACTTCTCGACAAGTTTGGTGTCATGCAAGACATCCATCTGAAAGTTTCGATCTGATGAGACTATTTGACAACATAACTCGAGTCCTTAGGTTAAACTTTTAGTTTTGAAGCAGTTTGTGGCATTGGGCGAAACTATCCCTCATGCAGCCTATTCTGTGTTTAATTTAAGTTAAATTTGTTATAACTGATCCATCTCGGTTTAAAAACATTTTATCCTTCACATAGTTTGTAGATTTTATCTCTGATAGATATTTTAAACTTTAAATGTCTTAATGAAAATATTAGGTTTTTTAGAAAATAATTTCTAACAAACATTTCAATTATATTCTTATAATAGTTTCACAAAAAGACATTACTCATTCCTAAGGATTAAAGTGTTGTTAATTTTATATCAATCCCTTTCAGAATGTAACTTATGATATTATATGCCCTTCATCTTAAACATCAAAAAAGAAGAGGTGCGTTTACTTTTCTGCGTGGGTTCAAGCTTGGTCACAACGCTTCTCAAACTGCTGCCAAAATTAACAGAGGATTCTGTGAAGGATTCTGAAGTTCCGCAGTGTGGATACGTTACTTGAAGATTACGATGATACAAGACGTCCATCTGCAATTGACAATTAACATCTGAAAACACTAATCGAAAAAAAAAAAACACACAAAAAAAACACGTCAAGGTTTCACAGAAATGTCTCAGATAATGGGTGTCAGTAATCAACGATTAGCCCTTGCATAGAGTATTGCTGCCATATATGGTCGGGAGCCCCTTCTGTTTGTATAAAGGTTCTTGATAATATCCAGAGACGGATATGCAAAGTAATTGGCCCTGATCTGGCATCTCGTCTGCATTATCTCTTTTACTGACCTGACGTCGCATCCCTTTGTCTTTTTTTACAAATACTTTTACGGTATCTGCTTCGGTGAGCTGCTTTCGCTGGTTTCTAGACTTCATGAATTTAAGCGTTCTACTAGACTGTCAGCTCGCTCTCACCCTTTCACTGTCGAAACTGTTAAATGTAGCCGCCTCTCCTACTCCAATAGCTTCATTCTCGCACTTCTCGTCTGTGGAACTCCCTCCTCTTTTCCTGTTTTCCTGATAGCTATAATCTCCAACTATTCAAATGTGATGTCAATCGACGTCTCCAGATGCCTTGATCTATTCACTATCCTTCTCTTCATCCTTCCTCTATCGCTCCTATTCGATCTCGCTCCAACTGTCTGTAACCCCTTTGTAACACCTTGCATGCTAGTGGCTTCCCGCCTTGCTTGGGGTGAAACGCTGATTATTATATGTGAGGCGCAGTTGAGCGTGAGACCAACAGAACTCCTTGTAACACCAAAGATGAACTGAAGGCTAGGATTATGGTAGCATTCACCAACTTAATCAAGTAGACCATCCAGAAGAGATTTATTTAATCCACCGGTTATGGATCATTTCCCCTTTCACTGCTCAACTCTTAAGTATATTTCGCGTGGTTCTTATTTTTGAATTTCTTATTGTTCGCCTGAGTCGAACTACACACTACCCTGTCCAGGGATTGAACTCACAATTACTATGTCACCAAATTCAAGAATCAACGTTTTAATTCATCAGACTAGATGAGACGGAAAATACGACAACATTCAACACAAAAGTTAGTATTAGTTTGGTGCAAAAATAATGACGTAATAATGTCGTTTTTTGACGTATTTTTTAACGTCAAAAAACGACATTATTACGTCATTATTTTTGCGCCCACCTAGTAGACTGTTAGTAGATGGCTCTCCACAAAACCGAACGCCAAAGCTGAGTTCTAATGAAATTAATGTAATTCAGGGTAAAGCGTGGAGCAAATCAACATCTTTCTTCAAATTACCCTACCAAACATTTAAAGACAGACACGGTTATCTAAGATGGTCATAAAACATTAGAGTGACGTGAACATTGTGATGAGGAGCCATTCTTGATGTCATTTCACTTTAAGGAGTTAAAGTTTTGATATCGTCGAAATATTATTCTTTTAGATTTTTTTAAAAACGCAATGAAATATTTATACGTCCACTTTGAAAGTTTGATCGAAAAGCACCCTCGACTCGTCAGTAAGAAAGACGATGTTGTCCTCCAATAATTGTGGAACTCGGCTAGTTTGTTCTACCCAACCCGCCACAATCATCTGACTGTCCACCAACCAGTTATTCTTCGTTTCGATCCATGCGAATCGGTTTAACGGTGGAATCTTTCTAAACCAGAATCAAGAGCTTGGAGTAAACGTTATTTATGTTGGATTTCAGTAGACGCCCCGACATTTTTAAAACGCAAGTTATTTCATCTACCGGCCTGCGCACACAAGAAAATTTAAGAAAGAAAATTTGTCCTTCAGCAAGATTCGAACCTGCGTTCTCAATTGCAGGGTGAACCACCGCATTGACCGCTCGGCTACGGAGAGCTTCACTGTCAAGCGGTCAAAGCATGCCAGATCAGACGATAGTTCCTCCAGGAAAAGGAGATGCGGCTTCGAATCCTGCCGGACGGCACATATTCTTTATTTCATTTATTAGGTTGGTGCAAAAATAATGTCGTTTTCTCACATAGTAACATATATTATTTTTGCACCAACCTAATATTTTTCTCGCGTGTGCATGCCGGTAGACGGCATAATTCGTATTTAAAAAACGGAACGTCTACTCAAATACGGGTATCCACTAATCCATGATGTTTGAAGTTATACAAATCTCAGATTATAAAATAAAACCCATCAGTTCTTTATACTTCACGCTATTTGCGATCGTAAGACAAACTGATTAATTTTTAAATTTTGGATTTATTTATGGTTGCGTGTATTGTTGTCTTTATGATAGTGGGAGGAAAAATTGTCGTCGGAATGCCACTCATCCGTAAGCAGACAGACATACACACATGTTCATGCATTGCAGCTCATACAAGCAAACATATATAAACAGTGTGGGACTGGGCGTATATGTGTATCCACATGTCGATGCGTGCAGACGTACGCAACTGGCCGCTGTATTCAATGTTAGATCGTGTAGCGAACTTCTTTCGCAAGTCGCAGTCTCGACACACAGGCCTTTCGTCTGTTTTGTTTGCGAAATAATGTTTTCTTGTACACACATATATACGTATGCACGCCCGTTCACACATCTTCTATCCGTGTGTTTTTTTATCATGGGGTCTGTGTAAGACTATGGCAGGTAAAATTGTTATTAATTTTTATTTTTTTAATGATGTTTTGTTATTATTTTAATGCCGGTTATTTGCTTGTTTTTTGGCGATTGCGTTTATGTAAATGGTAGAAACTCCAATTTATAATACTTATTGGCATTTATGCAGTGGTATTAATTTTGGGGGAAGTAAGTATAATTATGGACTGATGCACTAATGCTAATTGTTGTGCAGTAGTAATTGTGGACTAATGTGGCAATGGTAATTGTGACGCGGTAGTAATGGTTCCGGGTGATGATAATACTAATTGTAGCAGCAAATAGTTATGGTAAGATGGTAGTTGCGATTGTAGTAATGGTGGTGGAATAGTAACAACAATTATTATAATTATTATGATAGCAGTTTATATTAGAAAATAATTGATGGTGTTATGGTGTCAGTGGTTTCTTTTTCGTGTCCATAGGGTCAATGGCGGTTTATGTAACAGCGTTGGTTGGTATTTTTTTATCCGTTTTTTATGACTAGTGATAGTAGGTATTTGTTTTCATGTCTGCATTTAGAAATTATTTCTGATCTTATGTTTAGTAATTTCTTTTGTTGGGTGTGAGAAATTATTGCTACACCTGTAGGCAAAGTATTCATTTCTTTGTAATGTTATAGGTAGGTGCATTTTTCAATATTTCCCAGCTTATACTTGGCGTAATAGTTCTGTCTTTTAGATGTCATATGTATGTGGTTAGTGTAGTACTCTATGAGTATTTTCTGTCGGTGAATGAGAGGTCGTGGTTGTATTTTCTTTTTTTGAATGGTCCATCAGTGACACCGATGTAGTACATTGTACTGTTGTTTGCACTTAACCTGGCTTTATATTCGTTTGTTGGAAGTTCCTTGTGGGTGTTATAACGTTATCGCTCACTATCATTGTTTGTAGCAGTGCCTGGAAGGAAAGTGTGCAGAGAGTGGACGTCTCACCACCTCACATATATTCCATCATCGGCTATAGATCGCATTCGTCACGCACGACAACAACGATATCCTTTAGATCTTGCACGTTTCAATCTTTTCCTCTTTAAAATTAAGTTGAAAGGAAGAAAAATTTCAAGAAGCCGGGGAAAGCAAAGATGAAACTGTTGGCTATCTCCAAAAAGTAGTTCCAGGAATGATTTCATCAACAGAAACGACGATGAATAAAGTGTGTGGCTTCAGAAGAGGGACTACTTCGAAGTAGATTAAATGGCGAATTGGTATGTGTTGTAGTTTTCTTTTTATAGCACTTGTCTCGATAGTTTTAGATCAAACCTCGTATAATAAGGAAAGCCATTGTTAATAAGTGTTTATTTTGTAATTACGTAAGAAAAAAATTGTTTTACAGGAAGAGATTAATTTTGATTTTTTGATTAAATTGTTTATGACAGGGTATATCTTTTAGGGCATACACTTTTAGGTTTATGAGACAACTAGCGAAACTGGATAACATTTTTTACAGTAAAATTATGAACGTTATAATCAAAAAGTCTTTTTCTTTATAATTATTTCGCCACAAGCAAGGCGATAATTCCACTAGGATGCAGGATGTGGTAGGGAGTCAAAGAGAACGAGAATGCTTTAGTATCTGTCTATATTTCTGAGATGAGGTAAATAATATTGGTTTCTGGGCAAGTGACCACTTTAAAAAAGCATGAAGCAGGCTGTCGTTATATATGTTTTGTTTAGGCGTCCGTGTGTGTTTAAATGAATCCTAATTAAGCTATGATCGGGTAAGTGTAACGTGAGTCGTCTAGATAGGCATATAGTGGTATGACAAATATAATTATTTATGAGAACGAATTTCACCGAGCATCTTTCTTGTCACTATGTCTGTTTGTCATCGTAGAGCAAAAAGACGTCAAGACCTTTGAACAACAGTTCAGTTGTTATTACAGTGTACAGCATGGAGAAAGTGTACGTTTCAGAACAAGTGACAACTTAAAAAAACATGAAACACGCTGTCGTTATATATATATATATATATATATATGGTGATTGTCAACTCGTGCCCGAGTACGACCATTGCTACATGTCTTTTTGGAGAACATCTACTGATGTGCTGAAAGAATGTGGCTCTTTAGCCCAGCAAGGGACCTATATCTGATATAAACGGGGTACTTAAGAGGTCCAACAGCGGGTGGTACATTATCATGCAATTTAAAATGTCTCATGAAACTGCTTCTGGACTCACATACAAACACACACACACACACACATATACATATATATATATATATATATATATATATATATATATATATATATAATAATTTATTCGAAAATTATAACATAAATATGTTATAAAATCACTACTAAAATAGCCATTTTGTTTCAGCACCTCTGGTGTTTTATCAAGTGATCTTGATATGACACCAGAAGTGCTGAAACAAAATGGCTATTTTAGTAGTGATTTTATAACATATTTATGTTATAATTTTCGAATAAATAATTATATTCTCTCTACTCTGTATTGATAACTCTTTTAAGAATAGTAATTGTTGGTTATTGGAATTTATTCCGTATACACCAATCCCATACATGGATATATATATATATATATATATATATATATATATATATATATATATATATATATATATATATATATATATATAATATATACATATATATAATATATACATATATATATATACACACATAAATACATACATACATACATACATACTTATATATATATATATATATATATATATTTCTGAGATGAGGTATTATGTACACTATTTACATTATTCAGACTATTGTCCTCATCTTTGTCGCCATATTTAATTCGTAAACTTAAGGAATCACCACATATGCTAAGCCACAAAAATCTCCTGAGCCGACCAAGCACAGAAATGAATACAATATGGGAACCAGTAATAATGAGTGCCAGAGAAAAGCAATAATAACAACAAATAAACTGCAATATCAGCTCTGGTAAAAACATGGAATAACACCAAAAAATTGCAATATGAGCACTGGTAAAAAAATGATTGCTGAGACTTTAGGTTTATAATACTCAGAAATTCATACAGAGATGTCCTCAAGGACACATGGCACAGTGGATAAAGGCGTTGGTTAGATCCAGTGACAGCCAAAGAGTGATTTCAATAACTGGTTAAGGCAGTAGTCAATTTAGAGAGGTGAATTAACAGGAGATAACTGATAAGTGACATCCATTAGACATGGCACGTGGAACTAGAACAGTCTACTCCAGTGAGCGAAATAAAGGGTTCAGTTCGACATTCCAACTAGCGTACAACGGTTGCAATAAATATAGCGAAAAAGATGAGGACAATAGTCCGAATAATGTAAACAGTGTACATAATACCTCATCTCAGAAATATACACAGATACTGAAAGGCCGAAACATTGTAATAAATATGACGAGAAGGATGAGGACAATAGTCCGAATAATGTAAATAGTGTACATAATACCTCATCTCAGAAATATAGACAGATACTGAAATGCCGAAACGTTGCAATAAATATGGCGACAAAGATGAGGACAATAGTCCGAATAATGTAAATAGTGTACATAATACCTCATCCCAGAAATATAGACAGATACTGAAAGGCCGAAACGTTGTAATAAATATGGCGAGAAGGATGAGGACAATAGTCCGAATAATGTAAATAGTGTACATAATACCTCATCCCAGAAATATAGACAGATACTGAAAGGCCGAAACGTTGTAATAAATATGGCGAGAAGGATGAGGACAATAGTCCGAATAATGTAAATAGTGTACATAATAGCTCATCCCAGAAATATAGACAGATACTGAAAGGCCGAAACGTTGTAATAAATATGGCGAGAAGGATGAAGACAATAGTCCGAATAATGTAAATAGTGTACATAATACCTCATCCCAGAAATATAGACTGATACTGAAAGGCCGAAACGTTGTAATAAATATGGCGAGAAGGATGAGGACAATAGTCCGAATAATGTAAATAGTGTACATAATACCTCATCCCAGAAATATAGACAGATACTGAAAGGCCGAAACGTTGTAATAAATATGGCGACAAAGATGAGGACAATAGTCCGAATAATGTAAATAGTGTACATAATACCTCATCCCAGAAATATAGACAGATACTGAAAGGCCGAAACGTTGTAATAAATATGGCGAGAAGGATGAGAACAATAGTCCGAATAATGTAAATAGTGTACATAATACCTCATCCCAGAAATATAGACAGATACTGAAAGGCCGAAACGTTGTAATAAATATGGCGAGAAGGATGAGGACAATAGTCCGAATAATGTAAATAGTGTACATAATACCTAATCCCAGAAATATAGACAGATACTGAAAGGCCGAAACGTTGTAATAAATATGGCGACAAAGATGAGGACAATAGTCCGAATGATGTAAATAGTGTGCATAATACCTCATCACAGAAATATAGACAGATACTGAAAGGCCGAAACGTTGTAATAAATATGGCGACAAAGATGAGGACAATAGTCCGAATGATGTAAATAGTGTACATAATACCTCATCCCAGAAATATAGACAGATACTGAAAGGCCGAAACGTTGTAATAAATATGGCGAGAAGGATGAAGACAATAGTCCGAATAATGTAAATAGTGTACATAATACCTCATCCCAGAAATATAGACTGATACTGAAAGGCCGAAACGTTGTAATAAATATGGCGAGAAGGATGAGGACAATAGTCCGAATAATGTAAATAGTGTACATAATACCTCATCCCAGAAATATAGACAGATAGTGAACGGCCGAAACGTTGTAATAAATATGGCGACAAAGATGAGGACAATAGTCCGAATAATGTAAATAGTGTACATAATACCTCATCCCAGAAATATAGACAGATACTGAAAGGCCGAAACATTGTAATAAATATGGCGACAAAGATGAGGACAATAGTACGAATGATGTAAATAGTGTGCATAATACCTCATCTCAGAAATATAGACAGATACTGAAAGGCCGAAACGTTGTAATAAATATGACGAGAAGGATGAGGACAATAGTCCGAATAATGTAAATAGTGTACATAATACCTCATCCCAGAAATATAGACAGATACTGAAAGGTCGAAACGTTGTAATAAATATGGCGAGAAGGATGAGAACAATAGTCCGAATAATGTAAATAGTGTACATAATACCTCATCCCAGAAATATAGACAGATACTGAAAGGCCGAAACGTTGTAATAAATATGGCGAGAAGGATGAGAACAATAGTCCGAATAATGTAAATAGTGTACATAATACCTCATCCCAGAAATATAGACAGATACTGAAAGGCCGAAACGTTGTAATAAATATGGCGAGAAGGATGAGAACAATAGTCCGAATAATGTAAATAGTGTACATAATACCTCATCCCAGAAATATAGACAGATACTGAAAGGCCGAAACGTTGTAATAAATATGGCGAGAAGGATGAGGACAATAGTCCGAATGATGTAAATAGTGTACATAATACCTCATCCCAGAAATATAGACAGATACTGAAAGGTCGAAACGTTGTAATAAATATGGCGAGAAGGATGAGGACAATAGTCCGAATAATGTAAATAGTGTACATAATACCTCATCCCAGAAATATAGACAGATACTGAAAGGCCGAAACGTTGTAATAAATATGGCGAGAAGGATGAGGACAATAGTCCGAATAATGTAAATAGTGTACATAATACCTCATCCCAGAAATATAGACAGATACTGAAAGGTCGAAACATTGTAATAAATATGGCGAGAAGGATGAGAACAATAGTCCGAATAATGTAAATAGTGTACATAATACCTCATCCCAGAAATATAGACAGATACTGAAAGGTCGAAACGTTGTAATAAATATGGCGACAAAGATGAGGACAATAGTCCGAATAATGTAAACAGTGTACATAATACCTCATCCCAGAAATATAGACAGATACTGAAAGGCCGAAACGTTGTAATAAATATGGCGAGAGGGATGAGAACAATAGTCCGAATAATGTAAATAGTGTACATAATACCTCATCCCAGAAATATAGACAGATACTGAAAGGCCGAAACGTTGTAATAAATATGGCGACAAAGATGAGGACAATAGTCCGAATAATGTAAACAGTGTACATAATACCTCATCCCAGAAATATAGACAGATACTGAAAGGCCGAAACGTTGTAATAAATATGGCGAGAAGGATGAGGACAATAGTCCGAATAATGTAAATAGTGTACATAATACCTCATCCCAGAAATATAGACAGATACTGAAAGGCAGAAACATTGTAATAAATATGGCGAGAAGGATGAGGACAATAGTCCGAATAATGTAAATAGTGTACATAATACCTCATCCCAGAAATATAGACAGATACTGAAAGGCCGAAACGTTGTAATAAATATGGCGACAAAATGAGGACAATAGTCCGAATAATGTATATAGTGTGCATAATACCTCATCTCAGAAATATACACAGATACTGAAAGGCCGAAACGTTGTAATAAATATGACGAGAAGGATGAGGACAATAGTCCGAATAATGTAAATAGTGTACATAATAGCTCATCCCAGAAATATAGACAGATACTGAAAGGTCGAAACGTTGTAATAAATATGGCGAGAAGGATGAGAACAATAGTCCGAATAATGTAAATAGTGTACATAATACCTCATCCCAGAAATATAGACAGATACTGAAAGGCCGAAACGTTGTAATAAATATGGCGAGAAGGATGAGAACAATAGTCCGAATAATGTAAATAGTGTACATAATACCTCATCCCAGAAATATAGACAGATACTGAAAGGCCGTAACGTTGTAATAAATATGGCGAGAAGGATGAGGACAATAGTCCGAATAATGTAAATAGTGTACATAATACCTCATACCAGAAATATAGACAGATACTGAAAGGCCGAAACGTTGTAATAAATATGGCGAGAAGGATGAGGACAATAGTCCGAATAATGTAAATAGTGTACATAATACCTCATCCCAGAAATATAGATAGATACTGAAAGGTCGAAACGTTGTAATAAATATGGCGAGAAGGATGAGGACAATAGTCCGAATAATGTAAATAGTGTACATAATACCTCATCCCAGAAATATAGACAGATACTGAAAGGCCGAAACGTTGTAATAAATATGGCGAGAAGGATGAGAACAATAGTCCGAATAATGTAAATAGTGTACATAATACCTCATCCCAGAAATATAGACAGATACTGAAAGGCCGAAACGTTGTAATAAATATGGCGAGAAGGATGAGGACAATAGTCCGAATGATGTAAATAGTGTACATAATACCTCATCCCAGAAATATAGACAGATACTGAAAGGTCGAAACGTTGTAATAAATATGGCGAGAAGGATGAGGACAATAGTCCGAATAATGTAAATAGTGTACATAATACCTCATCCCAGAAATATAGACAGATACTGAAAGGCCGAAACGTTGTAATAAATATGGCGACAAAGATGAGGACAATAGTCCGAATAATGTAAATAGTGTACATAATACCTCATCCCAGAAATATAGACAGATACTGAAAGGCCGAAACGTTGTAATAAATATGGCGACAAAATGAGGACAATAGTCCGAATAATGTAAATAGTGTGCATAATACCTCATCTCAGAAATATACACAGATACTGAAAGGCCGAAACGTTGTAATAAATATGACGAGAAGGATGAGGACAATAGTCCGAATAATGTAAATAGTGTACATAATACCTCATCCCAGAAATATAGACAGATACTGAAAGGTCGAAACGTTGTAATAAATATGGCGAGAAGGATGAGAACAATAGTCCGAATAATGTAAATAGTGTACATAATACCTCATCCCAGAAATATAGACAGATACTGAAAGGCCGAAACGTTGTAATAAATATGGCGAGAAGGATGAGAACAATAGTCCGAATAATGTAAATAGTGTACATAATACCTCATCCCAGAAATATAGACAGATACTGAAAGGCCGAAACGTTGTAATAAATATGGCGAGAAGGATGAGGACAATAGTCCGAATAATGTAAATAGTGTACATAATACCTCATCCCAGAAATATAGACAGATACTGAAAGGCCGAAACGTTGTAATAAATATGGCGAGAAGGATGAGGACAATAGTCCGAATAATGTAAATAGTGTACATAATACCTCATCCCAGAAATATAGATAGATACTGAAAGGTCGAAACGTTGTAATAAATATGGCGAGAAGGATGAGGACAATAGTCCGAATAATGTAAATAGTGTACATAATACCTCATCCCAGAAATATAGACAGATACTGAAAGGCCGAAACGTTGTAATAAATATGGCGAGAAGGATGAGAACAATAGTCCGAATAATGTAAATAGTATACATAATACCTCATCCCAGAAATATAGACAGATACTGAAAGCCGAAACGTTGTAATAAATATGGCGAGAAGGATGAGGACAATAGTCCGAATAATGTAAATAGTGTACATAATACCTCATCCCAGAAATATAGACAGATACTGAAAGGTCGAAACGTTGTAATAAATATGGCGAGAAGGATGAGGACAATAGTCCGAATAATGTAAATAGTGTACATAATACCTCATCCCAGAAATATAGACAGATACTGAAAGGCCGAAACGTTGTAATAAATATGGCGAGAAGGATGAGGACAATAGTCCGAATAATGTAAATAGTGTACATAATACCTCATCCCAGAAATATAGACAGATACTGAAAGGCCGAAACGTTGTAATAAATATGGCGAGAAGGATGAGAACAATAGTCCGAATAATGTAAATAGTGTACATAATACCTCATCCCAGAAATATAGACAGATACTGAAAGGCAGAAACGTTGTAATAAATATGGCGACAAAGATGAGGACAATAATCCGAATAATGTAAATAGTGTACATAATACCTCATCTCAGAAATATAGACAGATACTGAAAGGCCGAAACATTGTAATAAATATGGCGAGAAGTATGAGGACAATAGTCCGAATAATGTAAATAGTGAGAATGTAAGTAAGTAGAAGTGAGGAAAGGACAATAAATGAACAGTGTGCAGTAATAGAGAAAATGGTAGTTGACGTTGCATTTAAATTTTTGAAGATTGTATTTGGCAAGGAAGCAAGGAATCAG
>OZ010603.1:31513922-31618922 GCA_963932145.1 Acanthosepion lycidas
GCGGGAAGGCCAAGACCGACTTTGCATTTCCCAACTCCCATCATATTGGAAATAATCGATTTTTTCATGCTTCTACGGCAGTTTTCATGTAGTTTGCGGCCATTTTCTACCGGCCAGAATGAGAGCCTATAGCTGGCTGCCACGAATAGGCAGGAAGATTCTATTGGTCAGCGTGAGAGCCAACAGCTGACTGATATGAATGTTAACTAGCATGCTAACATGCAAAAAAAAAAAAAAAAATTCGATAGCTGCATTCGTCACAAGTGGAAAAAATTTAAATCTGCATGGTACTTAACTCCAATTGGCTCATTCGGTTGCTTAAACTCAACGTTGATTCTGATTCCGCAGAAATGGGTTGGGTGTGAAAAAGTATTTGTTGTTAACATTCTTTTTTCATTCGGTTTTTCCACTTACAAGTCCTTTTTTTTTTTTAAAGCTGATCGTTTTGTGTTCGTTTTGTTTAGTTGTTTTTTCGTAACAGATTTAATGTTTAGTATAGAGCTTAGAAAAAATTCGCAGTGTGAGATAGGCAAGAAGTAAGGCATGTAACAACATCAGCACGGCAAAGGGCACTCCTTTAAAGGCAAGGAAGGGCAAAAATATTTTGACTGAAGTGATAGCGATTGCTGTATGAGTCGTACGATTTTTGAATGAAGCACGGGTAACGCCGGGCCATGCTGCTAGTATATATATATATATATATATATATATATATATATATATATATATATATATATATAATACAGAATCTCCCGTAAACTTTATTAAAACAATGTCATAGTCATCATGAGTGCTGTTTCAATTTTAAAGCGCATGCCATTTTGATTTATCATCTGCAGCAGCTCTTATGAGTTCATTCCAAAATGTCAAGCTTCCCTCCGGCTATGGGTTAATTATTATGTCTTCTATTACAAAAGCTTTATATAAAATAATTTCTTACATTCTAAAATATTTTCTGGCTTTAAATAACCTGCGCTGAGTTGATAAAACATAAAGAATGAACGAATAAATCAATAAATATAAGATTCTAACGCCTTCAAAAACGAAACTGTTCTCAGGAGCGGTAAAAAGAGTTGATCATTTATTTTAGCAATGGATTGCATTTAGCAGGAAGGACAATGAGATTTAATAGTCATTCAAATTATAGAACATTTTTAGATTACAGCCGTTCACCGTAATCATCGAAAACTCAAGCTTCAAGCTTGATTGTGAAAAAAATGCTAGCTAGGCTTTTGGATACTTAAAAAAAAAAAACACTTTTAGTTCGACAAATACAAGGGTCACTTACGATAGTTGGGTAATGAACGTGAAAGTTACAAGAGAGGGGGAATAAGGTTTCAGGACGTGCATGTAATAAGAAAGTGTAGGATAGATAGAGGTTGACCCTGGAATTGAAGATTGTAGATAAAGTGCTTATGATTGTATTTGTCAGGGAAGCAACCTCTTGGGAGTCTGGACGCTAAAGTAACAGTTCTACGGAAGAATCTGACTGGCATTCTCTTTCAGTATTTCTTCACTCAAAGAGGTGTAGGAATAGAAAAGAATGAAAATTATTTTTTCTTCTTTCATTTTATCTTGATTTTTTACTATTTCTTTCTCATTTTCGTTTTACTTTCTTTCTTTCTATATCCATTCCTCTCTCCTCTTTTTTTCTTTATTTCTACGAACATATTATTTGTCTCTTTCTTTTCTTTTTTTATAAATGCTAGATTACCCAGTACAAGACCTAAAGGTCACTCATCGTAAAGGTTTATTTGGTTAGTTTGTTGAAAGGGAGGAGAAAAGAGGAATTTAGGGGAACACATTATCAGGACGCGTAAGAAAGATATCTGTTGACCCTGGACATGAAATTTGTAATGGTCAGGGAAGCATCCTCCCAGGAGTTTAATTTTTGCTATAAGAAAAGGAGGGAGTAAGAAGTGCATATAATGAGGACTTGTAGGATAAATATCGGTTGAAACTGGACTTGAAGAGACCAAAATTAAAGTTGTCAGAAAAGCATCCCCTCAGGAGCTTAAGTTTGTTATAAGGAAAGGATGGAGTAAGAAATGTATATTATGAAGCTGTTTAGGATAAATATCAGTTGAAACTGAACTTGAAGAGAACAAAATTAAAGTTGTCAGGAAAGCATCCCCTCGGGAGCTTAAGTTTGTTATAAGGGAAGGGGGAGTAAGATGTATATTACGAAAATGTGTAGGATAAATATCAGTTGAAACTGGACTTGAAGAGACCAAAATTATAGTTGTCGAGAAAGCATACCCTCGGGAGCTTAAATTTGTTATAAGGGAAGGAGGGAGTAAGAAATGTATATTATGAAGATGTTTAGGATAAATATCAGTTGAAACTAGACTTGAAGAGACCAAAATTATGCCAGGAAAGCATCCCATCGGGAGCTTAAGTTTGTTATAAGGGAAGGAGCGAGTAAGGAATGTATATTATGAAAATGTGTAGGATTAATATCAGTTGATCCTGATTTTATTTTTCAGGTAAGCATCTTCTCGGGAGTCAGAGAGGGAGAGGGAGAAACAGGGAGAAAGATGAGGTCGAAAAGAACAGATCTGGGAAGACGTTGTCTGAATTATAACTTACAAAGACTGAATTGGCTCCTTTAATGCTGATTGATACTGCTCACTTAACGGCCATGTCATGTGACAGACGTGATACACGCTTAGGCGATTATGTATCCTTCGATACATGACTGACGAGGCAGATTTTTTTACCGCAGTAGATTGCCATTTCTTTCTGCAGTAGACCAGCTGTCGTCCAAGCCTATAGAACTCGGTCTGTCCTGCTATTTACCCATAGCTGGGTGGAGGGTGGAGAAGAAGAGGATTTATACATTTCCCAAAGGTATTAGATCATCAGTCAGTTATAACCCATGGGTGATACACGCTTAGGCGATCATGTATCTTTCGATACATGACTGACGAGGCTGACTCTTTTCACGCAATAGGTTGCCATTTCTTTCTGCAGTAGACCTGTTGCCACCCAAGGCTATAGAACCCGGTCTGTCATGCTATTTACTCATAACTGGGGGTAGAAGAGGATTCATAACTTTCCCGAGGGTATTAGCACGTAAGTGAATGCAATGGACCTGACTAGAATTCGAACTTGGCTCTCCGATTCCTCAATCCCAGCCGCTATCCATTACTCCACCACGACAGTGTTTCGATATAAAACAAAAATATTAAGATGCAAAATGTGACTAAACTGAAATTAATGGAAGATAGTAACATATGAGTATCGTCATCAAATATCGATGTGGTGCCCTTGTTAATGTTAGTGTTTGTACGTTGGATGATGCAAAAATCACTTCTCAACAAGCGCGCATTCTTGATGGTCATCGTAGCAAAACTCTGTGAATTTAGCTTCGATTAACATCTGTCTTATTTAACGGAGTGATTCGCCACTTCTCCAAGAATATCAGACATTGCTGCATTTCGACCTTCGCCCCGCTACCCTCGTTCCCCATAGGCAGCCAACTGAAGACCGTCCCATTCGGCCTTCCCGGGGGCGAAAAGAAATTTTCCACGTGGATGGACTTAAAAGATTCGTTGAAGTGTTTGCAAGAAGTAAGCTGAACGGGTGAAGAGGAGCAGAGGCGTGCAGAAGAAGCGTGTTTTTTTTTTTTTTTTGACTGCATCTGATTGGATAAAAGTTATACAGAAGGGTGCAACAAAGAAAGAAAGAAAGAAAGAGAGAGAGAAAGAAAGAAAGAAAGAAAGAAAGAAAAGGGAAAAAAGAATAAAGCGGGAATAGAGAAAAGAGATGAAAAAACAGCAAAGAAAACTAGAAAGAAAATTAAGAAGTAAAAAGATGATGATGATGATGATGATGATGATGATGATGAAGGAGAAAGATGAAAAGAATATGAAAAAGGTAAGTCGAAGTAGGAGTAACGAAGAAGTACAAAGAGAAGAAGATGACAATAGAAGTATAATTAGTGGAAAAACGAAAAAAAAAAAAAAAAAGAAAAGAAGAAAGAAGTAAAAGGTGCAAGCAGAAAAAAAAAAACAGGAATAAAGAAAAAGCTAATAAGTGAATAAAGAAGAAGAAGAAGAAGAAGAAGATGAAGAAAAAGAAGAAGAAGAAAAAGAAGAAAATTCAAATATAAGATTTTGTCTTTTTGGAGTAGAAGATGATAATAACGAGAAAAAAATAAGGAAAGAAGAAACACAGTAGGCGATTGCCGAAGAAGGAGGAGTAGGTGGAGGAGAAGAAGAAGAAGTAGAAGAAGAAAAAAAGAAAATTAACATGATGGATTACACCGAAAAAAGAAAAGTTAAAGAAAAAAAAAAAGGAAAGAAAAGGAACAAGGACGACAGTGTAGAAGAAGAAGAAGAAGGAGGAGTAGGAGGAGAAGAAGAAGAAGAAGAAGAAGAAGAGGGAGGAGGAGGAGAAGTAGGAGCAGAAGTAGGAGCAGAATAAAAGGAAGAAGAAGAATGTCGAGATGTGGGAAGCAGAAGAAAGAGCAGAATAAAAAGGAGGAAGAAGAAGAAGGGAGGGGAAGAACAAAAATAGGAGAGTGGGATGTAAATACGAAAAAATGGAGCCATTGAAAAACAAATGTGGATGTGCTAATAGAAATACAGATCTAACAAAAATCAGTATATATATATAAATATATATATATATATATATATATATATATATATATATAAATATATATATATATATATAATATATATATATATATATATATATATATATATATATGTATGTATATTCTCTCATTATGCGCATATACATGCACGTACATATATATATATATATATATATATATATATATATATATATATATATATGTCACCTTTATAAAAATAATGCCCAATGTTATATAACTGTAATATATATATATATATATATATATATATATATATATATATATATATATATTAGGTTGGTGCAAAAATAATGACGTAATAGTGTCGTTTTTTGACGTTAAAAAATACGTCAAATAATACATTATTACGTCATTATTTTTGCACCAACCTTATATATATATATACACGAAATATATATATTTTAAATATTCTTTACTATATCTTTGTTCAAATAATTTCGACCATCTCTTATCTGTAAAATCCTAGAAAAAGTTATAAAAATTTTTTTTCACGACTTAGTTTCCCACACACACGTGCAGACGCACATATATGATTCAATATTTTATATATATATATATATATATATATATATATATATATATATATATATATATATATATATATATATATATATATGCATCCTTACACCTTATATATATAAATATATATATATATATATATATATATATATACGAGGAAACAGTGTATATTTTATACATTATTTCCTAATATTCGAAATTCGAAAATTTATTTTATAGATACACATGTTTTTGTAGCTGTCATTTTTAAGCAGTGTGAATATGTATATATATATATATATATATATATATATATATATATATATATATATATATACTAGTATGTGTGTGGTGTATATATAATTTTCGTAAGTAATGAAATCTATCAAAATGTATGTCTCATATCTATAAAAAATTTGCTCGAGGTTTTAAAAGTTTGGGTTGAAGAACCATTTCCGTTGAAGGCATAACTGTATCTTACATTAATACAATAATTATACTTTATATCGAGGTGGCGATATCTATCTATCTATCTATCTATCTATCTATCTATCTATCTATCTATCTATCTATCTCAGCCTGCTATCAATCTCAGTCTGGTATTTATAATATACAGATCTCCTGTGACCTCGTTCTGATGGCTTGTAAAATCCAATACTGCCAAGAGCAAACTAGGAACATTCAAACACCACTGAGCAGACCTTGAACTTTCACTTATCCTGATGGAGCTCTGTTCTTTCAAGCAGGCTTCTTGCCTTGAAAGTCTATTGGGACTTAAGCTCTCCCCAGACCTCAAGTGGAACATATATATATATATATATATATATATATATATATATATATATATATATATATATATATTGATACATGTTTTGATGTCCTGTTTGTTGCTGTTTCAATTGAACACCCTTCACAGCAACAAAGAGGACATGTGTCAATGAAAGAATTCTGCCTAAATACACGCAGTTTAAATAACATGATCCAGGAGCCCACCAAACTAACAACACTTGTAATTATAAATGTAGCCTTGTGAAAAGGCAAACTGAAATAGCCAAAGAAAAAATTGACACCCTGAACAGCAACAAACAGGACATCTAAATGTATAAATGAAAAAATACACACACACAATATATATATATATATATATATATATTTACAGTGTAACCCGGATATAAGAGACCCGGATATAAAAGAAACCCGGATATAAGAGAGATTTTATCTGGTCCCAAATTAGAGCCATACTTACCTAAACAAAATATACCAAACCCGGATATAAGAGACTTCTTCTCCGGTCCCGACAACTCTCTTATATCCGGGTTACACTATATATATATATATATATATATATATATATATATATATATATATATATATATATATACGATCTATTACTAAAGATCATGGGCAAATGTTTGTTTCATTCTACCACTCCTGTAGGTAACTGACACTCCAAGCTCAACTCTATCTTTACAAAAAATGAAGCATTGCTGCTATAATCTGGGCTGGAGCTGCACGGTCTTCCCTTTTCTGTCTTCATAGAGTTTAAAAGCGTCTAAGCGGCTTTTGTAGGTGATTAATTATTTTCCATCCTACAACGCCTTCACGAAACCTTGTGAGCCCTCGTTTCTTTTTCGCTATGTCCATGGTATGTGTTCTGACGAGATATATTCCTTAATCTCACCATCTCTGACCTTTACAACTGGGACTCACCATGCCGCGTACATAAAAATGAAACATTCCATTCCCTTTGTATTCCATTAGTAAGGAGGAAGTCCCATTCGGACACCTTCTTCTGAAGAACAGACACTCAGTAGGATGTTTTCCCAATCACAACAATCCTGGCCTCTTCAAGTCTAGTGTTCACTGTTATTATTCTTGCATAGCGTCTTGGACATTCACTTCTTGCCGTTTCTTACGGTCAGACAACATCAGGCTAACCCTCTACCTTGAGTGGTTCTTGGGCGTTTACCCTGAGCTTGCATATTACGTAGCCTAAGTTTCGTCCGTTTTGTCGCCACATGAAGATACTGGGAAACGTTTGGTCCATCTTACCGCTCCTGTAAGTATCTGACTCTCCTTGTTACACTCAAGATCCAGATCAGACCAAAAATGGAGTATTTCTGCTATAATATGGACTGGAGCTGTCCAGTCCTCACTTGTCTGTCTTGATAGAGTTTAAAAGCGTCTCTCGTTGCTTTATCGCTATTTCCATGGCATGTGTTCTGACGAGATATATTCCCTAATCTCATAACCCCTGACCTTTACAACTGGGACCCACCATGTCACGTACACAAGAGTGTTCATCCCCATTCACTTTGTATCCCATTAGTAAGGAGGAAGTTACATTCGGACAGAAATAAGTTCCGCTCGCACTGTTTCATCCTAAGAACTGCTGCTTTATGGAACAGACTCTCGGCAGGATGTTTTCCGTAATCACAACAATCTTCACGTCTTAACTTCTAGGGTTGGCCGTTATCTTTCCTATATCGCCTCAAGGACTTCACTTCTTTTCCTTTCTTACGGTCATACACCAACGCAAAGTAACCCTCTACATTGAGTGGTTTTTGAGCCTTTGCCTTGTTCTGCGTATCTTAAGTTTCTTCCCTTTTTATAGCTATATAGGTGGAAAATGGTTCATTGTACCGCACTTGTAGGGATCTAACTCCCACTTCGGTCATCTATACATGAACCAGATCAGACAGAAAATGGAGTCTTGCCGCCATTTCTGCTCTGGAGCAAGGCCAGGCCTCATTTCCCTGTCTTAATAGAGTTCAAACGCATCTACGTCTATAATCTTTTTTTTGCTTGGTTTTACTGTTTTATATAGTGAAGTTATGTTATGTATTGATAAAGGATTGATTTCTCAGAAGGAAAAAAAGAGAATACAGGTTCGATTCCTGCCCGGAATCATATATTTTGTTAATAAGGGCTTCTCTATTTCTAGGACGGTTAACATTAATTTTATGTGTTTCATAGGGACAGCTATCCATGCGCGTCATGGCGCTACAAATCCTCGGATATTATGCGACTGCTGATCGGAGAGGACTGTCTAAGCGTTACCAAACAGTTCGGGTTCCTAATGAATAGTCGGAAGCAGCAGCCAGCAAACTGTCAACCCGTCACAATATATATATATATATATATATATATATATATATATATATATATATATATATATATATAATATTACAATGAATCATTCATACAAAAAGTAGATATGTTATATTATATACTATATATATTATATTATATTATAAATTAACTGATTTAAAATATGTTTTTTCGCTACACATTAATAAGCATGTTTCAAAATTGGAAGCTAAAAACTTTAAATTTAATTTTGTAATTAAATTAAAAACATTAGTTCCATTTCATCCTCAAGCGAATTTTGAAGTTACTTATTTATTTTAAAATTTACTGAGTTTTATCTGCAAGGGAAATTCATAATTTACGGTTACCAAGGATACAGAGAAATCTAATCATCCAGACAAGGGGTGGTAGCCTGTTCATTTTTATTAATTTTTGTTGTATCAGTTTTGTTACGTTCGAAAGAGGGTTTAGATATAGGTGGGGATGTATTTTTCAACGAATTCTGTCATCCGTTAAATTCATGTCATCTGGGTTTTTTTTTTAATTTTTCATTGTTAACGGCAAAAATTCTTACGGCATTTTTTCTATTTGTATATTTAAAGATTTTTTTTGGATGTTCAGGTTAGAATACGTTTTATTTAACTACTATTTTAAAATATTTTTCCTTTTAATTTTCAATAGACTATATTTCTTTCTAAAACAAGTAAATGTAATAGAATTACTTCCAGTATATAAAATTATTTTTCCATATCAAATATAAGTATGTATATTAGCAGGTCACATTTTTTTAAAGATTTTATTTTTCAAAATATTATATAAGGAAAGTTTTTTGACAATGACGGCAAAAATAGCTATTTCATTTCTCTGATTCAGTAAATTTTTAATTTTTATATTTTATATTTGATATTATATTTTATATATTTTTCATATTATATTTTATATTATATTATGTATAATATTATATATATATTACGTGCTAATACCCTTGGGAAAGGTGTGAATCCTCTTCTTCCTCCTTCCATGGTTAAATAGCAGGACAGACTGGGTTCTATGGCCTTGGATGGCAACTGGTCTAGGAGAAGGACAACTCTGAATTCAAAACCTGTGGAGGGTCGTTTGGGGACCTTGTGGCACGTAGTGCACCAGGTCTCTGTATTCGGCCCTTCAAAAAGTGTGGATGGTCCTGCACGAAATCTTCACCACTATAATCAAATCTCATGTGCCGTTGTCGGGCTGTCGGTTTCCTAGGAACTGATCTCCTTGACCTTCGTACGTGTATATATATACATATATATATATATATATATATATATATATATAGATATATATATATATGTATATATATAGATATATATATATATGTGTTTGTGTGTATATTATATGCTATATATATTAAATACAATATATATTATATACTATATATATATATATATATATATATATATATATATATATATATATATATATATATATGTATATTACATACTATAATATTACATTATATACATAAGCAAACATTATTTTGGCTTTTGCAAATTTTTTAGGTATATAAGTGTATTTTCTCTTGTATATAAATACTTATCAGACAATGAAATCCTTGATAAAGTCTCTCAAGAGACGAAATGCTAAGATGTTTTCCTTTTGTCTTTATTCATATTACACTTTTACAGATATATTATGAAATATGTACACACACACACACACACATATATGTATGTATATATATATATATATATATATATATATATATATATATATATATATATATACTAAGTTGTATTGATATGAGTTTGTGACCACGGGTTTCACGCTTTTGCGATCATCATATATATATATATATATATATATATATATATATATATATCATCATATATATATATATATATATATATATATATATATATATATATGTGTGTGTGTGTGGTGCAGTTCAATTTCAATTACAATGAATCATTCATACAGATTAGTAAAGTTAATGATATAAAATGGCGAAAACTCTTCGCAAACAAAATTTTTTGTATGAATGATTCATTGTAATATAAATTGAACTGCACCATATATTTGATTTAAAAGAACTGATCCGACGTGCAAATTTTCGCTATAACACCTGAGACATTACTCTATTTATTGAACTGTTCAGTTCATACCGCATTGAGTGATAAACTCCTACAACAAAAAATTCTCAAATTAACTTATTATTAGGTTGGTGCAAAAAAATAATGTCGTTTTCTCACATAGTAACATGTGTGAGAAAACGACATTATTTTTTGCACCAAACTAATAGTAAAAAACGCACTCACTTTAATTTTCAAAAAAAAAAAAAAAAAAAATTCAACCTTAGCGTTGCGACTGCACGATCGAAAAGTTTTTATCCGTTAACAATAATACATTTCGAAAAAAAGACATATTTCGATTCGCATTTAATCTTTCGTCTCCGATTCTACTTGAATTTACTAAAAACAAAATAATTTCCATGCCTGAGGATGACTGTATGTACAGTTGAAAGTACTAACAAATTAAAAAAAAACCTTATACAGCTTGTAGTTACTAAAAACAAGGGCCATAACATTCATCGAATGGTTCGTAGGTTAATGCAACTTTAATATATATATATATATATATATATATATATATATATATATATATATATATATATATATATATATATATATACTCGACTCTCCCGTCGAGTTCGAGGTATGAGGGTTAAGCAGATCAGTTCCCAGGAAACCGACTGCCCGACAACAGCACATGAGATTTGATTTTTGAAGGGCCGATTACAGAGATCTGGTGCACTAAGTGCCACAAGGTCCCCAAACGAGCCTCCGCAGGTTCTGAATTCAGAGTTGCCCCTCTCCTACACCAGTTGCTATCCAAGGCTATAGAACCCAGTCTGTCCTGCTATTTAACCATGGCGGGAGGGATTCACACCTTTCCAAAGGCTATTAGCATATATATATATATATATATATATATATATATATATATATATATATATATATATGTATGAAAAATTGGTAATTAAAAATGAAAGAAGCAAGAACATAAAACTGTAGGAATCCTCTCGTCAAGAGCTTGAGCTCCGAGTTCAAAGAAAAAAACCCCAAAACGAGTAAAAGACTAAACGGAAAGTGCCCAATACACTCAGTAGAGCAAAAACTAAAATAATCCTAAGGAGCCAGACAAACCTATCTGGGTTTCACCTAAACGGATCTTCAGAGTGAAACTGGCTGAAGATCCGTTTATGTGAGACCTAGGTAAGTTTGCCTGGCTCCTTAGTATTATTTTACACACACACACACACACACACACACACACACACACACACACACATATATTTAGACAGGGTGCGATGTGTAAATTATCCTCAAATTATATTTTTAATTTCGCACATGCATGTTATCTCTTTTTGATTTTGTCCGCTGTACTGTATAGTATGGTCAGTTGAGCACCATCTGTGAGAAAAAAAGCACGACGCCTAGTTTTAAGTATAGCTAAAATAACTAATGTGATTTCAGGCATTACTGTAAATCAGTTGGCAAATGTTTTCCGTGAACTGCAAAATCGTATTACCCTTTGAATTGCTAATGATGGAGGACATGTGGAAACTAAATAAAATTTCAATAAAACCATAAAAAAATATAGATATACTTCTTTCTAATCCTTTTTACAAATCATTTCTATCGCAAATACAAATAAAGTTATAAATTTTCTAAAGTGCACTCGAAGTTTATAGATACACTATATAGATATATGGTCGATATGTGATATTTAGTAGATATGTGGGAGATATATGAATTATGGGAGATATCTTTCCTGAAATAGTTAGTAGAGTTGACACAAATGTTAAGTACGCCAAACATAGACAAGGAAAATGGGGGTAAGAGATGGAAAAAACGAAAAACGATGAAGATAAACAAAGAAGAGAAGGGAAAAGAAGAAGAAAAAGAGAAAAATTGTCTTAATTTTTTGGCGGTTTTAAATTTAATTTTTATTATGGTTACGCTTTTTATTTCGTCGATAAGGTAATTTTATGTTCTTATGTAAACAGCAGGGATTGGAAATAAAAAAGAATGGAAGAAAAATTTAAAATAAAGAAATAAAGAAATAAAGAAGGAAAGAAAGAAAGAAGAAAAGAAAGAAGACAATCAAAAAGAGTAAAGAAAGAATAAAAAAGGAAGAAGTGAGATGAAAAAAGAAACAGAGAAAAGAAAGAAGGAAAATAAAGAATAAAGAAGCGGAAAAGAAAAAATTAAAAAAAAAAAGATCAAAGCGAATGAAGAAAGGAAGAGGGGAAAAGAAACAGAAAATAAGACAGAAGCGAAAAGAAAAAAAAGGAAAGACAAGAAATAATAAAGATAGAAGAAAAATAAAAAAGAAAGAAAATGAAAGAGAGTAGAAGAGGTGAGAAAAGGAAGATGTAAACAGGCAAGGAAAAAAAGACGGGAGGGGAAAGAGGCGAAAAGTGAGAAGAAATCGGAAGAGGGAAAATAAGAAGAAAAAGAGAAAGAAGAAGTAAGAAAGAAGTAAGAGAAAGTTATTAGAAGAGAAAAGAAAGATAAAATAAGAAAATGAAAAAGAAAGAAAAAGAAAAAGAAACAGAGAGAGAGAGAGAGAGAGAGAGAATAAAGCGAGAGACAAGAAAAGAGAAAAAGGGAAATAAATAAAATCGGAAAGGAAAAAGAAAGAAACTGAAAGCGAGAATAAAGAGAAATATTCGAAAAGAGAGAGGGAAGAGAAAGAAATAAAATGAAGGGAGGGACACGAGAAGAAAGAAGGAAGACAGAGGAATAAAATAGAAAGAGAAAGAGAAAAATGTAGAATGAGTGAATAAAGAGAGAGTCATGAAAAGAGAGTAAAAACAGATTGAAGGAAAATGTAAAATGAAAGAGAAGAAGTAAAAGAGAATAAAGAGCGAAAGAGACACGAAAAGAGAGAAAAATTGAATGAGTTCAAAGAGAAGGAAGTGAAGAAAGACAGAGAAAAGGATAAGACTGAAAAGGGAGGAAAAAAGGAGAAAGACACAAGGCCTGCCGAAGAAAAAGGTAGAGAAAGAGAAAAGAAAAGATAAAGAAAGAAGGAAAGCTAAAAACGAAAGAGAATGTGAAAGGAAAAATGGAGAGGGTGAGAGAGAGAGAGAGAGAGAGAGAGAGAGGAGACGAGAGAGAAATAAAAAAGAAGCACAAAAAAAGAGAACAAACAAAGAATAGTATAAAGGCATGGACACCGGAAGAGAAAATTGCAAAAATGATAGAAGAAAGAAAGTAGCAGAGAGAGAAAGAGAGAGAGAGAGAGAGAGAGAGAGAGAGAGAGGGGAGACGAGAGAGGAATAAAAAAAGAAGCACAAAAAAAGAGAGAAGAAACAAAGAATAGTATAAAGTCAGACAAAATTGCAAAATGATAGAATAAAGAAAGTAGCAGAGAGAGAAAGAAAGAAAGAAAGAAAGAGAGAGAGAGAGAGAGAGAGAGAGAAGAAAAAGACTATGAAAAGAGAAAAACACAAGAGAAGAGAAAGCAAAAAGTTAAAAGAAGCAAACTGAACGAAAATAAAAAAAGTAACAAAAAAGTGGAAAAATATTGACATATTCCCGACGTTTCGGCCGTTGAACGCTCTGGCCTTCTTCAGGTGATATAAGAAAATTACAACCAGACCCATTATTTAGTCCACGTGGGTAGATTGCTCTGCTTAATTCCACGTGCTATGCGTTTGGATACCTCAGTTTTTAGTTAATTCCTCTTTAATAACTTAACTCTCCGAGGTTTTTCTTTTTGCGGTGGCCAGGGATTGAACTCACAACTCTTTGGGTCAAGTCCCTTTTAGACGGACCAACCAACTAATCAACCGACGTTTTCACCCACTGGGCCTTGTATATATTGACAGATAGAAACAGAGATATATTATATTGTTTATATTGTCTCTACGGTGACCAGATATCGAACTCACAACTCTTTGGGTGAAGTCACTTTGGATCAACCAACCGACCGACGCTTTTATCCACAAGGCCATGTGACCAGAAGGGAAGAACGCGCTCGAAAGAAGAGGACAAAAGAGAGAAATAAGTGGCAATGAAAGTGAAATCCATAGATAATATAGTAATATAGAAAGAGAGAGTCAGCTCAATATATAGAGAGTTAATTTGACTGAGAGAGTGAGAGACAGGGAAGGGTCCGAGGGAACGAAGAGAAGTGAGAGGGGGGGGAGAAGAGCGAGAGAGAGATAGAGAGGGGGTAGAAAAGAGTGGGGGAGGGGTGTGGGGATTAAATTAGTTTTCAAATACTATTTCGCCTGACAGATTTTGACGGAAAACGTTAATACGCTCAGACGGTTTCCAAAGTAAATGAGATCATCAATAAGAAACGATTAAGGCGATGGAAAAAAAAGAGCCAAGTATAATTAAAGGGAAAAGAAAAAAGACAAAGAGAAATGCATAAGGGAAAAGAAAGAAAGAAAGAAAGAAATGTATAGGAGAAAGAACGAAAGACAAATAGAAATGCATAGGAAAAAGAAAGAAAGAAAGAAAGAAAGAAAGAAAGAAAGAAAGAAAGAAAGAAAGAAAAAGAAAGAAAGAAAATGCATAGGAGAAAGAACGAAAGACAAACAGACATGCATAGGAAAAAGAAAGAAAGAAAGAAAGAAATGCACAGGAGAAAGAACGAAAGACAAACAGACATGCATAGAAAAAGAAAGAAAGAAATAAACAAAGAAAGAAAGAAATGCACAGGAGAAAGAACGAAAGACAAACAGACATGCATAGAAAAAGAAAGAAAGAAATAAACAAAGAAAGAAAGAAATGCATAGGAGAAAGAACGAAAGACCAACAGGCATGCATAGGAAAAAGAAAGAAACAAACAAACAAAGAAGAAAGACAAACAGAAATCCATAGATGAAAGCAAGGAATGAAGGGAGAAAGAAAGACAAACAGAAATCCATAGATGAAAGAAAGAAAGAAAGAAAGAAAGAAAGAAAGATAGAAAGAAACAAGAAAAAATTATAAACAGAAATTCATAGAAGAAAGAAAGAAAGAAATAGGACAAAGAAAGACATAGAATTGCATAGGGAAAAAGAAGAAAGGAAGGAAGGAAGGTAGGGAGGAAGGAAGAAAGAGAGAAAGAAAGAAAGGAAGAATAAAGAAAGAAAGACAGAAATCCATAGATGAAAGGAAGGAAAGAAGGGAGAAAGAAAGGCAGACAAGCAGAAATGTATAAATGAAAGGAAAAAAGAAAGAAAAAGAAACAAAAATCCATAGATGAAAGAAAGAAAGAAAGTAAAACAAACAGAAATGCATAAGAGAAGGAAAGACAAACAGAAATGAATAGAGGAAAGGAAAGAAGCAAGACAGAAAAAAGAAGAAAGAAAGAAAGAAAGAAAGCGAGAAATAATAAGAAACAGAAATGCATAGAGAAAAGGAAGGAAAAAAGGAAGGAAAAAAAGAAGAAAGAAGGAGGAAAGAAAGAAAGACAAACAGAAATCCATAAAAGGAAGGAAGAAAGAAAGAATGAAAAAAGTAAGAAAGAAAGATAAACAGAAATACATAGGAGAACGAAAGAAAGAAAGGAAGAAAGAAAGAAAGAAAGACAAAAAGAAAAGCATAGAGTAAAGAAAGAAAGGAGGAAATAAAGAAAGAAAGAACTGAGAAAGATATAAAGAAAGATTGATAAAAGGCAAATACTGGCGGGAAAAGAAAGAAAGAAAGAAAGAGAGAAAGAAAGAAAGAAAAAAAGAAAGAAAGAAAAAGGAACAAATAAAACAGAAAGAAAAAAGAAAGAACTAACGAAAGAGAGAAAGAATGACTGACAAGAAAGAAAAAATAAAGCAAGAAAAAGAAAGAAAGAAAGAATAAAAAAGGTAGAAAGAGGAAAGGTAAAAAGGCAAAGTAATAAATGAAAATAGCAAAAAGAACAATAAAAAAGAAACATTCATAGAAAATAATAAAGAAAAATAAAGAATGAGAGAGGAATGAAGAAAGAAAAAGAAAAAGAAAAAGAATCAAGAAGAAAAGAAAAAAGAAAGTATACCTAACAGTAAAAAAGAGGAAAGAAAGAAAACTAATGTTAGGCAGACATGAAAAAACTGATATAGATAGGTAATCATGAACAGACTGCTAAAGACACACACATATATACGGAGAGAGAGAGAGAGAGAGAGAGAGAGAGAGACAGACACGGACAGTCAGAATTAGATAGATAGATAGATAGATAGACATAAAGAGATTGAAATAGATATTTATTAACATATAGGTAGATATGAAATACATAGATATAATCAGATTATGACAGACAAGCAGACAGACACACACACACACTCACACACATATATATATGTGTGTGTGTGTACAAGTATGTATACGGAATAAATTCCAATAACCAAAAATACTATTCTTAAAAAGAGTGCTAAATACAGAGTAGAGCAAATATAATTTATTCGAAAATTATAACATAAATATGTTATAAAATCACTACAAAAATAGCCAGTTTCTTTCAACAATTCTAAAGTCTTATCAAGTGATGGTGTTGAATTTAGAATAAAGTGTTTTATTCTGCATTCAACATCAACACATGAGAAGACATCAGAAGTGTTGAAACAAAATGGCTATTTTTGTATTGATTTTATAACATATTTATGTTATAATTTTCGAATAAATTATATATATATATATATATATATATATATATATATATATATATATATATATATATATAACCAAGTATATGATTGGTGTATACGGAATAAATCCAATAACCAACAATTACTGTTCTTAAAAGAGTGCTCAATACAGAGTAGAGCAAATAACAATTTATTCGAAAATTATAACATAAATATGTTATAAAATCACTACATAAATAGCCATTTTGTTTCAACACCTCTGGTGTCTTATCAAGTGATGATATTGAATGTAGAATAAAGGTTTTAAAAAGTTCAAATGAATTAACCACCCCTCGTAAGGGGAAACGCTGTTACATAAGCTGGAATGACCAATCAAAATACAAGTATACGAGAATTCAAAAAACTTGACAACGAAGTAAGTTTATAATAACTATTAAATGCTTTAAAGTTGGGTTTATACTAAAACAGAATTTATTCTAACTAATAAGTAATGGCTATTTTTGTAGTGATTTTATAACATATTTATGTTATAATTTTTAAATAAATAATTATACACACGCACACACACACACACACACATATATATATATATATAGAAAGAGAGATAGATAGATAGAAAGATTGATATGAACTTACTGAAAGACACAGACAGACTGATAGATCCGAAATAGATAGACAGATATAAACAAACATAGATATGAACAGACTGAGATAGATAGATAGATAGATAGATAGATAGATAGATAGATAGATAGATATGAACTGACTGAAGACGAAGAGAAAAAAGAAATAAAATTGAAAGGGAACGAAAAAAAAGCGAAAAAGTAGAATAAAGAGAGGGGAGAGAGAGAGAGAGAGACGAAAAGAGAGAATAACTAGAAAGAAGGAAAACGAGAAAGGAAAGAGAAGCATTAAAATAAGAATAAAGAAAGGAAGGACGCGATAAGCGAGAAAAACACTAGCTGTGAGTAGAAAGAGAGGGAAGCCAAAGAAGAGAAGAAACGGACAATGACAGGGAGGGGGAGAAAGTGTGAGAGCGATTTTAATGTGGAAAGAAAGGATGATAAAAGTATATAATAGAAGTTATATGTATTGGACAGAATAAAAAATGGAAGCGTGATTGATTCTATATCTCATATCGCGGTAAATTACACTTAACAATAGTTTTCTTTCCTTTTCTTTTCGAAAAAAAAAAAAAATAACAAAACCAAAAAAACTTCGCGCTCAAAAGGTCGCACCGTGAGAAGACATTACACGGTATCATTGGCTGCTTTCTGATTGGCCAAATATTGCCAGGAATGAAAGCGGCAGGCGCTGGGAGGATAATTTACGCTTCACCAATGATTTGTTTCCTGACAGCTATTGATGGTTTGTTTTTAAGGTTTTCTTTCTTGGCGTTGGCGTTCTGTTCTAATTAAAACTGAACACTGCTCTTTTTTTTTTTTTTTTTTTATTGATGGTAGCAATCCTTTTTCGATTTCAACCAGAAAAAAAAAAGTGTTTTTCTTTTTAAAGATGAAACTTTGCATTTTCTTAATCCAAGGCAGGACCCATTATGTCATTCTCAGACAAATTATGTACGTACGATGATGACTACACGATTTCGAGTAATGCTATCGTTTGATTTATATTAAAATATTTATCCTTAAAAATAAGGAGTGGATCTGTTTTTTTTTTTAAGTCTTGCTAAGGACTTACATTCTGTGGTGTAGATGCGGCAATCTTGAGTGCCTCTTACAGTAATTGTCACAATATTTCGGTGAACTTTCGTACGGTGTTTTTGTCCAGGAACTGATACACATTGTTTTTCACGCTAGCTGAAAATAGAAATGCTGTATAACTTGCCTGTGTGGAGCTTTGGCGATTTTTTTAGGTTTGCCTTACTAAGACAGACGCGACCACATTCATTACTCGTTATATCAAATTTTTGTGCCAACATCCATAGGGAAATTATTGGGAGCCTTACGAAAATATCCTTTCAGTTTTTTTTAAGCTCAACATGACTCTTTTTAAAAGGCTGTCTTATCACTGAAGGCTGCTTTTCTTCAAGACGAACAATCTTGAGCAAGGTTTAATCAGTCATTTTGCTTCATGCTGAAATTCTGTTGTGTGTTCTTGACAAAAATTCTTCTCAATTTCTGTTTGGGTGGTGATTTTTTTTCGGTTAAATTACCGAACACAACATCATTAGGGATTCTAGCACCCTCCATACAGTTCACATGATATTATATATATATATATATATATATATATATATATATATATATATATATATATATATATATAGAGAGAGAGAGAGAGAGAGAGAGAGAGACAGACAGACAGACAGACAGACAGACTGACTGACTGACTGATTCGCTACTTCATCGTTACCGATGCCCGAACGGACGTTTGCCTAATAACGTAGCTGTCCGGGTTTCAATTCTTGGTAGTGGATGCGCACTGCTGATGAGTCCCAAATATGGGACGAAACGGCCGTCCAGTGCATTCTGTTGAGGTTTCTTTTAGACTCGATTAATTACTTAATTTTAATTTTAATTTATATATATATATATATATATATATATATATATATATATATAAATATATATATATATATATATATATATATATATATATTCGTCCGATTTTTAGGTTTGATTTTTATAGTCTTACTCATAATGGTTTGCTAATTTTTTTATTACTTACTTTATTTATTTGGGTTCGTTTGTTTTTTTTTTATTTTTTTGTTATTATTATTATTATTATTATTATTATTATTATTATTATTATTATTATTCTATTTCGTCTATTCTAACAGGTGTGATTTGGTAATTTGTTTGGATTAATTAATTTTGCTTATTTTTATTGTTATTTTGTTTATTCGTTTATTTATTTGTTTTTATTTTATTTTTATTTTTTCCGTTTTCAATTTTTAAGTAACGTAGTAAAAATTTGTTTTCATGTCTGCATTTTGAGATGAGCTTGGATCTTTTATTTAATAATTTACTTGGTCTGGGAAAGTAATGATAGATATTTTTTCTTCCAAGCAAAGTTTGCAAGTTTTTGATTGGTTGTTGTAGGCTGATGAACTTTTCCGTATCTTCCAAGATATTTTTGGTGTGATGTGCGTTTTGTTTTTAATTTCCCAGATATACTTAGAAAGCAATGTACTGTACGCATATTTACTATTTGTGAAAGATGTTTTGTGTATATAATTTCTTTGTTTCCAGGGTCCTTCAGTTACTCCGATGTATAGTTTTTCTTCATTATCTGGTGATTATATCGTGGCTTGGTATATTACGTTGTTTTGTAAACAATTTCTGTTTAAGGGACATTCGTTCTTTATTCTGAAGTTACAGGTGGGTTTATTTTGTTCGTGTGGTTTCTTGATAATTTTCCTATTGTGCTTTTTTTATTATTTGTGCCATGCTCTCAGTGCATCTGTAGCTGATTTTTACTGTGTTTTTGTTGAATATTTTGTGTAGGGTGCTTGATTCCGGGAAGTGTTTGTGTAAGAGTTTGAAATTTATTTTTCCTACGTTTGTTTTTACGTTTTTGCTGTACAGTTGGTTGAACCATGTGATATTTCTTCTCCTGTTGGCCTTTTTTGTGTTCTGTGGTGAGTATGTGAGTATTGACGGGATTCCGCTATCTTTTAGGGCTGTTTCATAGTCTTTCTTAGCTTTGTTAAATAGGGATACATTGGAGGAATTGTCGGAGAGCCTGCGGTTAATCGATTTTGGTATCTGTTTGATTATAGAAGGCGGGTGGTTGGAAGATGTGTGTATGTAGAGTGGTTTATCATTAGGTTTTCTATATGGTTTATATGTGCCTTTTCTTAGGTTGAAGGTAACATTTAGAAAATCTACTTCGTTTAGGTTAGTTTTTATATCTATGTCGAATCCGTTATTTTAAAAAAATCTTTATTATTGCTTTTCTAGTTTTGTCTGTGTTTTGTTTGTTACAGTTTCTTAAGATTATGAGACCGTCGTCCCTGTAGAGTCCTGTGTCATTTCTATCTATTATTTTGCTCAGTTCGTGTAGTAAGTAAATACATATGATTTCGCATTGTAGTGTCAAATATCCCATCTTTCTTTATCCATGCTTCTTCATTGTGGAATAATAATGATTTGCGAGAGTGCTTAATGATGTTGATTTCGCTTGGTTTTATTATTATTTGTTCCTGAGCTAAGTTGATGGTCTTATCTAACATGCGTTCTGTTATGGATGGGTAAAATTCTTTTATGTCTAATTGTTGGAATTGGCAATTTTGTTTGTTATTTAAGCTGTGGAACCAGTCAATAGTTGTTTTCGTATTTTTCCACTGGTTTACTCCTAACTTCTTCCTAAGTTCAGAATTAATTCTTTCTAGTATTGTTTTACTTATTTTACCTAGTTCGCTTTTGGCTGGTTTTATGAGTCTACATGCAGGATTGGTTTTGAAATTTTCTTTATGGTCTTTTAGTGTGATAAAGGCTTGTGCCTTATTAATACAATTATTCGGTCATCTAGGTCTAATTTTTGGGCGATTGCTTTAGCTTCCTTATTGATATCGTGTTCTGTTGTTTGGGGTGCTTTTTTGTATGTTTTGGTTATGTTGTTCTTGAGTAATTTATTGTGTGTAGGATGGCTTAGTTTGTATAAATTCCTCGTTTTGTCAGCAGCGATAAATACTTTTGCTGAATTGTTTATTTTAGTTATATCTGCTTTTAGATTTTTTTGGAATGCATCTTGTTTTTTAAAGAATTTCATGTTTCTAACTAGGTCAGTTAAGTCTTTCTCGAAGTCTTCTAATTCTTTTTGTTGTGGGGTAGGGTTTAATGTTTAGTATAGAACTTAGAAAAAATTCGCAGTGTGAGATAGGCAAGAAGTAAGGCATGTAGCAACATCAGCACGGCAAAGGACACTCATTTAAAGGCATGGAAGGGCAAAACTAATTTAAGTCAAGTGATAGCGATTGCTGTATGAGTCGTACGATTTTTGAATCAAGCACGGGCAACGTCGGCCCATGCTGCTAGTATATATATATATATATATATATACGAAAAAAAAAATATTTTTATATGTTCTTCACTATTTTTTGTATTTAAATTTCGACCATCTCTCGTTATTATCAGAAAAATCATAGAAAAAGTTGTAAAAAATCTTTCTTCACGACTTCTAACTTTAAAGTAATATATATATATATATATATATATATATATATATATATATGATTTTTATTTTTGTTTTTACTTGCGTGGATTATATATATATTTCGTATATATATATATATTTCGTATATATATATTTCGTATATATATATATATATATATAGAGGCGACAGTCTGTTTCATGCTATATGCAATCGTGCATATAGCATGAAACAGACTGTCGCCTCTAAGTGTTGACTTCTATGTTGACTTTTATATTTACACACGCTCTATCTCTGATATTGAGCACTTTATTCCATAAATATAGCACACCTTAAGACTATATTTCTTTATATATATATATATATATATATATATATATATATATGTATATATATGTATATATATATATATGTACGAAAATTTAAATTTTTATATGTTCTTCACTATTTTCTGTTCAAATACCTCGTTATTGCCAGTAAAATCATAAAAAAGTTTCTTTACGACTTATAACTTTAAAGTAATATATATATATATATATATATATATATATATATATATATATATATATATATATATATGTTTTTTATTTTTATTTTTAATTGTGTGGATTTTATATATGTTTATATATATATATATATATATAGATAATATTAATGGTGAATATATATATATATATATATATATATATATATATATATATATATATATATATATATATCTAAAAGGATAGAATCCAGGTAGAACTCAATGTCCAGGACAGAGTAAGAATATAATGTAAAAAGGCTCAAACACTAATATTCCATATTTATAATTTATTACGTTGGAATCGTAATCGCAATCCTATTCATCAGACCTACAAATTCAAAAAGAAATGGGAAAATATAACTCCGGTTATATATATATATATATATATATATATATATATATATATATATATATATATATATGTAGGGTGTATCAAAATTATTTTGGAGGCGGGTTCCTCACACCGAAACAAGGAAAAAGTCCATATAATCATATGTCCGCAATTCCTTCGCTTTCAGTTAATATGTTTAAATACATTTTACGGTAGATGGCGCTGTGTTGCCATGTAGACTAAGTTACATTTGTCATTCATCTTTATTTGTAACTAGTCTGTTTTTAACGTTTAAGGTGTATAGTAGTGAGTTAACTGAGAAGAGATTCCCTTACCAATGGCAGGATATTCATATCGTGACCAGGCAGATATGATATTTACATACGGCCGTGCGAATGGTAAAGGACGCTAGGCTGCACGGCTGTATCAGACTGTGTTTCTAGACCGGAGGTAGTCGTGTCATTCAACCTTTGTTGCTGTTTATCGTCGCGTTGCTGAGAAGGGATCCGTGGCACCACAAACTATGGATCAAGGAAGGCCAAGATCATCTCGTACGCATGAACACCAAAGACACATTCTACAGGCTAATGTTGACAGTTCGCATATTAGCACATATCAAGAGACCCTAACATGTCGTATATAACAGTACCACATGGAGTGTTGTTAAAGTGCAGCTCCTGTATCTGTATTATTTGCAACGTCTGCAGGGTCTTTTGCCCTCTGATCACTCACCAAATGAAAACTTTTGCCGATGGTTTAGTGCACAAACTGCCGATCCGTTGTTTGTCTCTTCAGCGTTGCTTACGTTTGAGTTAACATTTGGAAGATGTGGAATAACAAATTTACACAACCAAATTTTGGGGACTGATAGGAATCCCAATGGTACAATACAGCATCAGTTTACGATTCATGTGTGGGCTGGTATTGTAAGTAACTGTTTGGTATGTTCTTCCAGCATGTCTTACAGGAGCTGTCTACAGGGACTATATTTCCAACACACTTCCAGACCTGTTAGAGGATGTACCCCTTCTAATACTAAAATGCATATGGTTTATGTATGAAGAGGATCCAGATCATTTTACTCAAATTGTTCGCGCTGCACTTGTTGACCTTTTTCATGAAAGATGGTTAGGTAGCGGAGGGCCGGTTTCATGGTCTGCACATTCCCCCGACCACAATCCTTTCGATTTTTATCTGTGGGGCTACCTAAAATATTTGGTTTATGCAGCAGGCATTAACAATGCTGGGACGCTTCAGAAATGTGTCATGGGAGACTGCGAAACCATTCGCCACCGTGTGGGTGTATTTGAAAGGGTCCGCCAGTCACTGAATGAACCGACGGGTGCGTGCTCCCATGTGTAGAAGCAAGCGGATGACATTTTGAAGATTTGTTATGAGTTGTTGGGTTGAGGTACAAACGATTGTCTTTTGGACATAACTATAAGGTCACTCTAACTTGTTTTGGTGTCAATAACCCCCCCCCCCAAATTTTATAAAACTTTTTGGATTGTATTTTAGATTGTACGTTTAACAGCGTCCACCGTAAAATTTAACCTTACAACTGAAAAAACGAAGGACTTTCGAATTTATGTTTATATGAACTATTGTGCTTGTTTTGGTGTGAGGAACACACCGCCAATATTTTTAAATGTTTTTAGCTACACAATATATATATATATATATATATATATATATATATATATATATATATTGGGTACCCTCGTGTACTAGTGAGCCAGCCAAAATGAGCTGACTCATTTTATAGTTCACCAATACAAGGGTTAACCAATCAGAAGGCTTAAAATATTCAATTCAACATGTATAAAGGTGGCCATGTTTTTCCCGAATATGCACTGCCAGCCTTTGATATCGAAGACTGAAGAATTACAGAACAGCTGCTGATGGTATTGGCGATATAGTCAGATTCAGTAGAGTGTCTGACTCGTGAGTGTTAATCTTTAACGTTGTTTCATTGAACAGATTACGCACTGCGCTGTATTCTATATTCATAGACTATGGTGAACATGGTCAACATACATACATATATATATATATATATATATATATATATATATATATATATATATATATATACACGACACTTTCTAATTAGTCTTACAGAGTGTAACCTTTATGTATAAATCAAAAAAGAAAAAAAAGAAAACAAAAACAACAAAAAAAAAAACCTTTGCAATTTATGCATAATAATCAGAGTAACCGTAATCATTTTTTGGGGGATATGGTGCATATTTAGCCACAGAAGAAAAATATAATTTCTGATCTATATTGTCATGGTTAGCACTACCTACCTTGCCTACCTAAACACGACGTCCTTTATTCATATATATATATATATATATATATATATATATATATATATATATATATATATATCACTTTAATTTTTTTTAAATCAGGAAAGGAGTTGATTCCCCTACCTTGGTTTCAACCTTACGGTATCTTCAGGTGTTTTTTATCAATTGACTTCCCAACGTTTTATTTGAAAAAACTAAAACTAAAAACAAAAAAAAAAAAAAAAAAACTAATGGACGTTATATTATTTAAAAAAAAATAAAACGAAACACGACGAAGAAGAAGAAGAAGAAGAAGAAGAGGAGGAGGAGAATAAAAACAAGGTTATTATAAATATATTGGTGGGGCGGTAATTGAAAGATACATAATTTTTTATAGCTGCAACTGAGATTAAGAGGAATCATTTGTATGTATGCAACAGCTCATGATTTCGGGCCTCTGGTTCAAAATGTTCTGGAAGTATCATTATATATATATATATATATATATATATATATATATATATATATATATATATATATATACACGTTCAATACGCATTGAATATCAACAGTATTTCGTAATATTTAAATGTCTCATGATGACCTTCGACTGCATTCATGCTTGCTGAAGGTGCCGATGAGTGATTTAAATATTACGAAACTATGAGTTGAACATCGATAAGTATTAAACGTTTTTATTTATGTTGTAATAATAATTATCACTCTAGTCTTATACTTAGCACTGTATAATTTTATAAGCACTATCATGCAACAGTTTTGGGAAAACTACATAAAATGATTTTATACCATTATCAAGAAGTTAAAAATTTTTAGCAGTAGGCTTTTATCGGTATTATTGACATTGAGGATTGGAAAATAAGTTGTTGCATTTTTGGAGGTGCTGTGTAAGATCGCTTGAAGTAGCTTGAACCCAAAAACGGCCATGCAATTTTAGAGGAATTGGCCATGGCTAAATGTAATTGGCAGAAATGACCAAGAAAGAAAATTGACAAAGTTTGCAATAAACAGTAAGAAAAGCAAGAAAAGAAAAAAAGGCAAAAATAATACTAAACAAACAGTATATGCAAAAGCAGACAAAGCAATATTAATTAGGCGAAAAAGTTAACAGATTAATGGTGTTAATACACAAAAGGGGATATAGGCAAGTAATTACAGCATTCTGACTTGAAGAAAAACAAGAAACAAATATGGCGGATGACATCAAGAAGTCTCATAGGCTAGGAATAAATCCCAGCACGCATCTGCACGGTTTGTTGATAAATTAGGGGCGGGGTGTAGCCATTTCTATACCGGAATGGAACCAACTAATATGCAACTGTTGACTAATGATTTTTTACATAAAAATAACCAATCAATGTAAAAATGCCAAACAAATACCAATGCATCCGTATAAGAAGTTACTACTATTATTATTAGGAGATTAATGCAAAATTATATTAAATCCATATTAATCTTATCAATAGAAAGTTAAGCCATATAAGGGGTAACACAGTTCAACTAAAATCTAAGAAAAACATTTTCAACTTCCAAGTCTTTGATTTGTTTGTGTTTTACAGCATATCAACCTCAATAAGTTACCTAATGTCGACAAATTCTTATTGCTGGTAATGTTTTTCTTCAAAAATCTATTTTTCCTTCAAGAAATCTATAGTTGGTAATTTTAAAAAAAATGTATAGCTGTTTGTATTGCTGGTATTTAAAAAAAAAAGTATTGTTGATAATAATTTTTCCTTCAAAAATTATTGCTGGTATTTTAAAAAAAATATTTATGGTATTAAAACCTATTTCTACACAAGTTTGGGGGTTAACTATTCGCCCATAGCTGGGGCCCTAACAGATGCTGCTACCCAGGGTCAGGATGGATCTGGGAAAACCAGCAATTAAGAGGTGGTTCCACGCTCCTCAAAACCTCCTGATCAGAGGCCTTGCTGTTGGACGTAGTTTATCGTCTTACTCAGGTCGCGGATGTAGTTTATCGTCATACCCAGGGCGAAATTCCAAGTCTAACTGAATTGTAAGGTAGAAGGTAGATCGTGTTTACAATTTACCGTTAACTCGGATCTTTGGTTTAATAAATCCTTCTAATCAAAGAAGCTGATAATTTCCAATTTTTCCTCTAAACACAAAAAACAGGGTTCATATAAGGATGTCCTTGCCATTTTAAAAATTTTCTATTTAACCTTAGGAGTTTTATTATCATCTTTCAAACTTCAAAAATATTTAAAAAATGATGTATTATTTCTATAAGTATTATTAGTAAAGGACAATACATGTTGATGACACCTAGTCTTGAAAGAATTCTTAGTACTACCAATATAGAACTTTTCAGATTTTCAACGAGAAAAACTGTGAAAAAGTACTACAGGGTGACTGAAAAATAACTCCATATTTTATGGAGGAGTGATCTGCCAGAAGACTTAAAACCCTGTGACTTTATTCTTCGAGGTTGGCTAAAGGAGCAAGGGTACTATAAGAAACCAAGACTTTGGAAGAAATTAAAGTGATAATACAAGAATTTATGTCTTCGATACCGCAAGAGTTGCTGGTGAAATCAGTTGACGCGGTTCTTGGGAGGCTAGAGAAACTATTAGGTTGGTGCAAAAATAATGACGTAATAATATCGTTTTTTGACGTTAAAAAATACGTCGAAAAAACGACATTATTACATCATTATTTTTGCACCAAACTAATAGTAGCGGAATATGGTGCCCATATTGAATTTTAAATAAATCTTTGTGCTAAACGCTTTTATCTCATATCTGTTTGTTGTAAAAATTACAGTTAATAAATAAATGACAAGTATTTTCAAATAGAGAATTACTTTTCAATCGCCCTATAGAATCAGTATGCAACAGAGATGATGAAATGATACTAGCTTGCTTTTTGAGGGAGAGATAATTACGAACGAACATTTTTTTTTTGAGTTAGAGATAATTACGAACGAACATTCACTGTTTAAGAAAAGATACAAGAGATCAGCTGATAGGCTCCGACTAACTTGATTTTGCAAAGTTATTTTCCTTTGTTTTTCTTTTTAAATCCTCCCCCAAATTACAATTATCTTCAAACCATTCAAAAGGTTTTCTTTGTGTGTGCGTGCTTTTAACTGATCCTCGCATTGGAATTTTAAATTACACGTATAGATTGTTGGAATTTTTGGGTACCCTGGTGTACTAGTGAGCTAGCCAAAATGAGCTGACCCATTTTATAGTTAAGCAACAGAAAGGTTAACCAATGAGAAGGCTCAAAATATTTAAATGCTCGGATTGACTATGAAATATACATAGAACCGCCAGAAGGTTTTGAAAAAGGCCATAATTATGTATGGAAACTCAAAAAGTCACTATATGGGCTCAAAAAAAGCGGAAAAACGTGGAATAAATTACTACATTCCTATTTAATTGAACAACCTTTTGACATAGATTGATATTTGCTTCTAAACATTTTTCCTTTTCTTTAAAAGCGTAAAAAAATTGTTTTGATGATCAGCATAATCATGAAAACAAAATTTACGCATTTATTAACGTACGAATTTTGCGTCTTTGAAAGCATGGATGTTTCCACGGTTGTAAATAAAAGGGAGTAATTTAATTGTTCCCCAAGCAACAAGTAAAAATTTGTAGAATACAGACGATCATGTCCTCTGCCATTTTTTTTATTTTATTTTTCCCCCTGTAGCTCGCCATTCGTATTTTTTAAGCAATTAAAGTCTACGCTTTCTTACACTTCAGATAAAACAAAAAAAATATGCCGGCATATTGGAGCCGGAAAGGAGTTACAACGGAATCTACTTTCAGTTCGCTCGTAAAACAATGTTGAGGTAGAAATTAACCGTAAACGCACGCTAGATCGAAATGTGAGAAGAATGGCGTCTTGTCCAGAATCGTCCAATATTTCTCTTATCTCTTTTGCCATTCGTTATGCACGCGAAAATAACAACGTCATGGGATATGGATATTTTTTTTTGCGACGTGATATGTCGTCAGGGTTATCAGCATTTTATATTTTTGTTTTGAGGATTTTCTATCCAATAAAGCATTATTGTTTACGAGTGTATATTTTTGTGCTCCGTTGCTTTTGTTTGGTCATTTTGATTTTGTTTCCAAATATCTTTCTTTCTTTGCTTGTTTTTTTTTTTGGAACATAAGGTTTTGGAGAAACGGGGTCTCTTTTCCAGTTAATTTCTTAAATAAAAATATTCGAAAGCAAATAAAAAAACAAGGAAAAAAGGTGACTTACTGTTAAGATTTTTTTTTTTTTTTTAACAGACGATGTAAAATGCGACATTGTCATATCGTATGAATATTCCTATAAGGCTGTGAATACTAGAAAATTTCCCCAAAAATGAAGAGATGACATGAGGTAAAAAAAGAAAACAAAGAAAGGCGTCTTGATATATTGCGTAATATCAACCTCCCTTCATCCGATATACGGTAGGAAATACTGAACAATTTACCCACTGAAGAAGAGGATACTTGAGACATCAGAAAAAAAGGACTGAAATATGTTACATCAATCCTTCTCTATGAGAGCGAACGCTGGACAGTTCACTTACACATGAAGATGAGACTTGAGGAAACAGAAACAAAGAAAAGAGTGCTGAAATACTATGTAATATCAATCCTCTTATACGGCATTGGATGCTGGACAATTTCCTCATAGTTGAAGAGGAGACTTGAAGCAATAGAAACAAAGAAAAGAGCGCTGAAATATTAGGTTGGTGCGAAAATAATGTCGTTTTCTCACATAGTAACATATGTGAGAAAACGACATTATTTTTGCACCAACCTAATACTATGTCATATCAGTCCTCTTATATGGCAGTGGATACTCGACAATATTCACACAGATGAAGAAAAGACTTGAAGCAACAGAAACAAAGAAAAGAGAGCTGAAATACTAGGTAATATCAATACTCTTATATGGAAGTGAATGCTGGACATTTTTCACAAAGTTGAATAGGAGACTTGAGTCAACAGAAACAAATAAAAATGTGTTGAACTAATATGTATTAATCCTTCCATATGGCATAGAATGAAGGAGATTTTACAGATGAAAAAGAGCTTGAGCCAGGAGAAATCTGTTTGTATAGAAAGATGTTTTGGATACGATGCACGGAGCACATATGCAATGAGAAAACAAAAAGTACACTTATTCTTAGAAGCAGAAAGAGTTGACTATTTCTTGGACACATAAAGAAGAAAGGCTTGGAGAAAATGACACTCAAAGGACATATTGACAGACATAGAGACAGAGGGAACAAGAGTTACCTACTTAAGGAGATTGTATTGCAATCGATGGCAGAACAGTCACTGAGGTGTGGCAAAAAGACAAAGCTTATTAAGAATTACAAAAAGATAGGAAATTTGTGAGAGCCACCTCACAAAAATCGAACATGTATTCGATATTTTAAACAAGGAAACCACCTTTAAGCCAAGTGTCCCTTTAAAAATTATACTACAAGAAGCCATCATGACAAAATAGTGCACAGATACCCGGGTTAATTACTGTACACCTCACGTTGGGATCTCGTGAAATCAGTATCTGGTAATATATGCTCAATCTCTGGGCGGGTAGGAATGAATTGCACCGTCTAAAACGAGATGTATTCCCAAACACAAGAAAAACGTTACAGTTAAGCTAGGCCTTATTCTCACATTTTAAGAAAAGCATAATTCTCTTGCCTCATCCAATATCTGCTCAGGTTTCTATCATAAATATAAGTTTCCTAAGGAGTTTAGGCCAAAGTGTTTGTCACATGTTGTTTTCATTGCTATGCGGTGGAGTTCAACAGCTAGATAAGCGAATACTGAAGAGTTAATTTTATTTTAATCGAGGTCACCCCAAAAAAAGGCAGTAAAGAATATTGATTTTTCAATACCTAAATATACTACATTTGTTTTTATAAATAGTCATGGATTATCCGGCAAGGATGGACGAGTGGTTAAGGCGTTAAACTTGAAATCTAATGGATTACATCATTACAGGATAATACCCTATTCACAGCGCTCTATTGGATACGTCAATATAAATATTCCTTAAAATGTAACTCAGCTGAACCATGGATTAACGCTTTAATCATAATCATTATATTCCTACACAGGTCCGACTCAGCAGACGTATGTTACTTCAATACGTAAATATCCTAGATTAGGTTTTAGAAATACAGAGAAAATTGAACAGCTGTGATGGCCGAGAGGTTAAACTTAAAATCTAATGGATTAATAACTCCCAGGTTCGAATCCTGTTCACAGCGATCATTTTGATACTTCAATAGAAATATTCATTAATCCTTGTTTAAAGAATGTGATTACGCTGAATCATGACTGAAAGCTTTAATCTTACAAAATGTATTACACAGGTCCGAGTCAGCGGTCATTTTGAGTCTTAAATACGTAAATATCCTACATTAGAACCGAGAATTAGAAAGGCATGTGCCTGCTGTGATTGTCGAGCGGTTAAGGCGTTACATTTGAAATCTAATGGGTTATTGACTCACAGGTTCGAATCCTACAGTGTCCATTTTGATACTTCAATATAAATATACATTAATCCTTCTTTTAAAAATGTGATTTCGCTGACTCATGGCTTAAGGCATTAAACTTACATAATGCATTATATACCTACACAGGACCGAGTCAGAATACATTGTGTTTATTCAATACGTAAATAGACAATTGTTTTTAGAATTACATGGGTATTTGCAGGTTGTGATATCCGAGTGGATAAGTCGTGAGAATTGAAATATAATGAGTTTTTCACTCAAGAGGCGGAATCCTGATTTGATACTTCAATATAAATATTTCTTCAACCTAGTTTTAAGAAATGGATTCCACTGAACCACGTCTTAAGGCATTAATCTTATATATTGCAACACAATTCCGACTCAGCTGTCAATATTGTTTCTTCAATAAGTAAATATCCTATATTTGTTTGTAGAATTAGGCTAGTATGTCGAGGCAGTGATGGCCGAGTGGGGAATATGTTAGATTTGAAATCTAATGGATTATTCTGACACAGGTTCATATCCTGTTCACAACGAGCAGTTTGATACTTCAATAAAAATATACCTTAATACATGTTTGAAGAATGTGATTCCGGGGATTAATGTATAAATGTTATATATGTTCCTACACAGGGCCCATTCAGCGGTGGTTTTGGTTCTTCAATATGATAATATCATACATTTGTTTTTAGAATTAGACTAGTGTACGCCGTAAGAGATGGCCGAGTGTTAAAGGAGAATGAATCGAAATCTATTGGGTTATTCCATCACTGATACGAATCCAGTTCACAGCGTTCATTTTGATACTTCATTAAAAATAAACATTAATCCTAGTTTAAACACTGTGAAACCCATGAATCATGGCTTAATGCATTAACATAAAGTAATGTATTATGAATTAACAGACGACAAATAAAGCAGACATTTTGTTACTTCAATACGTAAATATCCTACGGCTGTTATAACAATTTGAATAGCGCACGCCGGATTGATGATAGCGTGGTTAAGGCGTTATATTCGAAATCAATTGGGATAATCCCTCAAAGGTTCGAATCCTGTTGAAAGCGTTCATTCTGATAGGTCAAAAAAAATATACCTTAAAAATTGATTTGAGATTGTGACACGAATACACCATGGTATAATGCATTAACCAAATGTAAAGTATTATGTTCCTACAGATGTCACAATCGGCACTCATTTTGATTCATCAATGCATAAATATCCTACATTGTTTTCAGAATAAGCAAGCGCATACCGGCAGTGATGACTGAGTGGTTAAGGCGTTAGACTTGAAATCTAATGGGTTATTCCCTCACAGGTTCGAATACTGTTCACAGCGTCTATTTTGATACTGCATGAAAAATACACATTAATAATTGATATGGGAAGGTGACACGGTTGTACAATGCATTAATGCTTTAAACTAATGTAATAAGTTATGTTCCTACAGATGACACATTCGGCAGTCATTTTGATTCATCAATACGTAAATATTCTACATTGTCTTCAGAATAACACAGGCGCAAAACGGTTGTGATGACCGAGTGGTTAAGGCGTTAGACTAGAAATCTAATGGGTTATTCCCTCACATGTTCGAATTATGTATACGGCGTCCGTTTTGATACATCATGAAAAATACAGATTAAGAATTGATTTGAGAATGTGACACGGTTGTACAATGCACTAAACTAATGTAATGTATTATGTTCCTACAGATGACACATTCGGCAGTCATTTTGATTCATCAATGCCTAAATATCCTACATTGTTTTCAGAATTACACGAGCGTATAAAGGCTATGATGTCCGAGTGGTTAAGGCGTTAGACTTGAAATCTAATGGGTTATTCCGTCACAGGTTCGAATCCTGTTCACAGCGTTCATTTCGATACATCATGAAAGATACACATTAATAATTGATTTGAGAATGTGACACGGTTGTACAAAACACTAAACTAATGTAATGTATTATGTTCCTACAGATGACAGATTCGGCAGCCATTTTGATTCATCAATGCCTAAATATCCTACATTGTTTTCAGAATTACACAAGCGTATAACGTCTGTGATGGCCGAGTGGTTAAGGCGTTAGACTTGAAATTTAATGGGTTATTCCCTCAGAGGTTCGAATCCTGTTCACAGCGTTGATTTTGATACATCATGAAAAATACACATTAATAATTGATTTGAGAATGTGACACGGTTGTACAATGCATTAAACTAATGTAATGTATTATGTTCCTTCAGATGACACATTCGGCAGTCATTTTGATTCATCAATGCCTAAATATCCTACATTGTTTTTAGAATTACACTAGCGCATAGCGTCTGTGATCGCCGAGTGGTTAAGGCGTTAGACTTGAAATCTAATGGGTTATTCCCTCACAGGTTCGAATCCTGTTCACAGCGTTGATTTTGATACATCATGAAAAATACACATTAATAATTGATTTGAGAATGTGACACGGTTGTACAATGCACTAAACTAATGTAATGTATTATGTTCCTACAGATGACAGATTCGGCAGCCATTTTGATTCATCAATGCCTAAATATCCTACATTGTTTTCAGAATTACACAAGCGTATAACGTCTGTGATGGCCGAGTGGTTAAGGCGTTAGACTTGAAATTTAATGGGTTATTCCCTCAGAGGTTCGAATCCTGTTCACAGCGTTGATTTTGATACATCATGAAAAATACACATTAATAATTGATTTGAGAATGTGACACGGTTGTACAATGCACTAAACTAAAGTAATGTATTATGTTCCTTCAGATGACACATTCGGCAGTCATTTTGATTCATCAATGCCTAAATATCCTACATTGTTTTTAGAATTACACTAGCGCATAGCGTCTGTGATCGCCGAGTGGTTAAGGCGTTAGACTTGAAATCTAATGGGTTATTCCATCACAGGTTCGAATCCTGTTCACAGCGTTGATTTTGATACATCATGAAAAATACACATTAATAATTGATTTGAGAATGTGACACGGTTGTACAATGCACTAAACTAATGTAATGTATTATGATCCTACAGATGACACATTCGGCAGTCATTTTGATTCATCAATGCCTAAATATCCTACATTGTTTTCAGAATTAGACAAGCGTGTATCGGCTGGAATGGCCGAGTGGTTAAGGCGTTAGACATGTAATCTAATGGGTGATACCCTCAGAGGTTCGGATGTTGTTCACAGCGTTCATTTTGATACATCATGAAAAATACACATTAATAATTGATTTGGGAATGTGACACGGTTGTACAATGCACTAAACTAATGTAATGTATTATGTTCCGACAGATGACACATTCGGCAGTCATTTTGATTCATCAATGCGTAAATATCCTACATTGTTTTCAGAATTACACAAGCGTATAACGGCTGTGATGGCCGAGTGGTTAAGGCGTTAGACTCGAAATCTAATGGGTTATTCCCTCACAGGTTCGAATCCTGTTCACAGCCTTGATTTTGATACATCATGAAAAATACACATTAATAATTGATTTGAGAATGTGACACGGTTGTACAATGCACTAAACTAATGTAATGTATTATTTTCCTACAGATGACGCATTCGGCAGTCATTTTGATTCATCAATGCCTAAATATCCTACATTGTTTTGAGAATTAGACAAGCGTATATCGGCTGGAATGGCCGAGTGGTTAAGGCGTTAGACATGGAATCTAATGGGTGATACCCTCACAGGTTCGGATCTTGTTCACAGCGTTCTTTTTGATACATCATGAAAAATACACATTAATAATTGATTTGAGAATGTGACACGGTTGTACAATGCACTAAACTAATGTAATGTATTATGTTCCTACAGATGACACATTCTGCAGTCATTTTGATTCATCAATGCCTAAATATCCTACATTGTTTTCAGAATTACACAAGGGCATGCCGGCTCTGATGGCCGAGTACTTAAGGCGTTGGACTTGAAATCTAATAGGTTATTCCCTCATAGGTTCGAATCCTGTTCACAGCGTTCACTTTGATGCTTCCTGAAAAATACAGGTTAATGATTTATTTGATAAAGTGATTCAGTTGCACAATACATTAAACTAATGTAATGTATTATGTTCCTACAGATGACACATTCGGCAGTTAATTTGATTCATCAATGGGTAAATATCCTACATTGTTTTCAGAAATACACAAGAGCCTATCGGCTGTGATGGCCGAGTGGTTAAGGCGTTAGACTTGAAATCTAATGGGTTATTCCCTCACAGGTTCGAATCCTGTTCACAGCGTTCATTTTGATACATCATGAAAAATACACATTAATAATTGATTTGAGAATGTGACACGGTTGGACAATGCACTAAACTAATGTAATGTATTATGTTCCTACAGATGACACATTCGGCAGTCATTTTGATTCATCAATGCCTAAATATCCTACATTGTTTTCAGAATTACATAAGCGTATAACGGCGGTGATGGCCGAGTGGTTATGGCGTTTGAATTAAAATCTAATGGGTTATTACCGCACAGGTTCGAATCCGGTTCACAGCGTTCATTTTGATACATCATGAAAAATACACATTAATAATTGATTTGAGAATGTGACACGGTTGTACAAGGCATTAATACATTAAACTAATGTAATAAATTATAGTCCTACAGATGACATATTCGGCAGTCATTTTGATTCATCAATGCCTAAATATCCTACATTGATTTCAGAATTACATAAGCGCATAACGGCTGTGATGGCCGAGTGGTTAAGGCGGTTGTCTTGAAATCTAATGGGTTATTCCCTCACAGGTTCGAATCCTGTTCACAGCGTTCATTTAGATACATCATGAAAAATACACATTAATAATTGATTTGAGAATGTGACACGGTTGTACAATGCACTAAACTAATGTAATGTATTATGTTCCTACAGATGACACATTCGGCAGTCATTTTGATTCATCAATGCCTAAATATCCTACATTGTTTTCAGAATTACACGAGCGTATAACGGCTGTGATGGCCGAGTGGTTAAGGCGTTAGACTTGAAATCTAATGGGTTATTCCCTCACAGGTTCGAATAGTGTTCACAGCGTTGATTTTGATACATCATGAAAAATACACATTAATAATTGATTTGAGAATGTGACACGGTTGTACAATGCACTAAACTAATGTAATGTATTATGTTCCTACAGATGACACATTCGGCAGTCATTTTGATTCATCAATGCCTAAATATCCTACATTGATTTCAGAATTACATAAGCGTATAACGGCCGAGTGGTTAAGGCGTTAGACTCGAAATCTGATGGGTTATTCCCTCACAGGTTCGAATCCTGTTCACAGCGTTGATTTTGATACATCATGAAAATTACACATTAATAATTGATTTGAGAATGTGACACGGTTGTACAATGCACTAAAATTATGTAATGTATTATGTTCCTACAGATGACACATTCGGCAGTCATTTTGATTCATCAATGCCTAAATATCCTACATTGTTTTCAGAATTAGACAAGCGTATATCGGCTGGAATGGCCGACTGGTTAAGGCGTTAGACATGTAATCTAATGGGTGATACCCTCACAGGTTCGGATCTTGTTCACAGCGTTCTTTTTGATACATCATGAAATATACACATTAATAATTGATTTGAGAATGTGACACGGTTGTACAATGCACTAAACTAATGTAATGTATTATGTTCCTACAGATGACACATTCTGCAGTCATTTTGATTCATCAATGCCTAAATATCCTACATTGTTTTCAGAATTACACAAGGGCATGCCGGCTCTGATGGCCGAGTACTTAAGGCGTTGGACTTGAAATCTAATAGGTTATTCCCTCATAGGTTCGAATCCTGTTCACAGCGTTCACTTTGATGCTTCCTGAAAAATACAGGTTAATGATTTATTTGATGAAGTGATTCAGTTGCACAATACATTAAACTAATGTAATGTATTATGTTCCTACAGATGACACATTCGGCAGTTAATTTGATTCATCAATGGGTAAATATCCTACATTGTTTTCAGAAATACACAAGAGCCTATCGGCTGTGATGGCCGAGTGGTTAAGGCGTTAGACTTGAAATCTAATGGGTTATTCTCTCACAGGTTCGAATCCTGTTCACAGCGTTCATTTTGATACATCATGAAAAATACACATTAATAATTGATTTGAGAATGTGACACGGTTGGACAATGCACTAAACTAATGTAATGTATTATGTTCCTACAGATGACACATTCGGCAGTCATTTTGATTCATCAATGCCTAAATATCCTACATTGTTTTCAGAATTACATAAGCGTATAACGGCGGTGATGGCCGAGTGGTTAAGGCGTTTGAATTGAAATCTAATGGGTTATTACCGCACAGGTTCGAATCCTGTTCACAGCGTTCATTTTGATACATCATGAAAAATACACATTAATAATTGATTTGAGAATGTGACACGGTTGTACAAGGCATTAATACATTAAACTAATGTAATAAATTATATTCCTACAGATGACATATTCGGCAGTCATTTTGATTCATCAATGCCTAAATATCCTACATTGATTTCAGAATTACATAAGCGTATAACGGCGGTGATGGCCGAGTGGTTAAGGCATTTGAATTGAAATCTAATGGGTTATTACCTCACAGGTTCGAATCCAGTTCACAGCGTTCATTTTGATACATCATGAAAAATACACATTAATAATTGATTTGAGAACGTGACACGGTTGTACAAGGCATTAATACATTAAACTAATGTAATAAATTATATTCCTACAGATGACATATTCGGCAGTCATTTTGATTCATCAATGCCTAAATATCCTACATTGATTTCAGAATTACATAAGCGCATAACGGCTGTGATGGCCGAGTGGTTAAGGCGGTTGTCTTGACATCTAATGGGTTATTCCCTCACAGGTTCGAATCCTGTTCACAGCGTTCATTTAGATACATCATGAAAAATACACATTAATAATTGATTTGAGAATGTGACACGGTTGTACAATGCACTAAACTAATGTAATGTATTATGTTCCTACAGATGACACATTCGGCAGTCATTTTGATTCATCAATGCCTAAATATCCTACATTGTTTTCAGAATTACACGAGCGTATAACGGCTGTGATGGCCGAGTGGTTAAGGCGTTAGACTTGAAATCTAATGGGTTATTCCCTCACAGGTTCGAATAGTGTTCACAGCGTTGATTTTGATACATCATGAAAAATACACATTAATAATTGATTTGAGAATGTGACACGGTTGTACAATGCACTAAACTAATGTAATGTATTATGTTCCTACAGATGACACATTCGGCAGTCATTTTGATTCATCAATGCCTAAATATCCTACATTGATTTCAGAATTACATAAGCGTATAACGGCTGTGATGGCCGAGTGGTTAAGGCGTTAGACTCGAAATCTGATGGGTTATTCCCTCACAGGTTCGAATCCTGTTCACAGCGTTGATTTTGATACATCATGAAAATTACACATTAATAATTGATTTGAGAATGTGACACGGTTGTACAATGCACTAAAATTATGTAATGTATTATGTTCCTACAGATGACACATTCGGCAGTCATTTTGATTCATCAATGCCTAAATATCCTACATTGTTTTCAGAATTAGACAAGCGTATATCGGCTGGAATCGCCGAGTGGTTAAGGCGTTAGACATGTAATCTAATGGGTGATACCCGCAGAGGTTCGGATGTTGTTCACAGCGTTCATTTTGATACATCATGAAAAATACACATTAATAATTGATTTGGGAATGTGACACGGTTGTACAATGCACTAAACTAATGTAATGTATTATGTTCCTACAGATGACACATTCGGCAGTCATTTTGATTCATCAATGCGTAAATATCCTACATTGTTTTCAGAATTACACAAGCGTATAACGGCTGTGATGGCCGAGTGGTTAAGGCGTTAGACTCGAAATCTAATGGGTTATTCCCTCACAGGTTCGAATCCTGTTCACAGCGTTGATTTTGATACATCATGAAAAATACACATTAATAATTGATTTGAGAATGTGACACGGTTGTACAATGCACTAAACAAATGTAATGTATTATTTTCCTACAGATGACGCATTCGGCAGTCATTTTGATTCATCAATGCCTAAATATCCTACATTGTTTTGAGAATTAGACAAGCGTATATCGGCTGGAATGGCCGAGTGGTTAAGGCGTTAGACATGTAATCTAATGGGTGATACCCTCACAGGTTCGGATCTTGTTCACAGCGTTCATTTTGATACATCATGAAAAATACACATTAATAATTGATTTGAGAATGTGACACGGTTGTACAATGCACTAAACTAATGTAATGTATTATGTTCCTACAGATGACACATTCTGCAGTCATTTTGATTCATCTATGCCTAAATATCCTACATTGTTTTCAGAATTACACAAGGGCATGCCGGCTCTGATGGCCGAGTACTTAAGGCGTTGGACTTGAAATCTAATAGGTTATTCCCTCATAGGTTCGAATCCTGTTCACAGCGTTCACTTTGATGCTTCCTGAAAAATACAGGTTAATGATTTATTTGATAAAGTGATTCAGTTGCACAATACATTAAACTAATGTAATGTATTATGTTCCTACAGATGACACATTCGGCAGTTAATTTGATTCATCAATGGGTAAATATCCTACATTGTTTTCAGAAATACACAAGCGCATATCGGCTGTGATGGCCAAGTAGTTAAGGCGTTAGACTTGAAATCAAATGGGTTATACCCTCACAGGTTCGAATCCTGTTCACAGCGTTCATTTTGATACATCATGAAAAATACACATTAATAATTGATTTGAGAATGTGACACGGTTGTACAATGCACTAAACTAATGTAATGTATTATGTTCCTACAGATGACACATTCGGCAGTCATTTTGATTCATCAATGCCTAAATATCCTACATTGTTTTCAGAATTACACAAGCGTATAACGTCTGTGATGCCCGAGTGGTTAAAGCGTTAGACTCGAAATCTAATGGGTTATTCCCTCACAGGTTCAAGTCCTGGTTACAGCGTTGATTTTGATACATCATGAAAAATACACATTAATAATTGATTTGAGAATGTGACACGGTTGTACAATGCACTAAACTAATGTAATGTATTATGTTCCTACAGATGACACATTCGGCAGTCATTTTGATTCATCAATGCCTAAATATCCTACATTGTTTTCAGAATTACATAAGCGTATAACGGCGGTGATGGCCGAGTGGTTAAGGCGTTTGAATTGAAATCTAATGCGTTATTACCGCACAGGTTCGAATCCTGTTCACAGCGTTCATTTTGATACATCATGAAAAATACACATTAATAATTGATTTGAGAATGTGACACGGTTGTACAAGGCATTAATACATTAAACTAATGTAATAAATTATATTCCTACAGATGACATATTCGGCAGTCATTTTGATTCATCAATGCCTAAATATCCTACATTGATTTCAGAATTACATAAGCGTATAACGGCGGTGATGGCCGAGTGGTTAAGGCGTTTGAATTGAAATCTAATGGGTTATTATCTCACAGGTTCGAATCCAGTTCACAGCGTTCATTTTGATACATCATGAAAAATACACATTAATAATTGATTTGAGAACGTGACACGGTTGTACAAGGCATTAATACATTAAACTAATGTAATAAATTATATTCCTACAGATGACATATTCGGCAGTCATTTTGATTCATCAATGCCTAAATATCCTACATTGATTTCAGAATTACATAAGCGCATAACGGCTGTGATGGCCGAGTGGTTAAGGCGGTTGTCTTGAAATCTAATGGGTTATTCCCTCGCAGGTTCGAATCCTGTTCACAGCGTTCATTTAGATACATCATGAAAAATACACATTAATAATTGATTTGAGAATATGACACGGTTGTACAATGCACTAAACTAATGTAATGTATTATGTTCCTACAGATGACACATTCGGCAGTCATTTTGATTCATCATTGCCTAAATATCCTACATTGTTTTCAGAATTACACAAGCGTATAACGTCTGTGATGCCCGAGTGGTTAAAGCGTTAGACTCGAAATCTAATGGGTTATTCCCTCACAGGTTCAAGTCCTGGTTACAGCGTTGATTTTGATACATCATGAAAAATACACATTAATAATTGATTTGAGAATGTGACACGGTTGTACAATGCACTAAACTAATGTAATGTATTATGTTCCTACAGATGACACATTCGGCAGTCATTTTGATTCATCAATGCCTAAATATCCTACATTGTTTTCAGAATTACATAAGCGTATAACGGCGGTGATGGCCAAGTGGTTAAGGCGTTTGAATTGAAATCTAATGGGTTATTACCGCACAGGTTCGAATCCTGTTCACAGCGTTCATTTTGATACATCATGAAAAATACACATTAATAATTGATTTGAGAATGTGACACGGTTGTACAAGGCATTAATACATTAAACTAATGTAATAAATTATATTCCTACAGATGACATATTCGGCAGTCATTTTGATTCATCAATGCCTAAATATCCTACATTGATTTCAGAATTACATAAGCGTATAACGGCGGTGATGGCCGAGTGGTTAAGGCGTTTGAATTGAAATCTAATGGGTTATTATCTCACAGGTTCGAATCCAGTTCACAGCGTTCATTTTGATACATCATAAAAAATACACATTAATAATTGATTTGAGAACGTGACACGGTTGTACAAGGCATTAATACATTAAACTAATGTAATAAATTATATTCCTACAGATGACATATTCGGCAGTCATTTTGATTCATCAATGCCTAAATATCCTACATTGTTTTCAGAATTACATAAGCGCATAACGGCTGTGATGGCCGAGTGGTTAAGGCGGTTGTCTTGAAATCTAATGGGTTATTCCCTCGCAGGTTCGAATCCTGTTCACAGCGTTCATTTAGATACATCATGAAAAATACACATAAATAATTGATTTGAGAATGTGACACGGTTGTACAATGCACTAAACTAATGTAATGTATTATGTTCCTACAGATGACACATTCGGCAGTCATTTTGATTCATCAATGCCTAAATATCCTACATTGTTTTCAGAATTACACGAGCGTATAACGGCTGTGATGGCCGAGTGGTTAAGGCGTTAGACTTGAAATCTAATGGGTTATTCCCTCACAGGTTCGAATAGTGTTCACAGCGTTGATTTTGATACATCATGAAAAATACACATTAATAATTGATTTGAGAATGTGACACGGTTGTACAATGCACTAAACTAATGTAATGTATTATGTTCCTACAGATGACACATTCGGCAGTCATTTTGATTCATCAATGCCTAAATATCCTACATTGTTTTCAGAATTACACAAGCGTATAACGTCTGTGATGGCCGAGTGGTTAAAGCGTTAGACACGAAATCTCATGGGTTATTCCCTCACAGGTTCAAGTCCTGGTTACAGCGTTGATTTTGATACATCATGAAAAATACACATTAATAATTGATTTGAGAATGTGACACGGTTGTACAATGCACTAAACTAATGTAATGTATTATGTTCCTACAGATGACACATTCGGCAGTCATTTTGATTCATCAATGTCTAAATATCCTACATTGTTTTCAGAATTACACGAGCGAATAACGGCTGTGATGGCCGAGTGGTTAAGGCGTTAGACTTGAAATCTAATGGGTTATTCCCTCACGGGTTCGAATCCTGTTCACAGCGTTCATTTTGATACATCATGAAAAATACACATTAATAATTGATTTGAGAATGTGACACGGTTGTACAGTGCACTAAACTAATGTAAGGTTGTATGTTCCTACAGATGACACATTCGGCAGTCATTTTGATTCATCAATGCCTAAATATCCTACAATGTTTTCAGAATTACGCACACGTACAACGGCTGTGATGGCCGAGTGGTTAAGGCGTTAGACTTGAAATCTAATGGGTTATTCCCTCACAGGTTCGAATCCTGTTCACAGCGTTCTTTTTGATACATCATGAAAAATACACTTTAATAATTGATTTGAGAATGTGACACCGGTGTACAATGCACTAAACTAATGTAATGTATTATGTTCCTACAGAGGACACATTCGGCAGTCATTTTGATTCATCAATGCCTAAATATCCTACATTGATTTCAGAATTACATAAGCGTATAACGGCTGTGATGGCCGAGTGGTTAAGGCGTTAGACTCGAAATCTGATGGGTTATTCCCTCACAGGTTCGAATACTGTTCACAGCGTTCATTTAGATACATCATGAAAATTACACATTAATAATTGATTTGAGAATGTGACACGGTTGTACAATGCACTAAAATTATGTAATGTATTATGTTCCTACAGATGACACATTCGGCAGTCATTTTGATTCATCAATGCGTAAATATCCTACATTGTTTTCAGAATTACATAAGCGTATCACGGCTGTGATGGCCGAGTGTTTAAGTCGTTAGACTCGAAATCTAATGGGTTATTCCGTCACAGGTTCGAATACTGTTCACAGCGTTGATTTTGATACATCATGAAAAATACACATTAATAATTGATTTGAGAATGTGACACGGTTGTACAATGCACTAAACTAATGTAATGTATTATGTTCCTACAGATGACACATTCGGCAGTCATTTTGATTCATCAATGCCTAAATATCCTACATTGTTTTCAGAATTACTTAAGCGTATAACGGCTGTGATGGCCGAGTGGTTAAGGCGTTAGACTTGAAATCTAATGGGTTATTCCCACACGGGTTAGAATCCTATTCACCGCGTTCATTTTGATACATCATGAAAAATACACATTAATAATTGATTTGAGAATCTGACACGGTTGTACAATTCACTAAACTAAAGTAATGTATTATGTTCCTACAGATGACACATTCGGCAGTCATTTCGATTCATAAATTCCTAAATATCCTACATTGTTTTCTGAATTACACAAGCGTATAACGGCTGTTATGGCCGAGTTGTTAAGGCGTTTGACTTGAAATCTAATGGGTTATTCCCTCACAGGTTCGAATCCTGTTAACAGTGTTCATTTTGATACATCATGAAAAATACACATTAATAATTGATTTGAGAATGTGACACGGTTGTACAGTGCACTAAACTAATGGAAGTTTTTATGTTCCTACAGATGACACATTCGGCAGTCATTTTGATTCATCAATGCCTAAATATCCTACATTGTTTTCAGAATTACACAAGCGTATAACGTCTGTCATGGCCGAGTGGTTAAGGCGTTAAACTTGAGATTTAACGGACTATTCCCTCGCTGGTTCGAATCCTGTTCACAGCGTTCATTTTGATACATCATGAAAAATACACATTAATAATTGATTTGAGAATGTGACACGGTTGTACAATGCACTAAACTAATGTAATGTATTATGTTCCTACAGATGAAACATTCGGCAGTCATTTTGATTCATCAATTCCTAAATATCCTACATTGTTTTCAGAATTACACACGCGTATAACGGCTGTGATGGCCGATTGTTTAAGGCGTTAGACTTGAAATATAATGGGTTATTCCCTCACAGGTCCGAATACTGTTCACAGCGTTGATTTTGATACATCATGAAAAATACACATTAATAATTGATTTGAGAATGTGACACGGTTGTACAATGCACTAAACTAATGTAATGTATTATGTTCCTAAGGATGACACATTCGGCAGTCATTTTGATTCATCAATGCCTAAATATCCTACATTGTTTTCAGAATTATACAAGCGTATAACATCTGTCATGGCCGAGTGATTAAGGCGTTAAACTAGAGATTTAATGGACTATTCCCTCGCTGGTTCGAATCCTGTTCACAGCGTTCATTTTGATACATCATGAAAAATACACATTAATAATTGATTTGAGAATGTGACACCGGTGTACAATGCACTAAACTAATATAATGTATTATGTTCCTACAGATGACACATTCGGCAGTCATTTTGATTCATCAATGCCTAAATATCCTACATTGTTTTCAGAATTACACGAGCGTATAACGGCTGTGATGGCCGAGTGGTTAAGGCGTTAGACTTGAAATCTAATGGGTTATTCCCTCACAGGTTCGAATCCTGTTCACAGCGTTCATTTTGATACATCATGAAAAATACACTTTAATAATTGATTTGAGAATGTGACACCGGTGTACAATGCACTAAACTAATGTAATGTATTATGTTCCTACAGATGACACATTCGGCAGTCATTTTGATTCATCAATTCCTAAATATCCTACATTGTTTTCAGAATTACACAAGCGTATAACGTCTGTGATGGCCGAGTGGTTAAGGCGTTAGACTTGAAATCTAATGGGTTATTCCCTCACAGGTACGAATCCTGTTCGCCGCGTTCATTTTGATACATCTTGAAAAATACACATTAATAATTGATTTGAGAATGTGACACGGTTGTACAATGCACTAAACTAATGTAATGTATTATGTTCCTACAGATGACACATTCGGCAGTCATTTTGATTCATCAATGCCTAAATATCCTACATTGTTTTCAGAATTACACAAGCGTATAACGGCTGTGATGGCCGAATGGTTAAGGCGTGAAACATGAAATCTAATGGGTTATTCCCTCACGGGTTCGAATCCTGTTCACAGCGCTCTTTTTGATACATCATGAAAAATACATTTTAATAATTGATTTGAGAATGTGACACCGGTGTACAATGCACTAAACAAATGTAATGTATTATGTTCCTACAGATGACACATTCGGCAGTCATTTTGATTCATCAATGCCTAAATATCCTACATTGTTTTCAGAATTACACAAGCGTATAACGGCTGTGATGGCCGAGTGGTTAAGGCGTTAGACTTGAAATCTAATGGGTTATTTCCTCACAGGTTCGAATCCTGTTCACTGCGTTCATTTTGATATTTCATCAAAAATACACATTAATAATTGATTTGAGAATGTGACACGGTTGTACAATTCACTAAACAAATGTAATGTATTATGTTCCTACAGATGACACATTCGGCAGTCATTTTGATTCATCAATGCCTAAATATCCTACATTGTTTTCAGAATTACACACGCGTATAACGGCTGTGATGGCCGAGTGGTTAAGGCGTTAGAGTTGAAATCTAATGGGTTATTCCCTCACAGGTTCGAATCCAGTTCACAGCGTTCATTTTGATACACCATGAAAAATACACATTAATAATTGATTTGAGAATGTGACACGGTTGTACCATGCACTAAACTAATGTAATGTATTATGTTCCTACAGATGACACATTCGGCAGTCATTTTGATTCATCAATGCCTAAATATCCTACATTGTTTTTAGAATTACACAAGCGCATAACGTCTGTGATCGCCGAGTGGTTAAGGCGTTAGACTTGAAATCTAATGGGGTATTCCCTCACAGGTTCGAATCCTGTTCACAGCGTTCTTTTTGATACATCATGAAAAATACACTTTAATAATTGATTTGAGAATGTGACACCGGTGTACAATGCACTAAACTAATGTAATGTATTATGTTCCTACAGAGGACACATTCGGCAGTCATTTTGATTCATCAATGCCTATATATCCTACATTGTTTTCAGAATTACACGAGCGTATAACGGCTGTGATGGCCGAGTGGTTAAGGCGTTAGACTTGAAATCTAATGGGTTATTCCCTCACAGGTTCGAATCCTGTTCGCAGTGTTCTTTTTGATACATCATGAAAAATACACATTAATAATTGATTTGAGAATGTGACACGGTTGTACAGTGCACTAAACTAATGTAAGGTTTTATGTTCCTACAGATGACACATTCGGCAGTCATTTTGATTCATCAATGCCTAAATATCCTACATTGTTTTCAGAATTACACACGCGTATAACGGCAGTGATGGCCGAGTGGTTAAGGCATTAGGCTTGAAATCTAATGGGTTGTTCCCTCACAGGTTCGAATCCTGTTCACAGCGTTCATTTTGATACATCATGAAAAATACACATTAATAATTGATTTGAGAATGTGACACGTTTGTACAATGCACTAAACTAATGTAATGTATTATGTTCCTTCAGATGACACATTCGGCAGTCATTTTGATTCATCAATGCGTAAATATCCTACATTGTTTTTAGAATTACACTGGCGCATAACGTCTGTGATCGCCGAGTGGTTAAGGCGTTAGATTTGAAATCTAATGGGTCATTCAATCACAGGTTCGAATCCTGTTCACAGCGTTCTTTTTGATACATCATGAAAAATACACTTTAATAATTGATTTGAGAATGTGACACCGGTGTACAATGCACTAAACTAATATAATGTATTATGTTCCTACAGATGACACATTCGGCAGTCATTTTGATTCATCTATGCCTAAATATCCTACATTGTTTTCAGAATTACACGAGCGTATAGCGGCTGTGATGGCCGAGTGGTTAAGGCGTTAGACTTGAAATCTAATGGGTTATTCCCTCACAGGTACGAATCCTGTTCGCAGCGTTCATTTTGATACATCTTGAAAAATACACATTAATAATTGATTTGAGAATGTGACACGGTTGTACAATGCACTAAACTAATGTAATGTATTATGTTCCTACAGATGACACATTCGGCAGTCATTTTGATTCATCAATGCCTAAATATCCTACATTGTTTTCAGAATTACACAAGCGTATAACGGCTGTGATGGCCGAATGGTTAAGGCGTGAGACATGAAATCTAATGGGTTATTCCCTCACGGGTTCGAATCCTGTTCACAGCGTTCTTTTTGATACATCATGAAAAATACACTTTAATAATTGATTTGAGAATGTGACACCGGTGTACAATGCACTAAACTAATGTAATGTATTATGTTCCTACAGATGACACATTCGGCAGTCATTTTGATTCATCAATGCCTAGATATCCTACATTGTTTTCAGAATTACACTAGCGTATAACGGCTGTGATGGCCGAGTGGTTAAGGCGTTAGACTTGAAATCTAATGGGTTATTCCCTCACAGGTTCGAATCCTGTTCACAGCGTTCTTTTTGATACATCATGAAAAATACACTTTAATAATTGATTTGAGAATGTTACACCGGTGTACAATGCACTAAACTAATGTAATGTATTATGTTCCTACAGATGACACATTCGGCAGTCATTTTGATTCATAAATTCCTAAATATCCTACATTGTTTTCAGAATTACACAAGCGTTTAACGGCTGTGATGGCCGAGTGGTTAAGGCGTTTGACTTGAAATCTAATGGGTTGTTCCCTCACAGGTTCGAATCCTGTTCACAGCGTTCATTTTGATACATCATGAAAAATACACATTAATAATTGATTTGAGAATGTGACACGGTTGTACAGTGCACTAAACAAATGTAAGGTTTTATGTTCCTACAGATGACACATTCGGCAGTCATTTTGATTCATCAATGCCTAAATATCCTACATTGTTTTCAGAATTACACACGCGTATAACGGCTGTGATGGCCGAGTGGTTAAGGCGTTAGAGTTGAAATCTAATGGGTTATTCCATCAGAGGTTCGAATCCTGTTCACAGCGTTCATTTTGATACATCATGAAAAATACACATTAATAATTGATTTGAGAATGTGACACGGTTGTACAATGCACTAAACTAATGTAATGTATTATGTTCCTACAGATGACACATTCGGCCGTCATTTTGATTCATCAATGCCTAAATATCCTACATTGTTTTTAGAATTACACTGGCGCATAACGTCTGTGATCGCCGAGTGGTTAAGGCGTTAGACTTGAAATCTAATGGGTTATTCCCTCACAGGTTCGAATCCTGTTCACAGCGTTCTTTTTGATACATCATGAAAAATACACTTTAATAATATATTTGAGAATGTGACACCGGTGTACAATGCACTAAACTAATGTAATGTATTATGTTCCTACAGAGGACACATTCGGCAGTCATTTTGATTCATCAATGCCTAAATATCCTACATTGTTTTCAGAATTACACTAGCGTATAACGGCTGTGATGGCCGAGTGGTTAAGGCGTTAGACCTGAAATATAATGGGTTATTCCCTCACAGGTTCGAATCCTGTTCACAGCGTTCTTTTTGATACATCATGAAAAATACACTTTAATAATATATTTGAGAATGTGACACCGGTGTACAATGCACTAAACTAATGTGATGTATTATGTTCCTACAGATGACACATTCGGCAGGCAATTTGATTCATCAATGCCTAAATATCCTACATTGTTTTCAGAATTACACGAGCGAATAACGGCTGTGATGGCCGAGTGGTTAAGGCGTTAGACTTGAAATCTAATGGGTTATTCCCTCACAGGTTCGAATCCTGTTCACAGCGTTCTTTTTGATACATCATGAAAAATACACTTTAATAATATATTTGAGAATGTGACACCGGTGTACAATGCACTAAACTAATGTAATGTATTATGTTCCTACAGATGACACATTCGGCAGGCAATTTGATTCATCAATGCCTAAATATCCTACATTGTTTTCAGAATTACACGAGCGTATAACGGCTGTGATTGCCGAGTGGTTAAGGCGTTAGACTGAAATCTAATCGGTTATTTCCTCACAGGTTCGAATCCTGTTCACAGCGTTCATTTTGATACATCATGAAAAATACACATTAATAATTGATTTGAGAATGTGACACGGTTGTACAGTGCACTAAACCAATGTAAGGTTTTATGTTCCTACAGATGACACATTCGGCAGTCATTTTGATTCATCAATGCCTAAATATCCTACATTGTTTTCAGAATTACACAAGCGTATAACGACTGTGATGGCCGAGTGGTTAAGGCGTTAGACTTGAAATCTAATGGGTTATTCCCTCACAGGTTCGAATCCTGTTCACAGCGTTCTTTTTGATACATCATGGAAAATACACTTTAATAATTGATTTGAGAATGTGACACCGGTGTACAATGCACTAAACTAATGTAATGTATTATGTTCCTACAGATGACACATTCGGCAGTCATTTTGATTCATAAATTCCTAAATATCCCACATTGTTTTCAGAATTACGCAAGAGTTTAACGGCTGTGATGGCCGAGTGGTTAAGGCGTTTGACTTGAAATCTAATGGGTTGTTCCCTCACAGGTTCGAATCCTGTTCACAGCGTTCATTTTGATACATCATGAAAAATACACATTAATAATTGATTTGAGAATGTGACACGGTTGTACAGTGCACTAAACTAATGTAAGGTTTTATGTTCCTACAGATGACACATTCGGCAGTCATTTTGATTCATCAATGCCTAAATATCCTACATTGTTTTCAGAATTACACACGCGTATAACGGCTGTGATTGCCGAGTGGTTAAGGCGTTAGAGTTGAAATCTAATGGGTTATTCCATCACAGGTTCGAATCCTGTTCACAGCGTTCATTTTGATACATCATGAAAAATACACATTAATAATTGATTTGAGAATGTGACACGGTTGTACAATGTACTAAACTAATGTAATGTATTATGTTCCTACAGATGACACATTCGGCAGTCATTTTGATTCATCAATGCATAAATATCCTATATTGTTTTCAGAATTACACGAGCGTATGACGGCTGTGATGGCCGAGTGGTTAATGCGTTCGACTTGAAATCTAATGGGTTATTCCCTCACAGGTTCGAATCCTGTTCACAGTGTTGATTTTGATACATTATGAAAAATACACATTAATAATTGATTTGAGAATGTGACACGGTTGTACAATGCACTAAACTAATGTAATGTATTATGTTCCTTCAGATGACACATTCGGCAGTCATTTTGATTCATCAATGCGTAAATATCCTATATTGTTTTCAGAATTACACCAGCGCATCATGGCTGTGATGGCATAGTGGTTAAGGCGTTAGACTTGAAATCTAATGCGTTATTTCCTCACAGGTTCGAATCCTGTTCACAGCGTTCATTTTGATATTTCATCAAAAATACACATTAATAATTGATTTGAGAATGTGACACGGTTGTACAATTCACTAAACTAATGTAATGTATTATGTTCCTACAGATGACACATTCGGCAGTCATTTTGATTCATCAATGCCTAAATATCCTACATTGTTTTCAGAATTACACAAGCGTATAACGGCTGTGATGGCCGAGATGTTAAGGCGTTAGACTTGAAATCTAATGGTTTATTCCCTCGCAGGTTCGAATCCTGTTCACAGCGTCGATTTTGATACATCATGAAAAATGCACATTAATAATTGATTTGAGAATGTGACACGGTTGTACAATGTACTAAACTAATGTAATGTATTATGTTCCTACAGATGACACATTCGGCAATCATTTTGATTCATCAATGCCTAAATATCCTACATTGTTTTCAGAATTACATAAGCATATAAGGGGTGTGATGGCCGAGTGGTTAAGGCGTTAGACTTGAAATCTAATGGGCTATTCTCTCACAGGTTCGAGTCCTGTTCACAGCCTTGATTTTGATACATCATGCAAAATACACATTAATAATTGATTTGAGAATGTGACACGGTTGTACAATGCACTAAACTAATGTAATGTATTATGTTCCTTCAGATGACACATACGGCTGTCATTTTGATTCATCAATGCGTAAATATCCTACATTGTTTTCAGAATTACATAAGGTCGTGACGGCTGTGATGGCCGAGTGTTTAAGGCGTTAGACTTGAAATCTAAAAGGTTATTCCCTCACAGGTTCGAATCCTGTTCACAGCGTTCATTTTGATACATCATTAAAAATACACATTAATAATTGATTTGAGAATGTGACACGGTTGTACAATGCACTAAACTAATGTAATGTATTATGTTCCTTCAGATGACACATTCGGCAGTCATTTTGATTCATCAATCCGTAAATATCCTACATTGTTTTCAGAATTACATATGCGTATAACGGCTGTGATGGCCGAGTGGTTAAGGCGTTAGACTTGAAATCTAATGGGTTATTCCCTCACAGGTTCGAATCCTGTTCACAGCGTTCATTTTGATACATCATGAAAAATACACATTAATAATTGATTTGAGAATGTGACACGGTTGTACAGTGCACTAAAATAATGTAATGTATTATGTTCCTACAGATGACACATTCGGCAGTCATTTTGATTCATCAATTCCTAAATATCCTACATTGTTTTCAGAATTACATATACGTTTAACGGCTGTGATGGCCGAGTGGTTAAGGCGTTAGATTTGAAATCTAATGGGTTATTCCCTCACAGGTTCGAATCCTGTTCACAGCGTTCATTTTGATACATCATGAAAAATACACATTAATAATTGATTTGAGAATGTGACACGGTTGTACAGTGCACTAAACTAATGTAATGTATTATGTTCCTACAGATGACACATTCGGCAGTCATTTTGATTCATCAATTCCTAAATATCCTACATTGTTTTCAGAATTACGCAAGCGTATCACGGCTGTGATGGCCGAGTGGTTAAGGCGTTAGACTCGAAATCTAATGGGTTATTCCCTCACAGGTTCGAATCCTGTTCACAGCGTTCATTTTGATACATCATGAAAAATACACATTAATAATTGATTTGAGAATGTGACACGGTTGTACAATGCACTAAACTAATGTAATGTATTATGTTCCTACAGATGACACATTCGGCAGTCATTTTGATTCATCAATTCCTAAATATCCTACATTGTTTTCAGAATTACGCAAGCGTATCACGGCTGTGATGGCCGAGTGGTTAAGTCGTTAGACTCGAAATCTAATGGGTTATTCCCTCACAGGTTCGAATCCTGTTCACTGCGTTCATATTGATGCATCATAAAAAATACACATTAATAATTGATATGAGAATGTGACACGGTTGTACAGTGCACTAAACTAATGTAATGTATTATGTTCCTACAGATGACACATTCGGCAGTCATTTTGATTCATCAATTCCTAAATATCCTACATTGTTTTCAGAATTACATATGCGTATAACGGCTGTGATGGCCGAGTGGTTAAGGCGTTAGAATTGAAATCTAATGGTTTATTTCCTCACTGGTTCGAATCCTGTTCACAGCGTTCATTTTGATTCATCATGAAAAATACACATTAATAATTGATTTGAGAATGTGACACGGTTGTACAGTGCACTAAACTAATGTAATGTATTATGTTCCTACAGATGACACATTCGGCAGTCATTTTGATTCATCAATTCCTAAATATCCTACATTGTTTTCAGAATTACATATGCGTATAACGGCTGTGATGGCCGAGTGGTTAAGGCGTTAGACTTGAAATCTAATGGGTTATTCCCTCACAGGTTCGAACTTTTCACAGCGTTCATTTTGATACATCATGAAAAATACACATTAATAATTGATTTGAGAATGTGACACGGTTGTACAGTGCACTAAACTAATGTAATGTATTATGTTCCTACAGACGACACATTCGGCAGTCATTTTGATTCATCAATTCATAAATATCCTACATTGTTTTCAGAATTACATATGCGTTTAACGGCTGTGATGGCCGAGTGGTTAAGGCGTTAGATTTGAAATCTAATGGGTTATTCCCTCACAGGTTCGAATCCTGTTCACAGCGTTCATTTTGATACATCATGAAAAATACACATTAATAATTGATATGAGAATGTGACACGGTTGTACAGTGCACTAAACTAATGTAATGTATTATGTTCCTACAGATGACACATTCGGCAGTCATTTTGATTCATCAATTCCTAAATATCCTACATTGTTTTCAGAATTACATATGCGTATAACGGCTGTGATGGCCGAGTGGTTAAGGCGTTAGACTTGAAATCTAATGGGTTATTCCCTCACAGGTTCGAATCCTGTTCACAGCGTTCATTTTGATACATCATGAAAAATACACATTAATAATTGATTTGAGAATGTGACACGGTTGTACAATGCACTAAACTAATGTAATGTATTATGTTCCTACAGATGACACATTCGGCAGTCATTTTGATTCATCAATTCCTAAATATCCTACATTGTTTTCAGAATTACGCAAGCGTATCACGGCTGTGATGGCCGAGTGGTTAAGGCGTTAGACTCGAAATCTAATGGGTTATTCCCTCACAGGTTTGAATCCTGTTCACAGCGTTCATTTTGATACATCATGAAAAATACACATTAATAATTGATTTGAGAATGTGAAACGGTTGTACAGAGCACTAAACTAATGTAATGTATTATGTTCCTACAGATGACACATTCGGCAGTCATTTTGATTCATCAATTCCTAAATATCCTACATTGTTTTCAGAATTACATATGCGTATAACGGCTGTGATGGCCGAGTGGTTAAGGCGTTAGACTTGAAATCTAATGGGTTATTCCATCACAGGTTCGAATCCAGTTCACAGCGTTCATTTTGATACATCATGAAAAATACACATTAATAATTGATTTGAGAATGTGACACGGTTGTACAATGCACTAAACTAATGTAATGTATTATGTTCCTACAGATGACACATTCGGCAGTCATTTTGATTCATCAATGCCTAAATATCCTACATTGTTTTCAGAATTACGCAAGCGTATCACGGCTGTGATGGCCGAGAGGTTAAGGCGTTAGACTCGAAATCTAATGGGTTATTCCCTCACAGGTTCGAATCCTGTTCACAGCGTTCATTTTGGTACATCATGAAAAATACACATTAATAATTGATTTGAGAATGTGTCACGGTTGTACAATGCACTAAACTAATGTAATGTATTATGTTCCTACAGATGACACATTCGGCAGTCATTTTGATTCATCAATTCCTAAATATCCTACATTGTTTTCAGAATTACATATGCGTATAACGGCTGTGATGGCCGAGTGGTTAAGGCGTTAGACTTGAAATCTAATGGGTTATTCCCTCACAGGTTCGAATCCTGTTCACAGCGTTCATTTTGATACATCATGAAAAATACACATTAATAATTGATTTGAGAATGTGACACGGTTGTACAATGCACTAAACTAATGTAATGTATTATGTTCCTACAGATGACACATTCGGCAGTCATTTTGATTCATCAATTCCTAAATATCCTACATTGTTTTCAGAATTACATATGCGTATAACGGCTGTGATGGCCGAGTGGTTAATGCGTTAGACTTGAAATCTAATGGGTTATTCCCTCACAGGTTCGAATCTTGTTCACAGCGTTCATTTTGATACATCATGAAAAATACACATTAATAATTGATTTGAGAATGTGACACGGTTGTACAGTGCACTAAACTAATGTAATGTATTATGTTCCTACAGATGACACATTCGGCAGTCATTTTGATTCATCAATTCCTAAATATCCTACATTGTTTTCAGAATTACGCAAGCGTATCACGGCTGTGATGGCCGAGTGGTTAAGGCGTTGGACTCGAAATCTAATGGGTTATTCCCTCACAGGTTCGAATCCTGTTCACAGCGTTCATTTTGATACATCATGAAAAATACACATTAATAATTGATTTGAGAATGTGTCACGGTTGTACAATGCACTAAACTAATGTAATGTATTATGTTTCTACAGATGACACATTCGGCAGTCATTTTGATTCATCAATTCCTAAATATCCTTCATTGTTTTCAGAATTACGCAAGCGTGTCACGGCTGTGATGGCCGAGAGGTTAAGGCGTTAGATTCGAAATCTAATGGGTTATTCCCTCACAGGTTCGAATCCTGTTCACAGCGTTCATTTTGATACATCATGAAAAATACACATTAATAATTGATTTGAGAATGTGACACGGTTGTACAATGCACTAAACTAATGTAATGTATTATGTTCCTACAGATGACACATTCGGCAGTCATTTTGATTCATCAATTCCTAAATATCCTACATTGTTTTCAGAATTACGCAAGCGTATCACGGCTGTGATGGCCGAGTGGTTAAGGCGTTAGACTCGAAATCTAATGGGTTATTCCCTCACAGGTTTGAATCCTGTTCACAGCGTTCATTTTGATACATCATGAAAAATACACATTAATAATTGATTTGAGAATGTGACACGGTTGTACAGTGCACTAAACTAATGTAATGTATTATGTTCCTACAGATGACACATTCGGCAGTCATTTTGATTCATCAATTCCTAAATATCCTACATTGTTTTCAGAATTACATATGCGTATAACGGCTGTGATGGCAGAGTGGTTAAGGCGTTAGACTTGAAATCTAATGGGTTATTCCATCACAGGTTCGAATCCAGTTCACAGCGTTCATTTTGATACATCATGAAAAATACACATTAATAATTGATTTGAGAATGTGACACGGTTGTACAATGCACTAAACTAATGTAATGTATTATGTTCCTACAGATGACACATTCGGCAGTCATTTTGATTCATCAATGCCTAAATATCCTACATTGTTTTCAGAATTACATATGCGTATAACCGATGTGATGGCCGAGTGGTTAAGTTGTTAGACTTGAAATCTAATGGGTTATTCCATCACAGGTTCGAATACTGTTCGCAGCGTTCATTTTGATACATCATGAAAAATACACATTAATAATTGATTTGAGAATGTGTCACGGTTGTACAATGCACTAAACTAATGTAATGTATTATGTTCCTACAGATGACACATTCGGCAGTCATTTTGATTCATCAATTCCTAAATATCCTACATTGTTTTCAGAATTACGCAAGCGTATCACGGCTGTGATGGCCGAGTGGTTAAGGCGTTGGACTCGAAATCTAATGGGTTATTCCCTCACAGGTTCGAATCCTGTTCACAGCGTTCATTTTGATACATCATGAAAAATACACATTAATAATTGATTTGAGAATGTGACACGGTTGTACAGTGCACTAAACTAATGTAATGTATTATGTTCCTACAGATGACACATTCGGCAGTCATTTTGATTCATCAATTCCTAAATATCCTACATTGTTTTCAGAATTACTTATGCGTATAACGGCTGTGATGGCCGAGTGGTTAAGGCGTTAGATTTGAAATCTAATGGGTTATTCCCTCACAGGTTCGAATCCTGTTCACAGCGTTCATTTTGATACATCATGAAAAATACACATTAATAATTGATATGAGAATGTGACACGGTTGTACAGTGCACTAAACTAATGTAATGTATTATGTTCCTACAGATGACACATTCGGCAGTCATTTTGATTCATCAATTCCTAAATATCCTACATTGTTTTCAGAATTACATATGCGTATAACGGCTGTGATGGCCGAGTGGTTAAGGCGTTAGACTTGAAATCTAATGGGTTATTCCATCACAGGTTCGAATCCTGTTCACAGCGTTCATTTTGATACATCATGAAAAATACACATTAATAATTGATTTGAGAATGTGACACGGTTGTACAATGCACTAAACTAATGTAATGTATTATGTTCCTACAGATGACACATTCGGCAGTCATTTTGATTCATCAATACCTAAATATCCTACATTGTTTTCAGAATTACATATGCGTATAACGGCTGTGATGGCCGAGTGGTTAAGGCGTTAGACTTGAAATCTAATGGGTTATTCCCTCACAGGTTCGAATCCTTTTCACAGCGTTCATTTTGATACATCATGAAAAATACACATTAATAATTGATTTGAGAATGTGACACGGTTGTACAGTGCACTAAACTAATGTAATGTATTATGTTCCTACAGATGACACATTTGGCAGTCATTTTGATTCATCAATTCCTAAATATCCTACATTGTTTTCAGAATTACGCAAGCGTATCACGGCTGTGATGGCCGAGTGGTTAAGGCGTTGGACTCGAAATCTAATGGGTTATTCCCTCACAGGTTCGAATCCTGTTCACAGCGTTCATTTTGATACATCATGAAAAATACATATTAATAATTGATTTGAGAATGTGTCACGGTTGTACAATGCACTAAACTAATGTAATGTATTATGTTTCTACAGATGACCCATTCGGCAGTCATTTTGATTCATCAATTCCTAAATATCCTACATTGTTTTCAGAATTACGTAAGCGTATCACGGCTGTGATGGCCGAGTGGTTAAGGCGTTAGACTCGAAATCTAATGGGTTATTCCCTCACAGGTTCGAATCCTGTTCACAGCGTTCATTTTGATACATCATGAAAAATACACATTAATAATTGATTCGAGAATGTGACACGGTTGTACAATGCACTAAACTAATGTAATGTATTATGTTCCTACAGATGACACATTCGGCAGTCATTTTGATTCATCAATTCCTTAATATCCTACATTGTTTTCAGAATTACGCAAGCGTATCACGGCTGTGATGGCCGAGTGGTTAAGGCGTTAGACTCGAAATCTAATGGGTTATTCCATCACAGGTTCGAATCCAGTTCACAGCGTTCCTTTTTGATACATCATGAAAAATACACATTAATAATTGATTTGAGAATGTGACACGGTTGTACAATGCACTAAACTAATATAATGTATTATGTTCCTACAGATGACACATTCGGCAGTCATTTTGATTCATCAATGCCTAAATATCCTACATTGTTTTCAGAATTACATATGCGTATAACGGATGTGATGGCCGAGTGGTTAAGTTGTTAGACTTGAAATCTAATGGGTTATTCCATCACAGGTTCGAATACTGTTCACAGCGTTCATTTTGATACATCATGAAAAATACACATTAATAATTGATTTGAGAATGTGTCACGGTTGTACAATGCACTAAACTAATGTAATGTATTATGTTCCTACAGATGACACATTCGGCAGTCATTTTGATTCATCAATTCCTAAATATCCTACATTGTTTTCAGAATTACGCAAGCGTATCACGGCTGTGATGGCCGAGTGGTTAAGGCGTTGGACTCGAAATCTAATGGGTTATTCCCTCACAGGTTCGAATCCTGTTCACAGCGTTCATTTTGATACATCATGAAAAATACACATTAATAATTGATTTGAGAATGTGACACGGTTGTACAGTGCACTAAACTAATGTAATGTATTATGTTCCTACAGATGACACATTCGGCAGTCATTTTGATTCATCAATTCCTAAATATCCTACATTGTTTTCAGAATTACGCAAGTGTATCACGGCTGTGATTGCCGAGTGGTTAAGGCGTTAGACTCGAAATTTAATGGGTTATTCCCTCACAGGTTCGAATCCTGTTCACAGCGTTCATTTTGATACATCATGAAAAATACACATTAATAATTGATTTGAGAATGTGACACGGTTGTACAATGCACTAAACTAATGTAATGTATTATGTTCCTACAGATGACACATTCGGCAGTCATTTTGATTCATCAATTCCTAAATATCCTACATTGTTTTCAAAATTACGCAAGCGTATCACGGCTGTGATGGCCGAGTGGTTAAGGCGTTAGACTCGAAATCTAACGGGTTATTCCCTCACAGGTTCGAATCCTGTTCACAGCGTTCATTTTGATACATCATGAAAAATACACATTAATAATTGATTTGAGAATGTGACACGGTTGTACAATGCACTAAACTAATGTAATGTATTATGTTCCTACAGATGACACATACGGCAGTCATTTTGATTCATCAATGCCTAAATATCCTACATTGTTTTCAGAATTACATATGCGTATAACGTCTGTGATGGCCGAGTGGTTAAGGCGTTAGACTTGAAATCTAATGGGTTATTCCCTCACAGGTTCGAATCCTGTTCAGAGCGTTCATTTTGATACATCATGAAAAATACACATTAATAATTGATTTGAGAATGTGACACGGTTGTACAATGCACTAAACTAATGTAATGTATTATGTTCCTTCTGATGACACATTCGGCAGTCATTTTGATTCATCAATTCCTAAATATCCTACTTTGTTTTCAGAATTACGCAAGCGTATCACGGCTGTGATGGCCGAGTGGTTAAGGCGTTAGACTCGAAATTTAATGGCTTATTTCCTCACAGGTTCGAATCCTGTTCACAGCGTTCATTTTGATACATCATGAAAAATACACATTAATAATTGATTTGAGAATGTGACACGGTTGTACAATGCACTAAACTAATGTAATGTATTATGTTCCTACAGATGACACATTCGGCAGTCATTTTGATTCATCAATTCCTAAATATCCTACATTGTTTTCAAAATTACGCAAACGTATCACGGCTGTGATGGCCGAGTGGTTAAGGCGTTAGACTCGAAATCTAACGGGTTATTCCCTCACAGGTTCGAATCCTGTTCACAGCGTTCATTTTGATACATCATGAAAAATACACATTATTAATTGATTTGAGAATGTGACACGGTTGTACAATGCACTAAACTAATGTAATGTATTATGTTCCTACAGATGACACATACGGCAGTCATTTTGATTCATCAATGCCTAAATATCCTACATTGTTTTCAGAATTACATATGCGTATAACGGCTGTGATGGCCGAGTGGTTAAGGCGTTAGACTTGAAATCTAATGGGTTATTCCCTCACAGGTTCGAATCCTGTTCACAGCGTTCATTTTGATACATCATGAAAAATACACATTAATAATTGATTTGAGAATGTGACACGGTTGTACAATGCACTAAACTAATGTAATGTATTATGTTCCTACAGATGACACATACGGCAGTCATTTTGATTCATCAATGCCTAAATATCCTACATTGTTTTCAGAATTACATATGCGTATAACGGCTGTGATGGCCGACTGGTTAAGGCGTTAGACTTGAAATCTAATGGGTTATTCCCTCACAGGTTCGAATCCTGTTCACAGCGTTCATTTTGATACATCATGAAAAATACACATTAATAATTGATTTGAGAATGTGACACGGTTGTACAATGCACTAAACTAATGTAATGTAATGTATTATGTTCCTACAGATGACACATTCGGCAGTCATTTTGATTCATCAATTCCTAAATATCCTACATTGTTTTCAGAATTACGCAAGTGTATCACGGCTGTGATGGCCGAGTGGTTAAGGCGTTAGACTCGAAATTTAATGGGTTATTCCCTCACAGGTTCGAATCCTGTTCACAGCGTTCATTTTGATACATCATGAAAAATACACATTAATAATTGATTTGAGAATGTGACACGGTTGTACAATGCACTAAACTAATGTAATGTATTATGTTCCTACAGATGACACATTCGGCAGTCATTTTGATTCATCAATTCCTAAATATCCTACATTGTTTTCAAAATTACGCAAGCGTATCACGGCTGTGATGGCCGAGTGGTTAAGGCGTTAGACTCGAAATCTAACGGGTTATTCCCTCACAGGTTCGAATCCTGTTCACAGCGTTCATTTTGATACATCATTAAAAATACACATTAATAATTGATTTGAGAATGTGACACGGTTGTACAATGCACTAAACTAATGTAATGTATTATGTTCCTTCAGATGAGACATTCGGCAGTCATTTTGATTCATCAATTCTTAAATATCCTACATTGTTTTCAGAATTACGTAAGCGTATAACGGCTGTGATGGCCGAGTGGTTAAGGCGTTAGACTTGAAATCTAATGGGTTATTCCCGCACAGGTTAGAATCCTGTTCACCGCGTTCATTTTGATACATCATGAAAAATACACATTAATAATTGATTTGAGAATGTGACACGGTTGTACAATGCACTAAACTAATGTAATGTATTATGTTCCTTCTGATGACACATTCGGCATTCATTTTGATTCATCAATGCCTAAATATCCTACATTGTTTTCAGAATTACATAAGCGTATAACGGCTGTGATGGCCGAGTGGTTAAGGCGTTAGACTTGAAATCTAATGGGTTATTCCCGCACAGGTTAGAATCCTGTTCACCGCGTTCATTTTGATACATCATGAAAAATACACATTAATAATTGATTTGAGAATGTGACACTGTTGTACAATGCACTAAACTAATGTAATGTATTATGTTCCTACAGATGACACATTCGGCAGTCATTTTGATTCATCAATTCCTAAATATCCTACAATGTTTTCAGAATTACATAAGCGTATAACGGCTGTGATGGCCGAGTGTTTAATGCGTTAGACTCGAAATCTAATGGGTTATTCCCTCACAGGTTCGAATCCTGTTCACAGCGTTCATTTTGATACATCATGAAAAATACACATTAATAATTGATTTGAGAATGTGACACGGTTGTACAATGCACTAAACTAATGTAATGTATTATGTTCCTTCAGATGACACATTCGCAGTCATTTTGATTCATCAATTCCTAAATATCCTACATTGTTTTCAGAATTACATAAGCGTATAACGGCTGTGATGGCCGAGTGTTTAAGTCGTTAGACTTGAAATCTAATGGGTTATTCCCACACAGGTTAGAATCCTGTTCACCGGGTTCATTTTGATACATCATGAAAAATACACATTAATAATTGATTTGAGAATGTGACACTGTTGTACAATGCACTAAACTAATGTAATGTATTATGTTCCTACAGATGACACATTCGGCAGTCATTTTGATTCATCAATTCCTAAATATCCTACAATGTTTTCAGAATTACATAAGCGTATAACGGCTGTGATGGCCGAGTGTTTAATGCGTTAGACTCGAAATCTAATGGGTTATTCCCTCACAGGTTCGAATCCTGTTCACAGCGTTCATTTTGATACATCATGAAAAATACACATTAATAATTGATTTGAGAATGTGACACGGTTGTACAATGCACTAAACTAATGTAATGTATTATGTTCCTTCAGATGACACATTCGGCAGTCATTTTGATTCATCAATTCCTAAATATCCTACATTCTTTTCAGAATTACGTAAGCGTATAACGGCTGTGATGGCCGAGTGGTTAAGGCGTTAGTCTTGAAATCTAATGGGTTATTCCATCACAGGTTCGAATCATGTTCACAGCGTTCATTTCGATTTCATGAAAAATACACATTAATAATTGATTTGAGAATGTGACACGGTTGTAGAATGCAGTAAACTAATATAATGTATTATGTTCCTACAGATGACACATTCGGCAGTCATTTTGATTCATCAATTCCTATATATCCTACATTGTTTTCAGAATTACACAAGCGTATCACGGCTGTGATGGCCGAATGGTTAAGGCGTTAGACTCGAAATCTAATGGGTTATTCCCTCACAGGTTCGAATCCTGTTCACAGCGGTCATTTTGATACATCATGAAAAATACACATTAATAATTGATTTAAGAATGTGACACGGTTGTACAATGCACTAAACTAATGTAATGTATTATGTTCCTACAGATGACACATTCGGCAGTCATTTTGATTCATCAATTCCTAAATATCCTACATTGTTTTCAGAATTACATAACCGTATAACGTCTGTGATGGCCGAGTGGTTAAGGCGTTAGACTTGAAATCGAATGGGTTATTCCCTCACAGGTTCGAGTCCTGTTCACAGCGTTGATTTTGATACATCATGAAAAATACACATTAATAATTGATTTGAGAATGTGACACGGTTGTACAATGCACTAAACTAATGTAATGTATTATGTTCCTACAGATGACACATTCGGCAGTCATTTTGATTCATCAATGCCTAAATATCCTACATTGTTTTCAGAATTACACAAGCGTGTAACGGCTGTGATGGCCGAGTGGTTAAGGCGTTAGACTTGAAATCTAATGGGTTATTCACTCACAGGTTCGAATCCTGTTCACAGCGTTCATTTTGATACATCACGAAGAATAAACATTAATAATTGATTTGAGAATGTGACACGGTTGTACAATGCACTAAACTAATGTAATGTATTATGTTCCTACAGATGACACATTCGGCTGTCATTTTGATTCATCAATGCCTAAATATCCTACATTGTTTTCAGAATTACATAAGCGTTTAACGGCTGTGATGGCCGAGTGGTTAAGGCGTCAGACTTGAAATCTAATGGGTTATTCTCTCAGAGGTTCGAATCCTGTTCACAGCGTTCATTTTGATACATCATGAAGAATACACATTAATAATTGATTTGAGAATGTGACACGGTTGTACAATGCACTAAACTAATGTAATGTATTATGTTCCTACAGATGACACATTCGGCAGTCATTTTGATTCATCAATGCCTAAATATCCTACATTGTTTTCAGAATTACATAAGCGTGTAACGGCTGTGATGGCCGAGTGGTTAAGGCGTTAGACTTGAAATCTAATGGGTTATTCCCTCAGAGGTTCGAATCCTGTTCACCGCGTTCATTTTGATACATCATGAAGAATACACATTAATAATTGATTTGAGAATGTGACACGGTTGTACAATGCACTAAACTAATGTAATGTATTATGTTCCTACAGATGACACATTCGGCAGTCATTTTGATTCATCAATGCCTAAATATCCTACATTGTTTTCAGAATTACATAAGCGTTTAACGGCTGTAATGGCCGAGTGGTTAAGGCGTTAGACTTGAAATCTAATGGGTTATTCGCTCACAGGTTCGAGACCTGTTCACAGCGTTGATTTTGATACATCATGAAAAATACACATTAATAATTGATTTGAGAATGTGACACGGTTGTACAATGCACTAAACTAATGTAATGTATTATGTTCCTACAGATGACACATTCGGCAGTCATTTTGATTCATCAATTCCTAAATATCCTACATTGTTTTCAGAATTACATAAGCGTGTAACGGCTGTGATGGCCGAGTGGTTAAGTCGTTAGACTTGAAATCTAATGGGTTAGTCCCTCACAGGTTCGAGTCCTGTTCACAGCGTCGATTTTTATACATCATGAAAAATACACATTAATAATTGATTTGAGAATGTGACACGGTTGTACAATGCACTAAACTAATGTAATGTATTATGTTCCTACAGATGACACATTCGGCAGTCATTTTGATTCATCAATTCCTAAATATCCTACATTGTTTTCAGAATTACATAAGCGTATAACGGCTGTGATGGCCGAGTGGTTAAGTCGTTAGACTTGAAATCTAAGGGGTTATTCCCTCACAGGTTCGTGTCCTGTTCACAGCGTTGTTTTTTATACATCACGAAAAATACACATTAATAATTGATTTGAGAATGTGACACGGTTGTACAATGCACTAAACTAATGTAATGTATTATGTTCCTACAGATGACACATTCGGCAGTCATTTTGATTCATCAATTCCTAAATATCCTACATTATTTTCAGAATTACATAAGCGTGTAACGGCTGTGATGGCCGAGTGGTTAAGGCGTTAGACTTGAAATCTAATGGGTTATTCACTCACAGGTTTGAATCCTGTTCACAGCGTTCATTTTGATACATCATGAAAAATACACATTAATAATTGATTTGAGAATGTGACACGGTTGTACAATGCACTAACCTAATGTAATGTATTATGTTCCTACAGATGACACATTCGGCAGTCATTTTGATTCATCAATGCCTAAATATCCTACATTGTTTTCAGAATTACATAAGCGTGTAACGGCTGTGATGGCCGAGTGGTTAAGGCGTTAGACTTGAAATCTAATGGGTTATTCACTCACAGGATCGAATCCTGTTCACAGCGTTCATTTTGATACATCATGAAAAATACACATTAATAATTGTTTTGAGAATGTGACACGGTTGTACAATGCACTAAACTAATGTAATGTATTATGTTCCTACAGATGACACATTCGGCAGTCATTTTGATTCATCAATGCCTAAATATCCTACATTGTTTTCAGAATTACATAAGCGTGTAACGGCTGTGATGGCCGAGTGGTTAAGGCGTTAGACTTGAAATCTAATGTGTTATTCCCTGAAAGGTTCGAGTCCTGTTCACAGCGTTGATTTTGATACATCATGAAAAATACACATTAATAATTGATTTGAGAATGTGACATGGTTGTACAATGCACTAAACTCATGTAATGTATTATGTTCCTACAGATGACACATTCGGCAGTCATTTTGATTCATCAATGCCTAAATATCCTACATTGTTTTCAGAATTACATAAGCGTGTAACGGCTGTGATGGCCGAGTGGTTAAGGCGTTAGACTTGAAATCTAATGGGTTATTCACTCACAGGTTCGAATCCTGTTCACAGCGTTCATTTTGATACATCATGAAAAATACACATTAATAATTGATTTGAGAATGTGACACGGTTGTACAATGCACTAAACTAATGTAATGTATTATGTTCCTTCAGATGACACATTCGGCAGTCATTTTGATTCATCAATGCCTAAATATCCTACATTGTTTTCAGAATTACATAAGCGTGTAACGGCTGTGATGGCCGAGTGGTTAAGGCGTTAGACTTGAAATCTAATGGGTTATTCCCTCACAGGTTCGAATCCTGTTCACAGCGTGCATTTTGATACATCATGAAAAATACACATTAATAATTGATTTGAGAATGTGACACGGTTGTACAATGCACTAAACTAATGTAATGTATTATGTTCCTACAGATGACACATTCGGCAGTCATTTTGATTCATCAATGCCTAAATATCCTACATTGTTTTCAGAATTACATAAGCCTGTAACGGCTGTGATGGCCGAGTGGTTAAGGCGTTAGACTTGAAAACTAATGGGTTATTCACTCACAGGTTCGAATCCTGTTCACAGCGTTCATTTTGATACATCACGAAAAATACATATTAATAATTGATTTGAGAATGTGACACGGTTGTACAATGCACTAAACTAATGTAATGTATTATGTTCCTACAGATGACACATTCGGCAGTCATTTTGATTCATCAATGCCTAAATATCCTACATTGTTTTCAGAATTACGTAAGCGTGTAACGGCTGTGATGACCGAGTGGTTAAGGCGTCAGACTTGAAATCTAATGGGTTATTCACTCACAGGTTCGAATCCTGTTCACAGCGTTCATTTTGATACATCATGAAAAATACACATTAATAATTGATTTGAGAATGTGACACGGTTGTACAATGCACTAAACTAATGTAATGTATTATGTTCCTACAGATAACACATTCGGCAGTCATTTTGATTCATCAATTCCTAAATATCCTACATTGTTTTCAGAATTACATAAGCGTATATCGGCTGTGATGGCCGAGTGGTTAAGGCGTTAGACTTGAAATCTAATGGGTTATTCTCTCACAGGTTCGAGTCCTGTTCACAGCCTTGATTTTGATACATCATGAAAAATACATATTAATAATTGACTTGATAATGTGTCACGGTTGTACAATGCACTAAACTAATATAATGTATTATGTTCCTACAGATGACACATTCGGCAGTCATTTTGATTCATCAATTCCTAAATATCCTACATTTTTTTCAGAATTACACAAGCGTATCACGGCTGTGATGGCCGAGTGGTTAAGGCGTTAGACTTGAAATCTAATGCGTTATTCCCTCACAGGTTCGAGTCCTGTTCACAGCGTTGATTTTGATACATCATGAAAAATACACATTAATAATTGATTTGAGAATGTGACACGGTTGTACAATGCACTAAACTAATGTAATGTATTATGTTCCTACAGATGACACATTCGGCAGTCATTTTGATTCATCAATTCCTAAATATCCTACATTGTTTTCAGAATTACACAAGCGTATCACGGCTGTGATGGCCGAGTGGTTAAGGCGTTAGACTTGAAATCTAATGCGTTTTTCCATCACAGGTTCGAATCCTGTTCACAGCGTTCATTTTGATACATCATGAAAAATACACATTAATAATTGATTGGAGAATGTGTCACGGTTGTACAATGCACTAAACTAATGTAATGTATTATGTTCCTAAAGATGACACATTCGGCAGTCATTTTGATTCATCAATGCCTAAATATCCTACATTGTTTTCAGAATTACAAACGCGTATAACGGCTGTGATGGCCGAGTGGTTAAGGCGTTAGACTTGAAATCAAATGAGTTATTCCCTCAGAGGTTCGAATTCTGTTCACATCGTTCATTTTGATACATCATGAAAAATACACATTAATAATTGATTTGAGAATGTGACACGGTTGTACAATGCACTAAACTAATGTAATGTATTATGTTCCTACAGATGACACATTCGGCAGTCATTTTGATTCATCAATGCCTAAATATCCTACATTGTTTTCAGAATTACATAAGCGAATAAGGGGTGTGATGGCCGAGTGGTTAAGACGTTAGACTTGAAGTCTAATGGGTTATTCTCTCACAGGTTCGAGTCCTGTTCACAGCCTTGATTTTGATACATCATGAAAAATACACATTAATAATTGATTTGAGAATGTGACACGGTTGTACAATGCACTAAACTAATGTAATGTATTATGTAACTACAGATGACACATTCGGCAGTCATTTTGATTCATCAATGCCTAAATATCCTACATTGTTTTCAGAATTACATAAGCGTATAACGGCTGTGATGGCCGAGCGGTTAAGACTTTAGACTTGAAATCTAATGGGTTATTCCATCACTGGTTCGAATCCTGTTCATTTTGATACATCATGAAAAATACACATTAATAATTGATTTGAGAATGTGACACGGTTGTACAATGCACTAAACTAACGTAATGTATTATGTTCCTACAGATGACACATTCGGCAGTCATTTTGATTCATCAATTCCTAAATATCCTACATTGTTTTCAGAATTACATATGCGTATAACGGTTGTGATGGCCGAGTTCATTTTGATACATCACAGCCGTTATATCAAATTATTATGTTCCTACAGATGACACATTCGGCAGTCATTTTGATTCATCAATTCCTAAATATCATACATTGTTTTCAGAATCACGCAAGCGTATCACGGCTGTGATGGCCGAGTGGTTAAGGCGTTAGACTTGAAATCTAATGGGTTATTCCCTCACAGGTTCGAATCCTGTTCACAGCGTTGATTTTGATACATCATGAAAAATACACATTAATAATTGATTTGAGAATGTGACACGGTTGTACAATGCACTAAACTAATGTAATGTATTATGTTCCTACAGATGACACATTCGGCAGTCATTTTGATTCATCAATTCCTAAATATCCTACATTGTTTTCAGAATTACACAAGCGTATCACGGCTGTGATGGCCGAGTGGTTAAGGCATTAGACTCGAAATCTAATGGGTTATTCCCTCACAGGTTCGAATCCTGTTAACAGCGTTCATGTTGATACATCATGAAAAATACACATTAATAATTGATTTGAGAATGTGACACGGTTTTACAATGCACTAAACTAATGAAATGTATTATGTTCCTTCAGATGACACATTCGGCAGTCATTTTGATTCATCAATGCGTAAATATCCTACATTGTTTTCAGAATTACACAAGCGCATCACGGCTGTGATGGCCGAGTGTTTAAGGCGTTAGACTTGAAATCTAATGCGTTTTTCCATCACAGGTTCGAATCCTGTTCACAGCGTTCATTTTGATACATCATGAAAAATACACATTAATAATTGATTTGAGAATGTGACACGGTTTTACAATGCACTAAACTAATGAAATGTATTATGTTCCTTCAGATGACACATTCGGCAGTCATTTTGATTCATCAATGCGTAAATATCCTACATTGTTTTCAGAATTACACAAGCGCATCACGGCTGTGATGGCCGAGTGGTTAAGGCGTTAGACTTGAAATCTAATGTGTTATTCCGTCACAGGTTCGAATCCTGTTTCGAGCGTTCATTTTGATACATCATGAAAAATACACATTAATAATTGATTTGAGAATGTGACACGGTTGTACAATGCACTAAACTAATGTAATGTATTATGTTCCTACAGATGACACATTCGGCAGTCATTTTGATTCATCAATGCCTAAATATCCTACATTGTTTTCAGAATTACATAAGCGAATAAGGGGTGTGATGGCCGAGTGGTTAAGACGTTAGACTTGAAGTCTAATGGGTTATTCTCTCACAGGTTCGAGTCCTGTTCACAGCCTTGATTTTGATACATCATGAAAAATACACATTAATAATTGATTTGAGAATGTGACACGGTTGTACAATGCACTAAACTAATGTAATGTATTATGTAACTACAGATGACACATTCGGCAGTCAATTTGATTCATCAATTCCTAAATATCCAACATTGCTTTCAGAATTACACAAGCGTATAACGGCGGTGATGGCCGAGTGGTTAAGGCGTTAGAATTGAAATCTAACGGGTTATTCCCTCACAGGTTCGAATCCTGTTCACAGCGTTCATTTTGATACATCATGAAAAATACACATTAATAATTGATTTGAGAATGTGACACGGTTGTACTATGCACTAATCTAATGTAATATGTTATGTTCCTACAGATGACACATTCGGCAGTCATTTTGATTCATCAATGCCTAAATATCCTACATTGTTTTCAGAATTACATAAGCGCATAACGGCTGTGATGGCCGAGCGGTTAAGACTTTAGACTTGAAATCTAATGGGTTATTCCATCACTGGTTCGAATCCTGTTCATTTTGATACATCATGAAAAATACACATTAATAATTGATTTGAGAATGTGACACGGTTGTACAATGCACTAAACTAATGTAATGTATTATGTTCCTACAGATGACACATTCGGCAGTCATTTTGATTCATCAATTTCTAAATATCCTACATTGTTTTCAGAATTACATATGCGTATAACGGTTGTGATGGCCCAGTTCATTTTGATACATCACAGCCGTTATATCAAATTATTATGTTCCTACAGATGACACATTCGGCAGTCATTTTGATTCATCAATTCCTAAATATCATACATTGTTTTCAGAATCACGCAAGCGTATCACGGCTGTGATGGCCGAGTGGTTAAGGCGTTAGACTTGAAATCTAATGGGTTATTCCCTCACAGGTTCGAATCCTGTTCACAGCGTTCATTTTGATACATCATGAAAAATACACATTAATAATTGATTTGAGAATGTGACACGGTTGTACAATGCACTAAACTAATATAATGTATTATGTTCCTTCAGATGACACATTCGGCAGTCATTTTGATTCATCAATTCCTAAATATCCTACATTGTTTTCAGGATTACATAAGCGTATAAAGGCTGTGATGGCCGAGTGGTTAAGGCGTTAGGCTTGAAATCTAATGGGTTATTCCCACACAGGTTAGAATCCTGTTCACCGGGTTCATTTTGATACATCATGAAAAATACACATTAATAATTGATTTGAGAATGTGACACGGTTGTACAATGCACTAAGCTAACGTAATGTATTATGTTCCTACAGATGACACATTCGGCAGTCATTTTGATTCATCAATGCCTAAATATCCTACATTGTTTTCATAATTACATAGGCCTATAACGGATGTGATGGCCGAGTGGTTAAGGCGTTAGACTTGAAATCTAATGGGTTATTCCCTCAGGGGTTCGAATTCTGTTCACAGCGTTCATTTTGATACATCATGAAAAATACATATTAATAATTGATTTGAGAATGTGACACGGTTGTACAATACACTAAACTAATGTAATGTATTATGTTCCTACAGATGACACATTCGGCAGTCATTTTGATTCATCAATGCCTAAATATCCTACATTGTTTTCAGAATTACTTAAGCGTATAACGGCTGTGATGACCGAGTGGTTAAGGCGTTAGACTTGAAATCTAATGGGTTATTTCCTCACAGGTTCGAATCCTGTTCACAGCGTTGATTTTGATACATCATGAAAAATACACATTAATAATTGATTTGAGAATGTGACACGGTTGTACAATGCACTAAACTAATGTAATGTGTTATGTTCCTACAGATGACACATTCGGCAGTCATTTTGATTCATCAATTCCTAAATATCCTACATAGTTTTCAGAATTACACAAGAGTAGCACGGCTGTGATGGCCGAGTTGTTAAGTCGTTAGACTCGAAATCTAATGGGTTATTCCCTCACAGGTTCGAATCATGTTCAAAGCGTTCATTTTGATACATCATGAAAAATACACATTAATAATTGATTTGAGAATGTGACACGGTTGTACAATGCACTAAACTAGTGTAATGTATTATGTTCCTTCAGATGACACATTCGGCAGTCATTTTGATTCATCAATGCCTAAATATCCTACATTGTTTTCAGAATTACATAAGCGTATAACGGCTGTGATGGCCGAGTGGTTAAGGCGTTAGACTTGAAATCAAATGTGTTATTCCCTCAGAGGTTCGAATACTGTTCACAGCGTTCATTTTGATACATCATGAAAAATACACATTAATAATTGATTTGAGAATGTGACACGGTTGTACAATGCACTAAACTAATGTAATATTTTATGTTCCTACAGATGACACGTTCGGCAGTCATTTTGATTCATCAATGCCTAAATATCCTACATTGTTTTCAGAATTACATAAGCGTATAAGGGGTGTGATGGCCGAGTGGTTAAGACGTTAGACTTGAATCCTAATGGGTTATTATCTCACAGGTTCGAGTCCTGTTCACAGCCTTGATTTTGATACATCATGAAAAATACACATTAATAATTGATTTGAGAATGTGACACGGTTGTACAATGCACTAAACTAATGTAATGTATTATGTAACTACAGATGACACATTCGGCAGTCAATTTGATTCATCAATTCGTAAATATCCAACATTGCTTTCAGAATTACACAAGCGTATCACGGCTGTGATGACCGAGTGGTTAAGTCTTTAGACTCGAAATCTAATGGGTTATTCGCTCACAGGTTCGAATCCTGTTCACAGCGTTCATTTTGATACATCATGAAAAATACACATTAATAATTGATTTGAGAATGTGGCACGGTTGTACAATGCGCTAAACTTATGTAATGTATTATGTTCCAACAGATGACACATTCGGCAGTCATTTTGATTCATCAATGCCTAAATATCCTACATTGTTTTCAGAATTACATAAGCGTATAACGGCTGTGATGGCCGAGCGATTAAGACTTTAGACTTGAAATCTAATGGGTTATTACCTCACCGGTTCGAATCCTGTTCACAGCGTTCATTTTGATACATCATGAAAAATACATATTAATAATTGATTTGAGAATGTGACACGGTTGTACAATGCACTAAACTAATGTAATGTGTTATGTTCCTACAGATGACACATTCGGCAGTCATTTTGATTCATCAATGCCTAAATATCCTACATTGTTTTCAGAATTACATAAGCGTATAACGGCTGTGATGGCCGAACGGTTAAGTCTTTAGACTTGAAATCTATTGGGTTATTCCCTCACAGGATCGAATCCTGTTCACAGGGTTCATTTTGATACATCATGAAAAATATACATTAATAATTGATTTGAGAATGTGCCACGGTTGTACAATGCACTAAACTAACGTAATGTATTATGTTCCTACAGATGACACATTCAGCAGTCATTTTGATTCATCAATGCCTAAATATCCTACATTGTTTTCAGAATTACTTAAGCGTATAACGGCTGTGATGACCGAGTGGTTAAGGCGTTAGACTTGAAATCTAATGGGTTATTTCCTCACAGGTTCGAATCCTGTTCACAGCGTTCATTTTGATACATCATGAAAAATACACATTAATAATTGATTTGAGAATGTGACACGGTTGTACAATGCACTAAACTAATGTAATGTGTTATGTTCCTACAGATGACACATTCGGCAGTCATTTTGATTCATCAATTCCTAAATATCCTACATAGTTTTCAGAATTACACAAGAGTAGCACGGCTGTGATGGCCGAGTTGTTAAGTCGTTAGACTCGAAATCTAATGGGTTATTCCCTCACAGGTTCGAATCATGTTCAAAGCGTTCATTTTGATACATCATGAAAAATACACATTAATAATTGATTTGAGAATGTGACACGGTTGTACAATGCACTAAACTAGTGTAATGTATTATGTTCCTTCAGATGACACATTCGGCAGTCATTTTGATTCATCAATGCCTAAATATCCTACATTGTTTTCAGAATTACATAAGCGTATAACGGCTGTGATGGCCGAGTGATTAAGGCGTTAGACTTGAAATCAAATGTGTTATACCCTCAGAGGTTCGAATACTGTTCACAGCGTTCATTTTGATACATCATGAAAAATACACATTAATAATTGATTTGAGAATGTGACACGGTTGTACAATGCACTAAACTAATGTAATATTTTATGTTCCTACAGATGACACGTTCGGCAGTCATTTTGATTCATCAATGCCTAAATATCCTACATTGTTTTCAGAATTACATAAGCGTATAACTGCTGTGATGGCCTAGTCGTTAAGGCGTTAGACTTGAAATCTAATGTGTTATTCCCTCACATGTTCGAATCCTGTTCACAGCGTTCCTTTTGATACATCATGAAAAATACACATTAATAATTGATTTGAGAATGTGACACGGTTGTACAATGCACTAAACTAATGTAATGTATTATGTTCCTACAGATAACACATTCGGCAGACATTTTGATTCATCAATTCCTAAATATCCTACATTGTTTTCAGAATTACCTAAGCGTATGACGGCTGTGATGGCCGAGTGGTTAAGGCGTTAGTCTTGATATCTAATGGGTTGTTCCCTCACAGGTTCGAATCCTGTTCACAGCGTTGATTTTGATACATCATGAAAAATACACATTAATAATTGATTTGAGAATGTGACACGGTTGTATAATGCACTAAACTAATGTAATGTATTATGTTCCTACAGATGACACATTCGGCAGTCATTTTGATTCATCAATGCCTAAATATCCTACATTGTTTTCAGAATTACATAAGCGTATAAGGGGTGTGATGGCCGAGTGGTTAAGACGTTAGACTTGAATCCTAATGGGTTATTATCTCACAGGTTCGAGTCCTGTTCACAGCCTTGATTTTGATACATCATGAAAAATACACATTAATAATTGATTTGAGAATGTGACACGGTTGTACAATGCACTAAACTAATGTAATGTATTATGTAACTACAGATGACACATTCGGCAGTCAATTTGATTCATCAATTCGTAAATATCCAACATTGCTTTCAGAATTACACAAGCGTATCACGGCTGTGATGACCGAGTGGTTAAGTCTTTAGACTCGAAATCTAATGGGTTATTCGCTCACAGGTTCGAATCCTGTTCACAGCGTTCATTTTGATACATCATGAAAAATACACATTAATAATTGATTTGAGAATGTGGCACGGTTGTACAATGCGCTAAACTTATGTAATGTATTATGTTCCAACAGATGACACATTCGGCAGTCATTTTGATTCATCAATGCCTAAATATCCTACATTGTTTTCAGAATTACATAAGCGTATAACGGCTGTGATGGCCGAGCGATTAAGACTTTAGACTTGAAATCTAATGGGTTATTACCTCACCGGTTCGAATCCTGTTCACAGCGTTCATTTTGATACATCATGAAAAATACACATTAATAATTGATTTGAGAATGTGACACGGTTGTACAATGCACTAAACTAATGTAATGTGTTATGTTCCTACAGATGACACATTCGGCAGTCATTTTGATTCATCAATGCCTAAATATCCTACATTGTTTTCAGAATTACATAAGCGTATAACGGCTGTGATGGCCGAACGGTTAAGTCTTTAGACTTGAAATCTATTGGGTTATTCCCTCACAGGATCGAATCCTGTTCACAGGGTTCATTTTGATACATCATGAAAAATATACATTAATAATTGATTTGAGAATGTGCCACGGTTGTACAATGCACTAAACTAACGTAATGTATTATGTTCCTACAGATGACACATTCAGCAGTCATTTTGATTCATCAATGCCTAAATATCCTACATTGTTTTCAGAATTACTTAAGCGTATAACGGCTGTGATGACCGAGTGGTTAAGGCGTTAGACTTGAAATCTAATGGGTTATTTCCTCACAGGTTCGAATCCTGTTCACAGCGTTCATTTTGATACATCATGAAAAATACACATTAATAATTGATTTGAGAATGTGACACGGTTGTACAATGCACTAAACTAATGTAATGTGTTATGTTCCTACAGATGACACATTCGGCAGTCATTTTGATTCATCAATTCCTAAATATCCTACATAGTTTTCAGAATTACACAAGAGTAGCACGGCTGTGATGGCCGAGTTGTTAAGTCGTTAGACTCGAAATCTAATGGGTTATTCCCTCACAGGTTCGAATCATGTTCAAAGCGTTCATTTTGATACATCATGAAAAATACACATTAATAATTGATTTGAGAATGTGACACGGTTGTACAATGCACTAAACTAGTGTAATGTATTATGTTCCTTCAGATGACACATTCGGCAGTCATTTTGATTCATCAATGCCTAAATATCCTACATTGTTTTCAGAATTACATAAGCGTATAACGGCTGTGATGGCCGAGTGGTTAAGGCGTTAGACTTGAAATCAAATGTGTTATACCCTCAGAGGTTCGAATACTGTTCACAGCGTTCATTTTGATACATCATGAAAAATACACATTAATAATTGATTTGAGAATGTGACACGGTTGTACAATGCACTAAATTAATGTAATATTTTATGTTCCTACAGATGACACGTTCGGCAGTCATTTTGATTCATCAATGCCTAAATATCCTACATTGTTTTCAGAATTACATAAGCGTATAACTGCTGTGATGGCCTAGTCGTTAAGGCGTTAGACTTGAAATCTAATGTGTTATTCCCTCACATGTTCGAATCCTGTTCACAGCGTTCCTTTTGATACATCATGAAAAATACACATTAATAATTGATTTGAGAATGTGACACGGTTGTACAATGCACTAAACTAATGTAATGTATTATGTTCCTACAGATAACACATTCGGCAGACATTTTGATTCATCAATTCCTAAATATCCTACATTGTTTTCAGAATTACCTAAGCGTATGACGGCTGTGATGGCCGAGTGGTTAAGGCGTTAGCCTTGATATCTAATGGGTTGTTCCCTCACAGGTTCGAATCCTGTTCACAGCGTTGATTTTGATACATCATGAAAAATACACATTAATAATTGATTTGAGAATGTGACACGGTTGTATAATGCACTAAACTAATGTAATGTATTATGTTCCTACAGATGACACATTCGGCAGTCATTTTGATTCATCAATGCCTAAATATCCTACATTGTTTTCAGAATTACATAAGCGTATAAGGGGTGTGATGGCCGAGTGGTTAAGACGTTAGACTTGAATCCTAATGGGTTATTATCTCACAGGTTCGAGTCCTGTTCACAGCCTTGATTTTGATACATCATGAAAAATACACATTAATAATTGATTTGAGAATGTGACACGGTTGTACAATGCACTAAACTAATGTAATGTATTATGTAACTACAGATGACACATTCGGCAGTCAATTTGATTCATCAATTCGTAAATATCCAACATTGCTTTCAGAATTACACAAGCGTATCACGGCTGTGATGACCGAGTGGTTAAGTCTTTAGACTCGAAATCTAATGGGTTATTCGCTCACAGGTTCGAATCCTGTTCACAGCGTTCATTTTGATACATCATGAAAAATACACATTAATAATTGATTTGAGAATGTGGCACGGTTGTACAATGCACTAAACTTATGTAATGTATTATGTTCCTACAGATGACACATTCGGCAGACATTTTGATTCATCAATTCCTAAATATCCTACATTGTTTTCAGAATTACCTAAGCGTATGACGGCTGTGATGGCCGAGTGGTTAAGGCGTTAGTCTTGAAATCTAATGGGTTGTTCCCTCACAGGTTCGAATCCTGTTCACAGCGTTCATTTTGATACATCATGAAAAATACACATTAATAATTGATTTGAGAATGTGACACGGTTGTACAATGCACTAAACTAATGTAATGTATTATGTTCCTACAGATGACACATTCGGCAGTCATTTTGATTCATCAATGCCTAAATATCCTACATTGTTTTCAGAATTACATAAGCGTATAAGGGTGTGATGGCCGAGTGGTTAAGACGTTAGACTTGAAGCCTAATGGGTTATTCTCTCACAGGTTCGAGTCCTGTTCACAGCCTTGATTTTGATACATCATGAAAAATACACATTAATAATTGATTTGAGAATGTGACACGGTTGTACAATGCACTAAACTAATGTAATGTATTATGTAACTACAGATGACACATTCGGCAGTCAATTTGATTCATCAATTCGTAAATATCCAACATTGCTTTCAGAATTACACAAGCGTATCACGGCTCTGATGGCCGAGTGGTTAAGGCGTTAGTCTCGAAATCTAATGGGTTATTCCCTCACAGGTTCGAATCCTGTTCACAGCGTTCATTTTGATACATCATGAAAGATACACATTAATAATTGATTTGAGAATGTGGGACGGTTGTACAATGCACTAAACTAATGTAATGTATTATGTTCCTTCAGATGACACATTCGGCAGTCATTTTGATTCATCAAATGCGTAAATATCCTACATTGTTTTCAGAATTACACAAGCGTATAACGGCTGTGAAGGCTGAGTGGTTAAGTCGTTAGACTCGGAATCTAATCGGTTATTCCCTCACAGGTTCGAAACCTGTTCACAGCGTTCATATTGATACATCATGAAAAATACACATTAATAATTGATTTGAGAATGTGGCACGGTTGTACAATGCACTAAACTAATGAAATGTATTATGTTCCTTCAGATGACACATTCGGCAGTCATTTTGATTCATCAAATGCGTAAATATCCTACATTGTTTTCAGAATTACACCAGCGTATCACGGCTGTGATGACCGAGTGGTTAAGTCTTTAGACTCGAAATCTAATGGGTTATACCCTCACTGGTTCGAATCCTGTTCACAGCGTTCATTTTGATACATCATGAAAAATACACATTAATAATTGATTTGAGAAAGTGGCACGGTTGTACAATGCACTAAACTTATGTAATGTATTATGTTCCAACAGATGACACATTCGGCAGTCATTTTGATTCATCAATGCCTAAATATCCTACATTGTTTTCAGAATTACGCATGCGCATCACAGCTGTGATGGCCGAGTGGTTATGTCGTTAGACTCGAAATCTAACGGGTTATTCCCTCACAGGTTCGAATCCTGTTCCCAACGTTCATATCGATACATCATGAAAAATACACATTAATAATTGATTTGAGAATGTGACACGGTGGTACAATGCACTAAACTAATGTAATGTATTATGTTCCTACAGATGACACATTCAGCAGTCATTTAGATTCATCAATGCCTAAATATCCTACATTGTTCTCAGAATTACACAAGCGTATCACGGCTGTGATGGCCGAGTGGTTACGACGCCAGACTTGAAATCTAATGGCTTATTCCCTCACAGGTTCGAATCCTGTTCACGACGTTCATATTAATACATCATGAAAAATACACATTAATAATTGATTTGAGAATGTGACACGGTTGTACAATGCACTAAACTAATGTAATGTATTATGTTCCTACAGATGACACATTCGGCAGTCATTTTGATTCATCAATTCCTAAATATCCTACATTGTTTTCAGAATTACACAAGCGTATCACGGCCGTGATGGCCGAGTGGTTAAGGCGTCAGACTTGAAATCTAATGGGTTATTCCCTCACAGGTTCGAGTCCTGTTCACAGCGTTCATTTTGATACATCATGAAAAATACACATTAATAATTGATTTTAGAATGTGACACGTTTGTACAATGCACTAAACTAAAGTAATGTATTATGTTCCTACATATGACACATTCGGCAGACATTTTGATTCATCAATGCCTAAATATCCTACATTGTTTTCAGAATTACATAAGCGTATAACGGCTGTGATGGCCGAGTGGTTAAGGCGTTAGACTTGAAATCTAATGGGTTATTCCCACACGGGTTAGAATCCTGTTCACCGGGTTCATTTTGATACATCATGAAAAATACACATTAATAATTGATTTGAGAATGTGACACGGTGGTACAATGCACTAAACTAATGTAATGTATTATGTTCCTACAGATGACACATTCGGCAGTCATTTTGATTCATCAATTCCTAAATATCCTACATTGTTTTCAGAATTACATAAGCGTATAACGGCTGTGTTGGCCGAGTGGTTAAGGCATTAGACTTGAAATCTAATGGGTTATTCCCTCACAGGATCGAGTCCTGTTTACAGCGTTGATTTTGATACATCATGAAAAATACACATTAATAATTGATTTGAGAATGTGACACGGTTGTACAATGCACTACACTAATGTAATGTATTATGTTCCTACAGATGACACATTCGGCAGTCATTTTGATTCATCAATTCCTAAATATCCGACATTGTTTTCAGAATTACATAAGCGTATAACGGCTGTGATGGCCGAGTGGTTAAGGTGTTAGACTTGAAATCTAATGGGTTATTCCCACACAGGTTAAAATCCTGTTCACCGCGTTCATTTTGATACATCATGAAAAATACATATTAATAATTGATTTGAGAATGTGACACGGTTGTACAATGCACTAAACTAATGTAATGTATTATGTTCCTTCAGATGACACATTCGGCAGTCATTTTGATTCATCAATTCCTAAATATCCTACATTGTTTTCAGAATTACATAAGCGTATAACGGCTGTGTTGGCCGAGTGGTTAAGACGTTAGACTTGAAATCTAATGGGTTATTCCCTCACAGGTTCGAGTCCTGTTCGCCGGGTTCATTTTGATACATCATGAAAAATACACATTAATAATTGATTTGAGAATGTGACACGTTTGTACAATGCACTAAACTAATGTAATGTATTATGTTCCTACAGATGACACATTCGGCAGTCATTTTGATTCATCAATTCCTAAATATCTTACATTGTTTTCAGAATTACATAAGCGTATAACTGCTGTGATGGCCGAGTGGTTAAGGCGTTAGACTTGAAATCTAATGGGTTATTCCCACACAGGTTAAAATCCTGTTCACCGCGTTCATTTTGATACATCATGAAAGATACACATTAATAATTGATTTGAGAATGTGACACGGTTGTACAATGCACTAAACTAATGTAATGTATTATGTTCCTTCAGATGACACATTCGGCAGTCATTTTGATTCATCAATTCCTAAATATTCTACATTGTTTTCAGAATTACATAAGCGTATAACGGCTGTGTTGGCCGAGTGGTTAAGACGTTAGACTTGAAATCTAATGGGTTATTCCCTCACAGGTTCGAGCCCTGTTCGCCGGGTTCATTTTGATACATCATGAAAAATACACATTAATAATTGATTTGAGAATGTGACACGGTTGTACAATGCACTAAACTAATGTAATGTATTATGTTCCTACAGATGACACATTCGGCAGTCATTTTGATTCATCAATTCCTAAATATCCTACATTGTTTTCAGAATTACACAAGCGTATCACGGCTGTGATGGCCGAGTGGTTAAGGAATTAGACTCGAAATCGAATGGGTTATACACTCACAGGTTCGAATCCTGTTCACAGCGTTCATTTTAATACATCATGAAAAATACACATTAATAATTGATTTGAGAATGTGACACTGTTGTACAATGCACTAAACTAATGTAATGTATTATGTTCCTTCAGATGACACATTCGGCAGTCATTTTGATTCATCAATTCCTAAATATCCTACATTGTTTTCAGAATTACACAAGCGTATCACGGCTGTGATGGCCGAGTGGTTAAGGCGTTAGACTCGAAATCTAATGGGTTATTCCCTCACAGGTTCGAATCCTGTTCACAGCGTTCATTTTGATACATCATGAAAAATACACATTAATAATTGATTTGAGAATGTGACACGGTTGTACAATGCACTAAACTAATGCAATGTATAATGTTCCTTCAGATGACACATTCGGCAGTCATTTTGATTCATCAATGCCTAAATATCCGACATTGTTTTCAAAATTACACAAGCGTATCACGGCTGTGATGGCCGAGTGGTTAAGGAATTAGACTCGAAATCGAATGGGTTATACACTCACAGGTTCGAATCCTGTTCACAGCGTTCATGTTGATACATCATGAAAAATACACATTCATAATTGATTTGAGAATGTGACACGGTTGTACAATGCACTGAGCTAATGTAATGTATTATGTTGCTACAGATGACACATTCGGCAGCCATTTTGATTCATCAACGCCTAAATATCCTACATTGTTTTCAGAATTACATAAGCGTATAACGGCTGTGATGGCCGAGTGGTTAAGGCGTTAGACTTGAAATCTAATGGGTTATTCCCACACGTGTTAGAATCCTGTTCACCGCGTTCATTTTGATACATCATGAAAAATACACATTAATAATTGATTTGAGAATGTGACACGGTTGTACAATGCACTAAACTAATGTAATGTATTATGTTCCTACAGATGACACATTCGGCAGTCATTTTGATTCATCAACGCCTAAATATCCTACATCGTTTTCAGAATTACATAAGCGTATAACGGCTGTGATGGCCGAGTGGTTAAGGCGTTAGACTCGAAATCTAATGGGTTATTCCCTCACAGGTTCGAATCCTGTTCACAGCGGTCATTTTGATACAACATGAAAAATACACATTAATAATTGATTTGAGAATGTGACACGGTCGTACAATGCACTAAACTAATGTAATGTATTATGTTCCTTCAGATGACACATTCGGCAGTCATTTTGATTAATCAACGCCTAAATATCCTACATTGTTTTCAGAATTACTTAAGCGTATAACGGCTGTGATGGCCGAGTGGTTAAGGCGTTAGACTTGAAATCTAATGGGTTATTCCCACACGGGTTAGAATCCTGTTCACCGCGTTCATTTTGATACATCATGAAAAATACACATTAATAATTGATTTGAGAATGTGACACGGTTGTACAATGCACTAAACTAATGTAATGTATTATGTTCCTACAGATGACACATTCAGCAGTCATTTTGATTCATCAATGCGTAAATATCCTACATTGTTTTCAGAATTACACCAGCGTATCACGGCTGTGATGGCCGAGTGGTTAAGGCGTTAGACTCGAAATCTAATGGGTTATTCCCTCACAAGTTCGAATCCTGTTCACAGCGTTCATTTTGATACATCATGAAAAATACACATTAATAATTGATTTGAGAATGTGACACGGTTGTACAATGCACTAAACTTATGTAATGTATTATGTTCCTACAGATGACACATTCGGTAGTCATTTTTATTCATCAATGCGTAAATATCCTACATTGTTTTCTGAATTACACCAGCGTACCAGGGCTGTGATGGCCGAGTGTTTAAGGCGTTAGACTCGAAATCTAATGGGTTATTACATCACAGGTTCGAATCCTGTTCACCCCGTTCATTTTGATACATCATGAAAAATACACATTAATAATTGATTTGAGAATGTGACACGGTTGTACAATGCACTAAACCAATGAAATGTATTATGTTCCTTCAGATGACACATTCGGCAGTCATTTTGATTCATCAATGCGTAAATATCCTATATTGTTTTCTGAATTACACCAGCGTACCACGACTGTGATGGCCGAGTGTTTAAGGCGTTAGACTCGAAATCTAATGGGTTATTCCCTCACCGGTTCGAATCCTGTTCACAGCGTTCATTTTGATACATCATGAAAAATACACATTAATAATTGATTTGAGAATGTGACACGGTTGTACAATGCACTAAACTAATGTAATGTATTATGTTCCTACAGATGACACATTCGGCAGTCATTTTGTTTCATCAATACCTAAATATCCTACATTGTTTTCAGAATTACATAAGCGTATAACGGCTGTGATGGCCGAGTGGTTAAGGCGTTAGACTTGAAATCTAATGGGTTATTCCCACACGGGTTAGAATCCTGTTCACCGCGTTCATTTTGATACATCATGAAAAATACACATTAATAATTGATTTGAGAATGTGACACGGTTGTACAATGCACTAAACTAATGTAATGTATTATGTTCCTACAGATGACACATTCGGCAGTCATTTTGATTCATCAACGCCTAAATATCCTACATTGTTTTCAGATTTACATAAGCGTATAACGGCTGTGATGGCCGAGTGGTTAAGGCGTTAGACTTGAAATCTAATGGGTTATTCCCTCACAGGTTCGAATCCTGTTCACAGCGTTCATTTTGATACATCATGAAAAATACACATTAATAATTGATTTGAGAATGTGACACGGTCGTACAATGCACTAAACTAATGTAATGTATTATGTTCCTTCAGATGACACATTCGGCAGTCATTTTGATTCATCAATGCGTAAATATCCTACATTGTTTTCAGAATTACACAAGCGTGTCACGGCTGTGATGGCCGAGTGGTTAAGGCGTTAGACTCGAAATCTAATGGGTTATTCCCTCACAGGTTCGAATCCTGTTCACAGCGGTCATTTTGATACAACATGAAAAATTCACATTAATAATTGATTTGAGAATGTGACACGGTCCTACAATGCACTAAACTAATGTAATGTATTATGTTCCTTCAGATGACACATTCGGCAGTCATTTTGATTCATCAACGCCTAAATATCCTACATTGTTTTCAGAATTACTTAAGCGTATAACGGCTGTGATGGCCGAGTGGTTAAGGCGTTAGACTTGAAATCTAATGGGTTATTCCCACACGGGTTAGAATCCTGTTCACCGCGTTCATTTTGATACATCATGAAAAATACACATTAATAATTGATTTGAGAATGTGACACGGTTGTACAATGCACTAAACTAATGTAATGTATTATGTTCCTACAGATGACACATTCAGCAGTCATTTTGATTCATCAATGCGTAAATATCCTACATTGTTTTCAGAATTACACCAGCGTATCACGGCTGTGATGGCCGAGTGGTTAAGGCGTTAGACTCGAAATCTAATGGTTTATTCCCTCACAAGTTCGAATCCTGTTCACAGCGTTCATTTTGATACATCATGAAAAATACACATTAATAATTGATTTGAGAATGTGACACGGTTGTACAATGCACTAAACTTATGTAATGTATTATGTTCCTACAGATGACACATTCGGCAGTCATTTTTATTCATCAATGCGTAAATATCCTACATTGTTTTCTGAATTACACCAGCGTACCACGGCTGTGATGGCCGAGTGTTTAAGGCGTTAGACTCGAAATCTAATGGGTTATTACATCACAGGTTCGAATCCTGTTCACCCCGTTCATTTTGATACATCATGAAAAATACACATTAATAATTGATTTGAGAATGTGACACGGTTGTACAATGCACTAAACCAATGAAATGTATTATGTTCCTTCAGATGACACATTCGGCAGTCATTTTTATTCATCAATGCGTAAATATCCTACATTGTTTTCTGAATTACACCAGCGTACCACGGCTGTGATGGCCGAGTGTTTAAGGCGTTAGACTCGAAATCTACTGGGTTATTCCCTCACCGGTTCGATTCCTGTTCACAGCGTTCATTTTGATACATCATGAAAAATACACATTAATAATTGATTTGAGAATGTGACACGGTTGTACAATGCACTAAACTAATGTAATGTATTATGTTCCTACAGATGACACATTCGGCAGTCATTTTGATTCATCAATGCCTAAATATCCTACATTGTTTTCAGAATTACATAAGCGTATAACGGCTGTGATGGCCGAGTGTTTAAGGCGTTAGACTCGAAATCTAATGGGTTATTACCTCACAGGTTCGAATCCTGTTCACAGCGTTCATTTTGATACATCATGAAAAATACACATTAATAATTGATTTGAGAATGTGACACGCTTGTACAATGCACTAAACTAATGTAATGTATTATGTTCCTACAGATGACACATTCGGCAGCCATTTTGATTCATCAACGCCTAAATATCCTACATTGTTTTCAGAATTACATAAGCGTATAACGGCTGTGATGGCCGAGTGGTTAAGGCGTTAGACTTGAAATCTAATGGGTTATTCCCTCACAGGTTCGAATCCTGTTCACAGCGTTCATTTTGATACATCATGAAAAATACACATTAATAATTGATTTGAGAATGTGACACGGTCGTACAATGCACTAAACTAATGTAATGTATTATGTTCCTTCAGATGACACATTCGGCAGTCATTTTGATTCATCAATGCGTAAATATCCTACATTGTTTTCAGAATTACACAAGCGTGTCACGGCTGTGATGGCCGAGTGGTTAAGGCGTTAGACTCGAAATCTAATGGGTTATTCCCTCACAGGTTCGAATCCTGTTCACAGCGTTCATTTTGATACAACATGAAAAATACATATTAATAATTGATTTGAGAATGTGACACGGTCGTACAATGCACTAAACTAATGTAATGTATTATGTTCCTTCAGATGACACATTCGGCAGTCATTTTGATTCATCAACGCCTAAATATCCTACATTGTTTTCAGAATTACATAAGCGTATAACGGCTGTGATGGCCGAGTGGTTAAGGCGTTAGACTTGAAATCTAATGGGTTATTCCCACACGGGTTAGAATCCTATTCACCGCGTTCATTTTGATACATCATGAAAAATACACTTTAATAATTTATTTGAGAATGTGACACGGTTGTACAATGCACTAAACTAATGTAATGTATTATGTTCCTACAGATGACACATTCAGCAGTCATTTTGATTCATCAATGCGTAAATATCCTACATTGTTTTCAGAATTACACCAGCGTATCACGGCTGTGATGGCCGAGTGGTTAAGGCGTTAGACTCGAAATCTAATGGGTTATTCCCTCACAAGTTCGAATCCTGTTCACAGCGTTCATTTTGATACATCATGAAAAATACACATTAATAATTTATTTGAGAATGTGACACGGTTGTACAATGCACTAAACTTATGTAATGTATTATGTTCCTACAGATGACACATTCGGCAGTCATTTTTATTCATCAATGCGTAAATATCCTACATTGTTTTCAGAATTACACAAGCGTATCACGGCTGTGATGTCCGAGTGTTTATGGCGTTAGAATCGAATTCTAATGGGTTATTACATCACAGGTTCGAATCCTGTTCACCCCGTTCATTTTGATACATCATGAAAAATACACATTAATAATTGATTTGAGAATGTGACACGGTTGTACAATGCACTAAACCAATGAAATGTATTATGTTCCTTCAGATGACACATTCGGCAGTCATTTTGATTCATCAATGCGTAAATATCCTACATTGTTTTCTGAATTACACCAGCGTACCACGGCTGTGATCGCCGAGTGTTTAAGGCGTTAGACTCGAAATCTAATGGGTTATTCCCTTACCGGTTCGATTCCTGTTCACAGCGTTCATTTTGATACATCATGAAAAATACACATTAATAATTGATTTGAGAATGTGACACGGTTGTACAATGCACTAAACTAATGTAATGTATTATGTTCCTACAGATGACACATTCGGCAGTCATTTTGATTCATCAATTCCTAAATATCCTACATCGTTTTCAGAATTACACAAGCGTATCACAGCTGTGATGGCCGTGTGGTTAAGGCGTTTGACGCGAAACCTAATGGGTTATTCTCTCACAGGTTCGAATCCTGTTCACAGCGGTCATTTTGATACATCATGAAAAATAAACATTAATAATTGATTTGAGAATGTGACACGGTTGTACAATGCACTAAACTAATGTAATGTATTATGTTCCTACAGATGACACATTCGGCAGTCATTTTGATTCATCAATGCCTAAATATCCTACATTGTTTTCAGAATTACATAAGCGTATAGCGGCTGTGATGGCCGAGTGTTTAAGGCGTTAGACTCGAAATCTAATGGGTTATTCCCTCACAGGTTCGAATCCTGTTCACCGCGTTCATTTTGATACATCATGAAAAATACACATTAATAATTGATTTGAGAATGTGACACGGTTGTACAATGCACTAAACTAATGTAATGTATTATGTACCTACAGATGACACATTCGGCAGGCATTTTGATTCATCAATGCCTAAATATCCTACATTGTTTTCAGAATTACATAAGCGTATAACGGCTGTGATGGCCGAGTGGTTAAGGCGTTAGACTTGAAATCTATTGGGTTTTTCCCTCACAGGTTCGAATCCTGTTCACAGCGTTCATTTTGATACATCATGAAAAATACACATTAATAATTTATTTGAGAATGTGACACGGTTGTACAGTGCACTAAACTAATGTAAGGTTTTATGTTCCTACAGATGACACATTCGGCAGTCATTTTTATTCATCAATGCGTAAATATCCTACATTGTTTTCAGAATTACACAAGCGTATCACGGCTGTGATGTCCGAGTGTTTAAGGCGTTAGACTCGACATCTAATGTTTTATTACATCACAGGTTCGAATCCTGTTCACAGCGTTCATTTTGATACATCATGAAAAATACACATTAATAATTGACTTGAGAATGTGACACGGTTGTACAATGCACTAAACTAATGTAATGTATTATGTTGCTACAGATGACACATTCGGCAGTCATTTTGATTCATCAATGCGTAAATATCCTACATTGTTTTCAGAATTACGCAAGCGTATCACGGCTGTGATGGCCGAGTGGTTAAGGCGTACACTGGAAATCTAATGGGTTATTCCCACACAGGTTTGAATCCTGTTCACCGCGTTCATTTTGATACATCATGAAAAATACACATTAATAATTGACTTGAGAATGTGACACGGTTGTACAATGCAATAAACTAATGTAATGTATTATGTTCCTACAGATGACACATTCGGCAGTCATTTTGATTCATCAATGCCTAAATATCCTACATTGTTTTCAGAATTACACAAGCGTATCACGGCTGTAATGGCCGAGTGGTTAAGGCGTTAGACTCGAAATCTAATGGGTTATTCCCTCACAGGTTCGAATCCTGTTCACAGCGTTCATTTTCATACATCATGAAAAATACACATTAATAATTGATTTGATATTTTGACACGGTTGTACAATGCACTAAACTAATGTAATGTATTATGTTCCTACAGATGACACATTCGGCAGTCATTTTGATTCATCAATTCCTAAATATCCTACATTGTTTTCAGAATTACATAAGCGCAAAACGGCTGTGATGGCCGAGTGGTTAAGGGGTTAGACTTGAAATCTAATGGGTTATTCACTCAAATGTTCGAATCCTGTTCACAGCGTTCATTTTGATACATCATGAAAAATACACATTAATAATTGATTTGAGAATGTGACACGGTTGTACAATGCACTAAACTAATGTAATGTATTAAGTTCCTTCAGATGACACATTCGGCAGCCATTTTGTTTCATCAACGCCTAAATAACCTACATTGTTATCAGGATTACATAAGCGTATAACGGCTCTGATGGCCGAGTGGTTAAGTCGTTAGACTTGAAATCTAATGGGTTATTCCCACACAGGTTAGAATCCTGTTCACCGGTTTCATTTTGATATATCTTGAAAAATACACATTAATACTTGAGTTGAGAATGTGACACGGTTGTACAGTGCTCTAAACTAATGTAAGCTTTTATGTTCCTACAGATGACACATTCGGCAGTCATTTTTATTCATCAATGCCTAAATATCCTACATTGTTTTCAGAATTACATAAGCGTATAACGGCTGTGATGGCCGAGTGGTTAAGGCGTTAGACTTGAAATCTAATGGGTTATTCCCACACGGGTTAGAATCCTGTTCACCGCGTTCATTTTGATACATCATGAAAAATACACATTATAATTGATTTGAGAATGTGACACGGTTGTACAATGCACTAAACTAATGTAATGTATTATGTTCCTACAGATGACACATTCGGCAGTCATTTTTATTTATCAATGCGTAAATATCCTACATTGTTTTCAGAATTACACAAGCGTATCACGGCTGTGATGTCCGAGTGTTTAAGGCGTTAGACTCGACATCTAATGGGTTATTACATCACAGGTTCGAATCCTGTTCACAGCGTTCATTTTGATACATCATGAAAAATACACATTAATAATTGACTTGAGAATGTGACACGGTTGTACAATGCACTAAACTAATGTAATGTATTATGTTGCTACAGATGACACATTCGGCAGTCATTTTGATTCATCAATGCGTAAATATCCTACATTGTTTTCTGAATTACGCAAGCGTATCACGGCTGTGATGGCCGAGTGGTTAAGGCGTAGACTCGAAATCTAATGGGTTATTCCCACACAGGTTTGAATCCTGTTCACCGCGTTCATTTTGATACATCATTAAAAATAAACATTAATAATTGATTTGAGAATGTGACACGGTTGTACAATGCACTAAACTAATGTAATGTATTATGTTCCTACAGATGACACATTCGGCAGTCATTTTGATTCATCAATGCCTAAATATCGTACATTGTTTTCAGAATTACACAAGCGTGTCACGGCTGTAATGGCTGAGTGGTTAAGGCGTTAGACTCGAAATCTAATGGGTTATTCCCTCACAGGTTCGAATCCTGTTCACAGCGTTCATTTTCATACATCATGAAAAATACACATTAATAATTGATTTGATATTGTGACACGGTTGTACAATGCACTAAACTAATGTAATGTATTATGTTCCTACAGTTGACACATTCGGCAGTCATTTTGATTCATCAATTCCTAAATATCCTACATTGTTTTCAGAATTACACAAGCGCATCACGGCTGTGATGGCCGAGTGGTTGAGGCGTTAGACTCGAAATCTAATGGTTTATTCCCTCACAGGTTCGATTCCTGTTCACAGCGTTCATTTTGATACATCATGAAAAATACACATTAATAATTGATTTGAGAATGTGACACGTTTGTACAATGCACTAAACTAATGTAATGTATTATGTTCCTTCAGATGACACATTCGGCAGTCATTTTGATTCATCAATGCCTAAATATCCTACATTGTTTTCAGAATTACATAAGCGTATAACGCCTGTGATGGCCGAGTGGTTAAGGCGTTAGACTTGAAATCTAATGGGTTATTCCCACACGGGTTAGAATCCTGTTCACCGCGTTCATTTTGATACATCATGAAAAATACACATTAATAATTGATTTGAGAATGTGACACGGTTGTACAATTCACTAAACTAAAGTAATGTATTATGTTCCTACAGATGACACATTCGGCAGTCATTTTGATTCATCAATTACTAAATATCCTACATTGTTTTCAGAATTACACAAGCGTATCACTGTTGTGATGGCCGAGTGGTTAAGGCGTTAGACTCGAAATCAAATGGTTTATTCCCTCACAGGTTCGAATCCTGTTCACAGCGTTCATTTTGATACATCATGAAAAATACACATTAATAATTGATTTGAGAATGTGACACGGTTGTACAATGCACTAAACTAATGTAATGTATTATGTTCCTTCAGATGACACATTCGGCTGTCATTTTGATTCATCAATGCCTAAATATCCTACATTGTTTTCAGAATTAGGTAAGCGCGTAACGGCTGTGATGGCCGAGTGGTTAAGGCGTTAGACTTGAAATCTAATGTGTTATTCCCTCACAGGTTCGAATCCTGTTCACAGCGTTCATTTTGATACATCATGAAAAATACACATTAATAATTGATTTGAGAATGTGACACGGTTGTACAATGCACTAAACTAATGTAATGTATTATGTTCCTACAGATGACACATTCGGCAGTCATTTTGATTCATCAATTCCTAAATATCCTACATTGTTTTCAGAATTACATAAGCGTATAACGGCTGTGATGGCCGAGTGGTTAAGGCGTTAGGCTTGAAATCTAATGGGTTATTCCCTCACAGGTTCGAGTCCTGTTTGCCGGGTTCATTTTTATACATCATGAAAAATACACATTAATAATTGATTTGAGAATGTGACACGGTTGTACAATGCACTAAACTTATGTAATGTATTATGTTCCTACAGATGACACATTCGGCAGTCATTTTTATTCATCAATGCGTAAATATCCTACATTGTTTTCAGAATTACACAAGCGTATCACGGCTGTGATGTCCGAGTGTTTAAGGCGTTAGACTCGAAATCTAATGGGTTATTACATCACAGGTTCGAATCCTGTTCACAGCGTTCATTTTGATACATCATGAAAAATACACATTAATAATTGATTTGAGAATGTGACACGGTTGTACAATGCACTAAACGAATGTAATGTATTATCTTCCTACAGATGACAAATTCGGCAGTCATTTTGATTCATCAATGCGTAAATATCCTACATTGTTTTCAGAATTACACAAGCGTATCACGGCTGTGATGGCCGAGTGGTTAAGGCGTTAGACTCGAAATCTAATGGGTTATTCCCACACAGGTTTGAATCCTGTTCACAGCGTTCATTTTGATACATCATTAAAAATAAACATTAATAATTGATTTGAGAATGTGACACGGTTGTACAATGCACTAAACTAATGTAATGCATTATGTTCCTACAGATGACACATTCGGCAGTCATTTTGATTCATCAATGCCTAAATATCCTACATTGTTTTCAGAATTACCTAAGCGTATAACGGCTGTGATGGCCGAGTGTTTAAGGCGTTAGACTCGAAATCTAATGGTTTATTCCCTCACAGGTTCGAATCCTGTTCGCAGCGTTCATTTTGATACATCATGAAAAATACCCATTAATAATTGATTTGAGAATGTGACACGGTTGTACTATGCACTAAACTAATGTAATGTATTATGTTCCTACAGTTGACACATTCGGCAGTCATTTTGATTCATCAATTCCTAAATATCCTACATTGTTTTCAGAATTACACAAGCGTATCACGGCTGTGATGGCCGAGTGGTTAAGGCGTTAGGCTCGAAATCTAATGGGTTATTCCCTCACAGGTTCGAATCCTGTTCACAGCGGTCATTTTGATACATCATGAAAAATACACATTAATAATTGATTTGAGAATGTGACACGGTTGTACAATGCACTAAACTAATGTAATGTATTATGTTCCTTCAGATGACACATTCGGCAGTCATTTTGATTCATCAATGCCTAAATATCCTACATTGTTTTCAGAATTACATAAGCGTATAACGGCTGTGATGGCCGAGTGGTTAAGGTGTTAGACTTGAAATCTAATGGGTTATTCCCACACGGGTTAGAATCCTGTTCACCGCGTTCATTTTCATACATCATGAAAAATACACATTAATAATTGATTTGAGAATGTGACACGGTTGTACAATGCACTAAACTAATGTAATGTATTATGTTCCTACAGATGACACATTCGGCAGTCATTTTGATTCATCAATGCCTAAATATCCTACATTGTTTTCAGAATTATATAAGTGTATAACGCCTGTGATGGCCGAGTGGTGAAGGCGTTAGACTTGAAATCTAATGGGTTATTCCCTCAGATGTTCGAATCCTGTTCACAGCGTTCATTTTGATACATCATGAAAAATACACATTAATAATTGATTTGAGAATGTGACACGGTTGTACAATGCACTAAACTAATGTAATGTATTATGTTCCTACAGATGACACATTCGGCAGTCATTTTGATTCATCAATTCCTAAATATCCTACATTGTTTTCAGAATTACATAAGCGTATAACGGCTGTGATGGCCGAGTGGTTAAGGCGTTAGACTTGAAAACTAATGGGTTATTCCCTCACAGGTTCGAGTCCTGTTCGCCGGGTTCATTTTGATACATCATGAAAAATACACATTAATAATTGATTTGAGAATGTGACACGGTTGTACAATGCACTAAACTAATGTAATGTATTATGTTGCTACAGATGACACATTCGGCAGTCATTTTGATTCATCAATGCGTAAATATCCTACATTGTTTTCAGAATTACACAAGCGTATCACAGCTGTGATCGCCGAGTGGTTAAGGCGTTAGACTCGAAATCTAATGGGTTATTCGCACACAGGTTAGAATCCTGTTCACCGCGTTCATTTTGATACATCATGAAAAATAAACATTAATAATTGATTTGAGAATGTGTCACGGTTGTACAATGCACTAAACTAATGTAATGTATTATGTTACTACAGATGACACATTCGGCAGTCATTTTGATTCATCAATTCCTAAATATCCTACATTGTTTTCAGAATTACACAAGCGTATCACGGCTGTGATGGCCGTGTGGTTAAGGCGTTAGACTCGATATCTAATGGGTTATTCCCTCACAGGTTCGAATCCTGTTCACAACGTTCATATTGATACATCATGAAAAATACACATTAATAATTGATTTGAGAATGTGACACTGTTGTACAATGCACTAAACTAATGTAATGTATTATGTTCCTACAGATGACACATTCGGCAGTCATTTTGATTCATCAATGCCTAAATATCCTACATTGTTTTCCGAATTACATAAGCGTTGAAAGGGTGTGATGGCCGAGTGGTTAAGGCGTTAGACTCTAAATCTAATGGGTTATTCTCTCACAGGTTCAAGTCCTGTTCACATCCTTGATTTTGATACATCATGAAAAATACACATTAATAATTGATTTGAGAATGTGACACGGATGTACAATGCACTAAACTAATGTAATGTATTATGTTACTACAGATGACACATTCGGCAGTCATTTTGATTCATCAATTCCTAAATATCCTACATTGTTTTCAGAATTACACATGCGTATCACGGGTGTGATGACCCAGAGGCTAAGGCGTTAGACTCGAAATCTAATGGGTTATTCCCTCACAGGTTCGAATCCTTTTCACAACGTTCATATTGATACATCATGAAAAATACACATTAATAATTGATTTGAGAATGAGACACGTTTGTACAATGCACTAAACTAATGTAATGTATTATGTTCCTACAGATTCGGCAGTCATTTTGATTCATCAATGCCTAAATATCCTACATTGTTTTCAGAATTACATAAGCGTATAACGGCTGTGATGGCCGAGTGGTTAAGGCGTTAGACTCGAAATCTGATGGGTTATTCCGTCACAGGTTCGAATCCTGTTCACAACGTTCATATTGATACATCATGAAAAATACACATTAATAATTGATTTAAGAATGTGACACGGTTGTACAATGCACTAAACTAATGTAATGTATTATGTTCCTTCAGATGACACATTCGGCAGTCATTTTGATTCATCAATGCGTAAATATCCTACATTGTTTTCAGAATGACACAAGCGTATCACGGCTGTGATGACCGAGTGGTTAAGACGTTAGACATGAAATCTAATCGGTTATTCCCTCACAGGTTCGAATCCTGTTCACAGCGTTCATTTTGATACATCATGAAAAATACACATTAATAATTGATTTGAGAATGTGACACGGTTGTACAAAGCACTAAACTAATGTAATGTATTATGTTCCTACAGATGACACATTCGGCAGTCATTTTGATTCATCAATTCCTAAATATCCTACATTGTTTTCAGAATTACAAATGCTTATCACGGGTGTGATGGCCGAGTGGTTAAGGCGTTAGACTCGAAATCTAATGGGTTATTCCCTCACAGGTTCGAATCCTGTTCACAACGTTCATATTGATACATCATGAAAAATACACATTAATAATTGATTTGAGAATGAGACACGGTTGTACAATGCACTAAACTAATGTAATGTATTATGTTCCTACAGATTCGGCAGTCATTTTGATTCATCAATGCCTAAATATCCTACATTGTTTTCAGAATTAGATAAGCGTATAACGGCTGTGATGGCCGAGTGGTTAAGGCGTTAGACTTGAAATTTTATGTTATTCCCTCACAGGTTCGAATTCTGTTCACAGCGTTCATTTTGATACATCATGAAAAATACACAGTAATAATTGATTTGAGAATGTGACACGGTTGTACAATGCACTAAACTAATGTAATGTATTATGTTCCTACAGATGACACATTCGGCAGTCATTTTGATTCATCAATGCCTAAATATCTTATATTGTTTTCAAAATTACGCAAGCGTATAACGACTGTGATGGCCGAGTGGTTAAGGCGTTAGACTTGAAATCTGATGGGTTATTCCCTCGCAGCGTTCATATTGATACATCATGCAAAATACACATTAATAATTGATTTGAGAATGTGATACGTTTGTACAATGCACTAAACTAATGTAATGTTTTATGTTCCTACAGATGACACATTCGGTATTCATTTTGATTCATCAATGCCTAAATATCCTACATTGTTTTTAGAAGTACACGCGCGTATAACGGCTGTGATGGCCGAGTGGTTATGGCGTTAGACTTGAAATCTAATGTGTTATTCCCTCAGAGGATCGAATCCTGTTCACAGCGTTCATTTTGATACATCAGGAAAAATAAACATTCATAATTGATTTGAGAATGTGACACCGGTGTACAATGCACTAAACTAATGTAATGTATTATGTTCCTACAGATGACACATTCGGCAGTCATTTTGATTCATCAATGCCTAAATATCCTACATTGTTTTCAGAATTACCCAAGGGCATAACGGCTGTGATGGCCGTGTGTTTAAGGCGGTAGACTTGAAATCTAATGGGTTATTCCCTAACAGGTTCGAATCCTGTTCATAGCGTTCATTGTGATACATCAAGAAAAATACACATTAATAATCGATTTGAGAATGTGACACGGTTGTACAATGCACTAAACTAATGTAATGTATTATGTTCCTACAGATGACACATTCGGCAGTCATTTTGATTCATCAATGCCAAAATATCCTACATAGTTTTCAGAATTACACTAGCACATAACGGCTGTGATAGCCGAGTGGTTAAGGCTTTAGACTTGAAATCTAATGGGTTATTCATTCACAGTATCGAATCCTGTTCACAGCGTTCAATTTGATACATCATGAAAAATACACATTAATAATTGATTTGAGAATGTGACACGGTTGTACAATGCGCTAATCTAATGTAATGTATTATGTTCCTACAGATGACACATTCGGCAGTCATTTTGATTCATCAGTGCCTAAATATCCTACATTGTTTTCAGAATTACCCAAGGGCATAACGGCTGTGCTGGCCGTGTGTTTAAGGCGCTAGACTTGAAATCTAATGGGTTATTCCCTAACAGGTTCGAATCGCGTTCATTGTGATACATCATGAAAAATACACATTAATAATTGATTTGAGAATGTGACACGGTTGTACAATGAACTAATCTAATGTAATGTATTATGTTCCTACAGATGACACATTCGGCAGTCATTTTGATTCATCAATGCCTAAATATCCTACATTGTTTTCAGAATTACCCAAGGGCATAATGGCTGTGCTGGCCGTGTGTTTAAGGCGCTAGACTTGAAATCTAATGGGTTATTCCCTAACAGGTTCGAATCGCGTTCATTGTGATACATCATGAAAAATACACATTAATAACTGATTTGAGAATGTGACACGGTTGTACAATGCACTAATCTAATGTAATGTATTATGTTCCTACAGATGACACATTCGGCAGTCATTTTGATTCATCAATGCCTAAATATCCTACATTTTTTTTAGAATTACACGAGCGCAGAACGTCTGTGATGGCCGAGTGGTTAAGACGTTAGACTCGAAATCTAGTGGGTTATCCCTCATGGGTTCGAATCCTGTTCACAGCGTTCATTTTGATACATCATGCAAAATACACATTAATAATTGATTTGAGAATGTGACATGTTTTTACAATGCACTAAACTAATGTAATGTATTATGTTCCTACAGATGACACATTCGGCAGTCCTTTTGATTCATCAATGCCTAAATATCCTACATTGTTTTCAGACTTACACACCCGTATATCGGTTGTGATGGCCGAGTGGTTCAGGCTTTAGACTTGAAATCTAATGGGTTATTCCCTCGCAAGTTCGAATCCTGTTCACAGCGTTCATTTTGATACATCATGAAAAATACACATTAATAATTGATTTGAGAATGTGAAACGGTTGTACAATGTACGAAACTAATGTGATGTATTATGTTCCTACAGATGACACATTCGGCAGTCATTTTGATACATCAATGCCTAAATATCCTGCTTTGTTTTCAGAATTACACGAGCGCAGAACGTCTGTGATGGCCGAGTGGTGAAAACGTTTGACTCGAAATCTAGTGGGTTATTTCCTCATGCTTTGGAATCCTGTTCACAGCGTTCATTTTGATACATCATGAAATATACACATTAATAATTGATTTGAGAATGTGACATGGTTTTACAATGCACTAAACTAATGTAATGTATTATGTTCCGACAGATGACACATTCGGCGGTCATTTTGATTCATCAATTCTTAAATATCCTACATTGTTTTCACAATTACCCAATGGCATAACGGCTGTGCTGGCCGTGTGGTTAAGGCGTTAGACTTGAAATCTCTTTATGTTGTTCCTTCACAGGTTTGAATCCTGTTCACAGCGTTCATTTTGATATTTCATGAAAAATACACATTAGTAGTTGATTTGGGAATGTGACACGGTTGTACAATGCACTGAACTAATGTAATGTATTATGTTCCCACAGATGACACATTCTTCAGTCATTTTGTTTCGTCAATGCGTAAATATCTTACATTGTTTTCAGAAATACACGAGCGGATACCGGCTGTGATGGCCGAGTAATTAAGGTGTTTGACATGAAATCTAATGGGTTATTCCCTCACAGGTTCATTTGATACTGCGTGAAAAATACGCATTAATAATTTATTTGAGAATGTGAAGTGGTTCTGCAATGCATTAAACTAAAATTATGTTCCTAAAGATGACACATTCGGCAGTCATTTTTATGCATCAATGCGTAAATATCCGTCTTTGTTTTCAGAATTTCGCAAACGCGTACTGGCTGTCATGGCCGAGTTGTTAAGGCGTTGGACTTGAAATCTTATTAGTTATTCCCTCACAGGTTCGAATCCTGTTCTCAGCGTTCATTTTGATACATCATGAAAAATACACATTAATAATTGACTTGAGAATCTGACACGGTTGTACAATGCACTAAACTAATGTGATGTATTATGTTCCTACAGAAGAGACATTCGGCATTCATTTTGTTTCTTCGATACGTAAATATCCTACATTGTTTTTAGATTAACACGGTCGCATACTGGCTGTGATGGCCGAGTGTTTCAGGCGTTAGACTTGAAATCCAATGGTTTGTTCCCTCATCGTTCTGAATCCTGTACGCATTGTACATTTTGATGCTTCATGAAAAATACACATTAATAATTGATTTGAGAATGTGACACCGTTGTACAATGCATTCATGCATTAAACTAATGTCATGTATTATGATCCTACAGATGTCACGTTCGGCATTCATTTTGTTTCTTCGATACATATATATCCTACATTGTTTTTCGAATTACACATGCGGATACCGGCTGTAATGGCCGAGTGGTTTATCCGTTAGACTTGAAATTTCTTGGGTTTTTTCCTCACAGGTTCGAATCCTGTTCGCAGCGTGCATTTTGATACTTCATGTAAAATACACATTAATAATTGATTTGAGAATGTGACACGGTTGTAAAATGCTTTATTTCATTAAACTTATGTAATGTATTATGTTCCTACACATGTCACATTCGGCAATCATTTGTTTCATCAATACGTAAATATCCTACATTCTTTTTGTGTTACTCTGGTACATGCGGCTTGTGATGGATGAGTGGTTATGGTGTTAGACTTGAAATTTAATTGGTTATTACCTCTCAGTTTTAAAGCCTGTTTACCACGTTCAATTTGATACTTCATTAAAAGTATACATTAATAATTGATTTGTGCATGTGACATCTTTTCTACAATGCCTTAGTGCATTAACGTCATGTATTGTATTATGTTTCTACATATGTCACATTCGGCAATCTTTTTTTTTCTTCAATCAGTCAATACCGTTTATGCCTTTCTAGAATTAGATTTGTTTTCGGCGTATTTGATAGCTGAGTGGTTAATCTTTTGTCTTGAAATCTAATGTGCTATTTCCACAAAAGCTGGAATCCTGTTCACTTCATTCATTTTGATACTTGAATAGAAATGTACCATAATCCTTGATTTGAGAAGGTCACACCGCTGAACTATGGCTTAAGGCATTATACTGATAATGTATGACTTCTTCATAGAGTTCCCATTTTGTAGTCATCTTTACGCTCCCCGTCCACGAGTGTGCTTCTGTGCTCTCATCCTGGATTATAGCTGGAATCGCCGCTTTCATCCCTTCAAGGAAATATAGGCTCAAGTCGCTCTCCTCCCCTTGGTTCTCCGCTGCTTGCTCAGTCGCCATCGCCCATAGGAACCACTTCTTTCGCCAATTCCGTAGCGACATGTCTGAATGCAATAGACGTCTCTTTGCCTCCGCCCCTAATGAGTGTAAACGTGTCCTCAACGAAGCTAAGTCACTATTTGCTGCTCGGATGAAGGAGCGTATTGCATCTCGCAAATTTGTCTCCAAAGATTATTGGCGTCTCTACAAGAGCGTATTGAACAATTGCAAACCCTCTATACCTCCGTTGTTCAACCAGTTCAAAGTCCTGACCTCCTCATCCGACAAGGCTGAATGCTTTGCTCGGAAATTTTGAGTCAGCTCGACTCTTCCGGTGTATCCGTACCCGACTTCCCTCTTAGAACTGCAGCCCTATTGAGTGGGTTACACATAACCCCGTCATTGGTATTGGGCGTTATCTCCAATTTAGACCCCAACAAGGCTAGTGGTGGAGACGGGATACCAGCCATTGTCTTGAAGAAATGCGCGCCTGAACTGGCGCCCGCCCTTTCTAAACTTTACAACTACTGCCTCAAGGAATCTTGTTTTCCTGACTGCTGGAAGTCCTCTTCGATTGTTCCTGTCTTCAAGAACTCTGGCGACCCCTCTGACCCTTCTAACTACCGTCTTGTCAGTCTCCTACCCCTCTTCGGCAAAGTCTTCGAAGCCCTAATCAATACCGAGGTGGTTAACCACCTCACATCCCATGTACTGCATTCAGACAAGGAATATGGCTTCCGCTTTGCCCGATCTACAGCTGATGTGCTTACGGCCATCACTGAAACTGTCTACCAAGCTCTTCAAAATAACAGGGAAGCTCGTGCCGTGGCCCTAGATATCTCCAAAGCATTTGATAGGGTTTGGCATGCCAGCCTTCTTCGCAAGCTCCAGGGTTATGGCATTACGGGTCGATTGTTTGACATAATACAATCATTCCTGTCAAACCGTGAAATGAATGTCGTTCTCAACGGATTCTCCTCCAGTTCTTATCCCCCGAACGCAGGTGTTCCTCAAGGCTCCATCCTAGGCCCCACTCTATTCCTTATCTACATAAATGACCTTCCTGACGCCATAAATTCCCAAGCTGGAATCTACGCGGATGACACCACAATTTACTCCTGCCTCAAAACCAAATCTAGTGTCACTGACAAAACTAACCTGGCCGTCCGCCTCGAAAAGCACCTCCAATCGGTTGTGAACTGGGGCAGTAATTGGCTGGTCAACTTTAATGCTTCAAAAACAAAACTGCTCTCTATTAATCATCACAGAGATCCTTCCCTGCCCTCCATTAGAATGTCTGACGCTCAACTTCTCGAAAGAAAATCTCTGCGGCTGCTCAGTCTCACGTTGACGGCTGACCTGAGATGGAACAAATACATTGAGTCAATTGCTTCGTCTCCCGCAAGGAAAGTTGGTTCCCTGTGTCGCACCAGGAAATTTTTCTCCCCGGAATCGATCCTCCAGATCTACAAATCAACAATTCGCCCTTGCATGGAGTATTGCTGCCATATATTGTCTGGATCCCCTTCTGTTTGCCTCGGCGTTCTTGACAGGCTTCAGATGCGGATAAGCAATATAATTGGCCCTGATTTGGCATCTCGTCTACAGTCACTTTCTTAGAGACACGCCGTCGCCTCTCTCCGTCTGTTTTACAAATACATTCATGGCAATTGCTCCGAGGAGCTGCATTCGCTGGTTCCCAGACTTCATTAGTTCAAGCGCCCTACCAGGCTAGCATCCCGCTCTCACCCCTTCACTGTCGAAACTCCTAAATGTAGCCGTCCAATAGCTTCATGTGTCGCACCTCTCGCCTGTAGAACTCCCTTCCCTATTCCAGTTTCCCTGAGAGCTATAATCTCCAGCTATTCAAATGTAATGTCAATCGACACCTCCAGTTGCCTTGATCTATCTACTACCCTTTTCCTCATCCTTTATTCTATCATTACTATCTGATCTTGCTCCAAATTTTCTGTAACCCCTTGCGTCCTAGTGGCTTCCCGCCTTGTTGGGGTGAAACGCTTATATATATATATATATATATATATATATATATATATATATATATATATATATATATATATATACTACATTTATTTTTAGAATTAGATCATTATGTCCCAGCGGTGATGACTTAGTGGTTAAGGCGTTAGATATGAAATCTTAAGTGTTATTTCCTCAAATGTTTGAAACTTTTTCACAGCATTCATTTTCTTACTTCAATAAAAATATAGCTTAATTCTTGATTTGAGAATGTCACACCGGTGAATATAAACTGAAATAATGTATTATTTTTTAATAGAGGTCCCATTCGGTTGTCATTTTGTTACTTCAATACGTAAATATCCTACATGTGTTTTTAATTTTTATCTAGTGTACGCTAGTTGTAACGACCGAGTGGTGAAGACGTTAGACTTTGGATCTAATGGTTTATTTCCTCACAGGTTCGAATCCTGTTCATATTGATATATCAATAAAAATATGACTTAATCCTAGTTTTAGGAATAGGTCTCCGCTGAACCATGGGTTAATGCATTAAAATTGCCCAAAATATTATGTCCCTACACATGTTGCCTTCGGCGGTCATTCTGTTTCTTCGATATGTAAATATCCTTCATTTGCTTTTAGAATTAGAGTAAAGTGAGCCGGCTGCGATGGCCGAATGGTTAGGTCTTTAGAATCGGTATCTAATGGTTTATTCACTCACAGGTTCGAATCCTGCTCCCAGCGGTACTTCAATAGAAATATACTATAACCTTATTTTAAGAATATACCTCCGCTGAATCATGGCTTAATGCATTAATATTACATGATTTAGATTCCGAGAAATGTCCAATTCGCCTGTCATTTGTTTCATCAATATGTAAATACCCTACAGTTTATAGAGTTAGATTAGTGAACCTTCTCTGTGATGGCCGAGTGGTTAAGCATTAGATTCGAAATTTAATGGGTTATTCCTTCACAGGTTCGAATCCTGTTCACAGGGATTATTTCGATTCTTCAGTAAAATTATACGTTAATCATTGTTCTAAGAATATGTCTCCGCTGAACCGTGGCTTAATGCATTAATATTACGTGACGAATTATGTTACTACACATGTTCCATTTGGCTGCCATTTTGTTTCTTCAGTACATAAATATCCTACATTTGTTTTTAGAATGAGACGTGTGTATGCTGGCTGTGATGGCCGAGTGGTTAAGGCGTTAATCTTAAAATCTTTTGGGTTATTCCCTCACAGGTCTGTATCCTTTTCTCGACGCTCATTTTGATACTTCAATATAAATATTCCTTAATCCTTGTTTTAAGTATATGATTTCGCTGTACAATGACTTAATGCGTTAATCTTACATAATCTGTTATATCCATACACAGCGGGCATTTTGTTTCTTCAATATGTATATATCCTACATTTTTTTTGGAAATCGGTTAGCATTTTCCGCCATTGATGTCCAAGTGATTAATTCGTTAGTCTTTAAAACTGTTTTGCCATTCCATAACAGGTTCGAATCCTGTTCACAGGACATTTTTTTATTTTAATATAAATATTCCTTAAACCTTGTTTTAAGAATGTTATTTCGCTGAACCCTGGTTTAATGCCTTAATCTTACATAATCTATTATATTACTACACAGTACGACTCAGCTGTCATTTTCTTTCTTCAATACGAAAATGTCCTACATGTTTTTTTTTAGAATTAGATAACTGCAGGCTTGTGTTTGGCGAGTGTTTAAGACGTTTCGACTTTTAATGTAATGCTTTATAGCCTCAGTTTCGAATCCTGTTCACATCCCTTATTTTGTTACCTCAATATAAATATTCCTTCATTCTTGTTTTAAGAATGCGATTGAGCTGAACCATTTCTTACTGCCTTAATCTTAAATAATGTTTTATATTCCTACACAAGACGATATAGCGGCCATTCTTCTTTTTCAATACGTAAATATCTTACATTTGTTTTGACATCTGAGTATTTGTCGGCTGTGATGGCTGAGTGGTTAATGCGTTAATCTTAAAATCTTTCGGCTTATTCCCTCACAGGTCTGTATCCTTTTCTCGACGCTCATTTTGACACTTCAATATAAATATTCCTTAATCCTTGTTTTATGAATATGCTTCATCTGAACCATGGCTTAATGCATTAATCTTACTTAATCTATTATAGTCTTACAGATATCCAACACAGCAGTCATTTTGATTATTCAATACGTAAACATCCTACATTTGTTT
>OZ010603.1:31623922-31628922 GCA_963932145.1 Acanthosepion lycidas
GTTACATTGGAGATCAAGTGACAACAAGCCTGTTCATGACTCCAGCACTCTACTCAGAATTTTAGCTGTTGTTGTCTCGATCCTTCCTGTTATTTTTTAATCCTTTCAACCCCAAGTAAGGTGATAAAGCCACTAAGACGCTTGGACGTTACTCGGGATGAAAACCATAAGAGGCTAAGGAAACCGATAAACTATTAGAGACAGAAGATGACGACTGACGTATTTAAATTTTTGTAGATTTTATTTAAAGAGAAAGCAAGAACATGTAAGAGACGAGAAATGCGACAGAAGGAACTATTAGAATAGAATTTACAGTTGTAACTAGCCACTTCAACAGTAAACGATCTGATATATTTGCCAGTTTAGTAGTACGCTTATATTCATGTAATCAAGCTAGTAAGGAGGAGAGCTCACTAGAACAATTACTACAGAAATATTTATAGAAAAGACCCAGGGAAGTCACGTCATCGCGATGGGAAAGTCATCGAAGCCGAGATGCCAGGTCAGGACAGATAAAATTACAACCCCTTCATTAGATTTCGTCGAGAATATCGAGATATATAGAAAGAAACATCAGACCGGATATTTTTTTAATCTTATCACCCCAAGCAAGGCAGTAAAGCCACTAAGACACAAGGGGTTACTGAGCGTGAAAGAATAAGAAAAAAGAGAAACATTATTACGGAGGGAGAACAATAGGAGAGTAATCAGGAAGACAGTAGATAACGATTGACATTGCATTTAAATTTGTTTTCCAATCATTTCACCCCATGCAAGGCAGTAAAGCCACGAAGATTCAAGGAGTTACTGAGCGTGAAAAATAAGAAAAAAGAGAAACATTATTACGGAGGGAGAACAATAGGAGAGTAATCAGGAAGACAGTAGATAACGATTGACATTGCATTTAAATTTGTTTTCCAATCATTTCACCCCATGCAAGGCAGTAAAGCCACGAAGATTCAAGGAGTTACTGAGCGTGAAAAATAAGAAAAAAGAGAAACATTATTACGGAGGGAGAACAATAGGAGAGTAATCAGGAAGACAGTAGATAACGATTGACATTGCATTTAAATTTGTTTTCCAATCATTTCACCCCATGCAAGGCAGTAAAGCCACGAAGATTCAAGGAGTTACTGAGCGTGAAAAATAAGAAAAAAGAGAAACATTATTACGGAGGGAGAACAATAGGAGAGTAATCAGGAAGACAGTAGATAACGATTGACACTGCATTCAAATTCCTGAAGATCAAAGTCGGTTGGAAAGCATGGGGCCAGATAAGATTTCCAATAAGCGAGAAATGCAAGAGAAGAAACTGTCAGCATAGAACTTACGGTTATATCTAACCGTTTCAACTGTGAATTGGTGAACCCTTGATGCCAATTTAGTAATGTGCTTAAATTCATAAAGGCACTGTAACGAATAATTTATCCAAACAATTACCATTAACGTATTTATAGTAAATGCGGTGGGAAGTGACTGAAGCCGAGATGCCAGGTCAGGGTCAATAATATTACTGATTCTTCTTTGGATTTTATCAATAATCTCTAAATATACAGCAGAAGTACCTAAGTATATTTGGCAGCAATATTCTAAACATGGATGAATGGTAGACTTATAAAATATAAGATAGATTCTGGAGAGAAAACTTGTCTAGCATGACACAGTGGACCAATTGATAAAGAGACATATTTCTTTATTTATTTTAATCACTTCTACCCAAGCAAGGCCGTAAAGCCACTAAGACAGAAGGGGTTACTGACTGTGAAAGAATAAGAAAAAAGAGAAACATTACTATTATTAACGATAGAAGAGTAATCAAGAGGACAGTAGAAAACGATTGACATTGCATTTAAATTTCTGAAGATCAATGATGGCCGAAAAGCATGAAGCCGGTTGAGATTTCAACAATGGCAGCAATATTCAATGCGAGGATGAACAGTAGATTTATAAATGTGTAAGATGGAATCTTACGAGAAAATTTTTCTGGCGCGATACACTGAACCAATAATCCTAGCAGCAACCGATCAGTTGATTATAATATAGACTTTTCACTTCATGTCAGCCAAAAAAGTGAGTTCAAGAAGTAATAATGAATTTCTCTTCTGGTTGTTTTGCATCGGCCATTTTGATGGAAAGTAAAAATGAGTCTCTGTGAGAATTAAAAGATAGCAGCCTTTTTTAGGCTAATGCCCACAAAACGAAGCTGCTATCTTTTAGAATTTTCTACTCTATACCGCTGACCACGAGAGAAACATTTGAATAATTTTCTATAGTTTGTGTAAATAATAAGGAAAACTAATTGAAAAAACTTGTTATTTTTTCACTTGTTTAAATTATTCCGTACGATTTTAAGCAAATCTAATTAAATAATTATTTGTGAAATGGCAAACGACAACAATACTTACTACGAACGCAGCAAGAAGTAAGCTCGTAGTTATTGTTACTTTTAGAATGAAATATTTAATTTATTTTACGCATAAACATCTCTATATTTCTTACGACTTAATTTTGACAAGGTAGATAATTTTTTCTATACAATAGGTACCTCAACGGATTTTCTAAGACATGTTTAAAAAGCATAAAATATTTAAATGTCTTCTTTGAGGTTAAAACTTTGTTTTATTTGTAAGATAATCATCAAAAATTAACGCATAAAAAAGATAGTTGTACGACTTTAAATAAAGAGTTTAGACATTTTTAAAACATAAAAGTAAATTAAAGTCACTGCCATCCAGTTCGATTAGCTTATTTTGATGGCTGCTGAGAAAAAGAATTTAGGACAATTCTTCAATCTCTCAAAAATCTGCTCTAGTTGTTTATCTCAGAGAAAAATAGTAAATTTATAGATTAATTAAGCATATTTTTAAAAACATTCTGCTTAAAATATAACGAAAATACATTTACAGCAGAGACTGTTCTCACTTGTCAGCATCTTTAAAGGTCAAATAATTGTTTGCTTATAACTTTACCTATTACTTTAAAATAAAAATTAATCATAAATCAAATCATTTACTAATGACCAAACCTTGCACAATCAGAAAACTTGTTCTCTTTGAAGAAAAAACTGCCTACGCATATTTAAACTTTATGAAACTTTGAATAAACGATGTTGGATTTTCTACATTGTCAAAAGTACTATATAAAAAACTATAAAAAGACTATAAAAAGGACTATAAAAAGAACTATAAAAAGACCATAAAAGGACTATGAATGGACTGAAAGGACTATGAAATTATCAGAAAAATCTATAAAAATACGATAAAACAACTATAAAAGGAATATGAAAGGACTATAAAAACTATAATTGACTATAAAAGGACTATGAAAAGACTATAAAACGACTATAAAAAGAATTATAAAACGACTATGAAAGGACTATTAAAAGACTACAAAAAGAAGATAAAAAGGACTATAAAAGAACTATGAAAGGGCTAGAAAAAGACTATAAAAAGACTATAAAAAGTACTATAAAAAGAAATATGAAAGTACTATAAAAATACTATAAGATGGCTATGAAAAAACTATAAAAAGACTATAAAAAGACAATAAAAGGACTATGAAATGACTATAAAAGGACTATGAAAGGACTATAAAAAGACTATAAAAGGACTATAAAAGGTATATAAAAACGGAAAAAATATGGTGGAAAAATATTTAAATGGTACTTTTATCTTTAATTATTTTTTGCTGATTTTATTTAATTAATTAAAGTTATTAAATAATTTGTTAAAAGAAAAATAAATAAGAACAAATTATGAAAACATTATTGAATTGAAAGTTAATTTACGTTTACATTTTTATTCCTTTATGCAACTAATGAAAGATTTTTTATAACATTTTGTACGTTTTAATATGAAATATATGTATCATACGAAGTTAAAAATATACCAAAAATCAGAATATTCTGACATTTTAATGAACGTTTCAGCACTTGTTATCCAATAAATATTTTTTATTAAAAAGGTTATTCGATTTTTAAATTATTTTACAGATCAATGAAGACACCTTGACTTATTCCATGACATACAAATGATTTATTTCTCTTTACTATATTTCTAACATTATTATAATAACATTATAATAACAAAAAAATCTTTATGAAGCAGACAAAAATATATAAGGATGCGATGGATAAATTATCGCCTAAATGACGCAATAATGAAAGTAACAATGATATCTCATTTTAACAGATGTATTTACCGAAATTACACAAAAAATCTTCAAATAGTAAAGAGAAAATTCTTTCAATAAAATCTCTATTGGCTTCAGCTACGGCCTCCAGACATCTTCGGAATCTCCTGCATCTCTTCTGGACGGTCTCATTGTGAATGCTTGGTGAATGCTGTCATAATCCTTGCCTTCAGTTCATCTTTAGTGTTACAAGGATTTTCGCTGATCTTCCGCTCAACTGCGTTCCACACATAATAATCAAGGTGGTTTCAGTCTTGAGAGTTAGGTGGCCAGATGTAAGGGGTGGTTTGATCGCAGAAATTTCTGACAGCCATGACAGGATTGTCCTGCTTGTGTGGCATGGTGAGGAGTCCTGTTGCCAGAATCGGGTATTTCAACAGCCGTTATCTTGACCCAGGGCAGCACTGCCCCTTCAAGGTATTTGATTCAGGACTTCGTGTTAAACCCGAGGCCTTCTGGGAAGATGAATAGAGGAATAATGTCGCTATCACTAGTGATCCTTCCAAATACAATGATGTTCACTGGATATATCATCCAACTCTTTACGAATCCTCTGTACTGTCCTCAGGTTGTTACCAAAACACCTTGAAATGTTCGTATTGGAGCGATGGGCGCGAATTCCAAAGAGTAAAGCATGCCGTTTCCAAATTTCTGGCGGAGTGAACTGCGTCATGATACTGTTTTTCTCACAGACTGTGCCCAACTGATCCTACCATACTGTGCCGTCGGCAAAATCAAAAACAAACAACGCGCATGCGTGAAATTAAAAATATGAAATGGCGACATCACAGCCTGTATTAGCATGAGCA
>OZ010603.1:31633922-31651422 GCA_963932145.1 Acanthosepion lycidas
CTACACTCGTATAAAATTTTGTTGAGTGTTGGTCGGTTGGTTTTGATATAGAGGATTTCGAGAATTTGAAATTTTTGTTTATTATTTTCGTGATGTAATATATATATATATATATATATATATATATATATATATATATATATATATATATATATCAGATAATCCTCAGGAGCCAGGCAAATCTACCAAGGCTTCACCTAAACGTATCTTCAGGGTAAAGCCGGCTTTACCTTGAAGAGCCGTTTAGGTGAAACCTAGGTAGGTTTGCCTGGCTCCTTAGGATTACCTTGGTTTTTGCTCTACTTAGTGTAATGAGCACTTTACGTAGTTGTCTTTTTACTCGTTTTGGTTTTTTTTCTTTGGACTTGGAGCTTAAACAGTGGACGATTGTTTTCGTCTTGGTTTAATGTTGTTGGGTCTTTCATTTTTATTCCCCATTTTTCCTCTGGTACCGATTTGTTCTACTGCAAGTCGAGCTATCCGAGGTTTATTCAAACGAGTACTACCATATATATATATATATATATATATATATATATATATATATATATATATATATATGTCACAGGCACACATACATATATACATATATATATTAATATATAAACACAGATAGATGGCGACTGAAATGGAAATAAGGAACCTTTTCAATTTAAATAATTCCAGTATAGACATAGGACGTTGTAGATATATGTGTCTTTTCAAATGTTCTTGATTCCTTGCGTCTTTCAGTCTCTACTCTCTCTCTCTCTCTCTGACACTCTCTGCCTCTTTTTTGCGTATGCTTGTAGAAGTGATTTTCGCAGATCTTGCCCAATCCTTTCAAATCTAATCTAATCGATAATTGCCGTGTGACCAGAGCAGTATTCATTGGACAGTTGCGCGAGTGATTAATTCCATCTGGAAATCAATCAATTTTGAAAAGTTAATAAAATGATTAGATTTCAACTGAGTCATTCTTAAAACCATAATTATCAACTTCTTCAAGTAATCAATATTTACACATAGGATAATTACGACAAACAGAAGCGATAAAAGTAACTCCGTCAAACATTATACTGACACTTTGATCCGTTGGATCTGATGCAGCTTTGTGATAAACGTCTTGTGCTCATAATAACCAAAATACAAAAGTGAGAATAAATCTCTTCCCAGAAACGGGATCATTTCGGATTTAAAAGAAAAGTCCACAGAATTTAAACCATAGCCTGATCAAACCGAGAATTAAAAAATGCTTTTTGAAGACTAGAGAATACAGTGTTAAATTCGTGTAAAGATAAATGTGCTCTATGCGTCGGATGTGCGCGTAGTGCAATTATTATCTTCTCGGAAAAATAGGATAACCAAGTTCGAATTCCAGTCGGGTTCGTTACATTCACTTCAGCACAAATGCCTTTGGGAAATGTAAGAATTAATTTCGTCCCCCTAAGTAAGGGTTAAATAATTGATCTTATATCAGGAAAATTATTTTTATCCCCCAAAAATTGTTTATCCAATGTTCACTCTAATTAAAAAGAAATAATAGTTATCCTTACAACCGAAAATATGTTTCGGCTTTAAATACCGTACAAAGGGTTGATAATCCGTAAAAAATAAATTAATCAACAAATCTCTGTGCTCCCACACCTTCTACATATGCAGAAAAACGAACTCGAATGATGTAATATGTAGTGGACTTTTATAAATATTACGAATAAATTGCGTTTATAAGACGAGTGATATCATTTCATTTACAAGTGGAATACATCTATACAATCTATCTCTAAATAAACGTAAGAAAATGGTCGCTTCCTTGTACTGAACTGACACCTCTTGACATGCTATCTTTGTAAAAGTCAGATCAGATCAAAAATGGAGTATCTGCGCTGGAGAAAGTTCGATCCTCAATTCAAAAAGCTTTTAAAAGTGGCCTTTTCTTAGCAGCTGACCTAACAGATTCTGGAGAGAAAAAAGTGTCAAACACGACACAGTGAACAGACTTTCTTAGCAGATGACCTAACAGATGCTGGAGAGAAAAAATTGTCTTGTACGACACAGTGAACAAATTTTCTCAGCAGCTGACCTAACAGATTCCGGAGGGAAAAAAATTGTCTTGTGGAACACAGTGAACAGACTTTCTTAGCAGCTGCCCTAACAGATTTTGGAGAGAAAAAAAGTGTCACACACGACACAGTGAAGCAAATTTCTTAGCAGGTGACCTAACAGATGCTGGAGAGAAAAAATTGTCTTGTACGACACAGTGAACCAATTTTCTTAGCAGCTGACCTAACAGATTCCGGAGAGAAAAAAATTGTCTTGTAGGACACAGTGAACAGACTTTCTTAGCAGCTGCCCTAACAGATTTTGGAGAGAAAAAAAGAGTCACACACGACACAGTGAAGCAAATTTCTTAACAGGTGACCAAACAGATTCTGAAGAGAAAAAAGTGTCACACACGACACAGTGAGCAGACTTTCTTAGCTGCTGACATAACAGATTCTGGAGAGAAAAAATTGTCTTGTACGACGCAGTGAACCAACTTTCTTAGCATCTGACCTAACAGATTCTGGAGAGAAAAAATTGTATTGTACGACACAGTGAACCAACTTTCTTAGCAGCTGACCTAAAATATTTTGGAGAGAAAAAGTTGTCTTGTACGACACAGTGAACATACTTTCTTAGCAGCTGACCTAACAGATACTGGAGAGAAAAAGTTGTCTTGTACGACACAGTGATCCAAACTTCTTAGCAGCTGACCTAACAGATTCTGGAGAGAAAAAAGTGACACACACGACACTGTAAACTGACATTTTTAGCAGCTGACCTAACAGATTTTGGAGAGAAAAATATTGTCTTGTACGACACAGTGAAGATACTTCTAAGCAGCTGACCTAACAGATTCTGGAGAGAAAAAAGTGTCACACACGACACAGTGAGTAGACTTTCTTAGTTGCTGACCTCACAGATTCTGGAGAGAAAAAATTGTCCTGTACGACACAGTGAACCAAATTTCTTAGCAGCAGACCTAACCGATTCTGGAGAGAATAAAGTGTCACACATGACACAGTGAACTGACTTTCATAGCAGCTGACCTAACAGATTCTAGAGGTAAAAAATTGTCTTGTACGAAAAAGTGAACCAACATTCTTAGCAGCTGACCTAACAGATTCTGCAGAGAAAAAATGTGTCACACATGACACAGTGAACTGACTTTCTTAGCAGCTGACGTAACAGATTCTGGAGAGAAAAAATTGTCGTGTACGACACAGTGAACTGACTGTCTTAGCATCAGACCTAACAGATTCTGGAGAAAAAATTGTCTTGTACGACACAGTGAACCAATTTTCTTAGCAGCTGACCTAACATATTCTTTAGAGAAAAAAAGTGTCACACACGACACTGTGAACAGACATTCTTGGAAGTTGACCTAACAGATTCTGGAGAAAAAACAGTGTGACACACGACACAGTTAACTGACTTTCTTAGCAGCTGACCTAACATATTCTGGAGAGAAAAAAATTGTCTTGTACAACACAGGGAACAGACATTCTGAGTAGCTGACCTAACAGATTCTGGTGCAAAAAAAAGTGTCACACACGGTACAGTGAACTGACTTTCTTAGTAGCTGACCTAACAGATTCTGGAGAGAAAAAATGTCACAAACGCCACAGTGAACTGACTTTCTTAGCGGGTGACCAAACAGATTCTGGAGAGAAAAAGTTGTTTTGTACGACACAGTGAACAAACTTTCTTAGCAGCTGACCTAACAGATTCTGGAGAGATGAAAAGTGTCACACACGACACAGTGAAGCAATTTTCTTAGCAGCTGACCTAACAGATACTGGAGGTAAAAAATTGACTTGTACGAAAGACTGAACCAAATTTCTTAGCAGCTAACCTAACAGATTCTGGAGAGAAAAAAGTGTCACAGACGAGGCAGTGAACTGACTTTCTTAGTAGCTGACCTAACAGATTCTGGAGAGAAAAAAGTGTCACAGACGAGGCAGTGAACTGATTTTTTTAGCAGCTGACCTAACAGATTCTGGAGAGAAAAATAGTTTTGTACGACAAAGTGAACCAAATTTCTTAGCAGCTAACCTAACAGATTCTGGAGAGAAAAAAAGTGTCATGTATGACACAGTGAACCAAATTTCTTAGCAACTCACGTAACAGATTCTGGAGAGTAAAAAAGTGTCACACACGACACAGTGAACTGATTTCTTAGCAGCTGACGTAACAGATTCTGGAGAGAAAAAATTGTGTACGACACAGTGAACCAAGATTCTTAGCAGCTGACCTAACAGATTCTGGAGAAATGAAAAGTGTCACACACAATACAGTGAAGCAACTTTCTTAGCAGCTGACCTAACATATTCTGTAGAGAAAAAAATTGTCCTGTACGACACAGTGAACCAATTTTCTTAGCAGGTAACGTAACAGATTCTGGTGAGAAAAAAGCGTCACACATGACACAGTGAATTGACTTTTTTAGCAGCTGACCGAACAGATTCTGGAGAGAAAAATTATCTTGTACGACACTGTGAACCAACTTTCTTAGCAGCTGACCTAACAGATTCTGGAGAGAAAAAAAGTGTCACCCACGACACAGTGAACTGTCTTTCTTAGTAGCTGACCTAACAGATTCTGGAGAGAAAAAATTGTCGTGTACGACACAGTGAACTGACTGTCTTAGCATCTGACCTAACAGATTCTGGAGAAGAAAAATTGTCTTGTACGACACAGTGAACCAATTTTCTTAGCAGCGGTCCTAACAGATTCTGGAGAAAAAAAAGTGTCACACACGACACAGTGAACTGACTTTCTTAGCAGCTGACCGAACAGATTCAGGAGAGAAAAAAAGTGTCACACACGACACAGTGAACTGAGTTTCTTAGCAGCTGACCGAACAGATTCTGGAGAGATAAAAAAGTGTCAGACAAGACACAGTGAACCAAATTTCTTAGCAGCTGAACTAACAGATTCTGGAGAGAAAAAAATGTCCTGTACGACACAGCGAACCAATTTTCTCAGCAGGTGACGTAACAGATTCTGGAGAGAAAAAAGCGTCACACATGACACAGTGGACTGACTTTCTTAGCAGCTGACCCAACAAATTCTTGAGAGAAAAATTGTCCTGTACGACACTGTGAACCAATTTTCTTAGCAGCTGACCTAACAGATTCTGGAGAAAAAAAGTGTCACACACGACACAGTGAACTGACTTTCTTAGCAGCTGACCGAACCGATTCTGAAGAGAAAAAAATGTGTCAAACATGACACAGTGAACTGACTTTCTTAGCAGCTGACCTAACAGATTCTGGAGAGAAAAAATTGTCCTGTACGACACAGTAAACCAATTTTCTTAGCAGGTGACGTAACAGATTCTGGAGAGAAAAAAGCGTCACACATGACACAGTGAACTGACTTTCTTAGCAGCTGACCCAACAGATTTTGGAGAGAAAAATTGTCTTGTACGAAACTGTGAACCAACATTCTTAGCAGCTGACCTAACAGATTCTGGAGAAAAAAAATTGTCACACACGACATAGGGAACTGACTTTCTTAGCAGCTGACCGAACCGATTCTGAAGAGAAAAAAATGTGTCACACATGACACAGTGAACTGATTTTCTTAGTAGCTGACCGAACAGATTCTGGAGAGAAAAAATTGTCCTGTACGACACAGTAAACCAATTTTCTTAGCAGGTGACGTAACAGATTCTGGAGAGAAAAAAGCGTCACACATGACACAGTGAACTGACTTTCTTAGCAGCTGACCCAACAGATTTTGGAGAGAAAAAATTGTGTACGACACAGTGAACCAAGATTCTTAGCAGCTGACCTAACAGATTCTGGAGAAATGAAAAGTGTCACACACAATACAGTGAAGCAACTTTCTTAGCAGCTGACCTAACAGATTCTGGAGAGAAAAATAGTTTTGTACGACAAAGTGAACCAAATTTCTTAGCAGCTAACCTAACAGATTCTGGAGAGAAAAAAAGTGTCATGTATGACACAGTGAACCAAATTTCTTAGCAACTCACGTAACAGATTCTGGAGAGTAAAAAAGTGTCACACACGACACAGTGAACTGATTTCTTAGCAGCTGACGTAACAGATTCTGGAGAGAAAAAATTGTGTACGACACAGTGAACCAAGATTCTTAGCAGCTGACCTAACAGATTCTGGAGAAATGAAAAGTGTCACACACAATACAGTGAAGCAACTTTCTTAGCAGCTGACCTAACATATTCTGTAGAGAAAAAAATTGTCCTGTACGACACAGTGAACCAATTTTCTTAGCAGGTAACGTAACAGATTCTGGTGAGAAAAAAGCGTCACACATGACACAGTGAATTGACTTTTTTAGCAGCTGACCGAACAGATTCTGGAGAGAAAAATTATCTTGTACGACACTGTGAACCAACTTTCTTAGCAGCTGACCTAACAGATTCTGGAGAGAAAAAAAGTGTCACCCACGACACAGTGAACTGTCTTTCTTAGTAGCTGACCTAACAGATTCTGGAGAGAAAAAATTGTCGTGTACGACACAGTGAACTGACTGTCTTAGCATCTGACCTAACAGATTCTGGAGAAGAAAAATTGTCTTGTACGACACAGTGAACCAATTTTCTTAGCAGCGGTCCTAACAGATTCTGGAGAAAAAAAAGTGTCACACACGACACAGTGAACTGACTTTCTTAGCAGCTGACCGAACAGATTCAGGAGAGAAAAAAAGTGTCACACACGACACAGTGAACTGAGTTTCTTAGCAGCTGACCGAACAGATTCTGGAGAGATAAAAAAGTGTCAGACAAGACACAGTGAACCAAATTTCTTAGCAGCTGAACTAACAGATTCTGGAGAGAAAAAAATGTCCTGTACGACACAGCGAACCAATTTTCTCAGCAGGTGACGTAACAGATTCTGGAGAGAAAAAAGCGTCACACATGACACAGTGGACTGACTTTCTTAGCAGCTGACCCAACAAATTCTTGAGAGAAAAATTGTCCTGTACGACACTGTGAACCAATTTTCTTAGCAGCTGACCTAACAGATTCTGGAGAAAAAAAGTGTCACACACGACACAGTGAACTGACTTTCTTAGCAGCTGACCGAACCGATTCTGAAGAGAAAAAAATGTGTCAAACATGACACAGTGAACTGACTTTCTTAGCAGCTGACCTAACAGATTCTGGAGAGAAAAAATTGTCCTGTACGACACAGTAAACCAATTTTCTTAGCAGGTGACGTAACAGATTCTGGAGAGAAAAAAGCGTCACACATGACACAGTGAACTGACTTTCTTAGCAGCTGACCCAACAGATTTTGGAGAGAAAAATTGTCTTGTACGAAACTGTGAACCAACATTCTTAGCAGCTGACCTAACAGATTCTGGAGAAAAAAAATTGTCACACACGACATAGGGAACTGACTTTCTTAGCAGCTGACCGAACCGATTCTGAAGAGAAAAAAATGTGTCACACATGACACAGTGAACTGATTTTCTTAGTAGCTGACCGAACAGATTCTGGAGAGAAAAAATTGTCCTGTACGACACAGTAAACCAATTTTCTTAGCAGGTGACGTAACAGATTCTGGAGAGAAAAAAGCGTCACACATGACACAGTGAACTGACTTTCTTAGCAGCTGACCCAACAGATTTTGGAGAGAAAAATTGTCTTGTACGACACTGTGAACCAACATTCTTAGCAGCTGACCTAACAGATTCTGGAGAAAAAAAAGTGTCACACACGACATAGGGAACTGACTTTCTTAGTAGCTGACCTAACAGATTCTGGAGAGAAAAAATTGTCGTGTACGACACAGTGAACTGACTGTCTTAGTATCTGACCTAACAGTCTCTGGAGAAGAAAAATTGTCTTGTACGACACAGTGAACCAATTTTCTTAGCAGCTGACCTAACATATTCTGGAGAGAAAAAAATTGTCTTGTACGACACAGTGAACAGACATTCTTAGCAGCTGCCCTAACAGATTCTGGTGCAAAAAAAAGTGTCACACACGGTACAGTGAACTGACTTTCTTATTAGCTGACCTAACAGATTCTGGAGAGAAAAAGTTGTTTTGTACGACACAGTGAACACACTTTCTTAGCAGCTGGCCTAACAGATTCTGGAGAGAAAAATGTGTCACACAGGACACAGTGAACAGATTTTCTTAGCAGGTGAACTAACAGATTCTGGAGAGAAAAACGTGTCACACACGACACAGTGAACTGATTTCTTAGCAGCTGACCTAACAGTTTCTGGAGAGAAAAAATGTGTCACACACGACACAGTGAACTGACTTTCTTAGCAGCTGACCTAACAGATTCTGGAGAAAAAAAATTGTCATGTACGATGCAGTGAACCAACTTTCTTAGCAGCTGACCTAACAGATTCTGGAGAGAAAAAAGTGTCACACACGACACAGTGAACAGACTTTCTTAGCAGCTGACCTAACAGATTCTGGAGAGAAAAAAGTGTTACACACGACACAGTGAACAGACTTTCTTAGCAGCTGACCTAACAGATTCTGGAGAGAAAAAAGTGTCACACATGACACAGTAAGATGACTTTCTTAGCAGCTGACGTAACAGATTCTGGAGAAAAAAAATTTTTCGTGTACGTCACTGTGCACTGACTTTCTTAGCAGCTGACCTAACAGATTCTGTAGCGAAAAAATGTCACACACGACACAGTGAACTGACTTTCTTAGAAGCTGACCTAACAGTTTCTGGAGAGAAAGAAAAGTGTCACACACGACACAGTGAACTGACTTTCTTAGCAGCTGACCTAACAGATTCTGGAGAGAAAAAATTATCGTGTACGACACTGTGAACCAACTTTCTTAGCGGCTGACCTAACAGATTCTGGAGAGAAAAAATTGTCGTGTACGACACAGTGAACTGACTGTCTTAGCATCTGACCTAACAGATTCTGGAGAAGAAAAATTGTCTTGTACGACACAGTGAACCAATTTTCTTAGCAGCGGTCCTAACAGATTCTGGAGAAAAAAAAGTGTCACACACGACACAGTGAACTGACTTTCTTAGCAGCTGACCGAACAGATTCAGGAGAGAAAAAAAGTGTCACACACGACACAGTGAACTGAGTTTCTTAGCAGCTGACCGAACAGATTCTGGAGAGATAAAAAAGTGTCAGACAAGACACAGTGAACCAAATTTCTTAGCAGCTGAACTAACAGATTCTGGAGAGAAAAAAATGTCCTGTACGACACAGCGAACCAATTTTCTCAGCAGGTGACGTAACAGATTCTGGAGAGAAAAAAGCGTCACACATGACACAGTGGACTGACTTTCTTAGCAGCTGACCCAACAAATTCTTGAGAGAAAAATTGTCCTGTACGACACTGTGAACCAATTTTCTTAGCAGCTGACCTAACAGATTCTGGAGAAAAAAAGTGTCACACACGACACAGTGAACTGACTTTCTTAGCAGCTGACCGAACCGATTCTGAAGAGAAAAAAATGTGTCAAACATGACACAGTGAACTGACTTTCTTAGCAGCTGACCTAACAGATTCTGGAGAGAAAAAATTGTCCTGTACGACACAGTAAACCAATTTTCTTAGCAGGTGACGTAACAGATTCTGGAGAGAAAAAAGCGTCACACATGACACAGTGAACTGACTTTCTTAGCAGCTGACCCAACAGATTTTGGAGAGAAAAATTGTCTTGTACGAAACTGTGAACCAACATTCTTAGCAGCTGACCTAACAGATTCTGGAGAAAAAAAATTGTCACACACGACATAGGGAACTGACTTTCTTAGCAGCTGACCGAACCGATTCTGAAGAGAAAAAAATGTGTCACACATGACACAGTGAACTGATTTTCTTAGTAGCTGACCGAACAGATTCTGGAGAGAAAAAATTGTCCTGTACGACACAGTAAACCAATTTTCTTAGCAGGTGACGTAACAGATTCTGGAGAGAAAAAAGCGTCACACATGACACAGTGAACTGACTTTCTTAGCAGCTGACCCAACAGATTTTGGAGAGAAAAATTGTCTTGTACGACACTGTGAACCAACATTCTTAGCAGCTGACCTAACAGATTCTGGAGAAAAAAAAGTGTCACACACGACATAGGGAACTGACTTTCTTAGTAGCTGACCTAACAGATTCTGGAGAGAAAAAATTGTCGTGTACGACACAGTGAACTGACTGTCTTAGTATCTGACCTAACAGTCTCTGGAGAAGAAAAATTGTCTTGTACGACACAGTGAACCAATTTTCTTAGCAGCTGACCTAACATATTCTGGAGAGAAAAAAATTGTCTTGTACGACACAGTGAACAGACATTCTTAGCAGCTGCCCTAACAGATTCTGGTGCAAAAAAAAGTGTCACACACGGTACAGTGAACTGACTTTCTTATTAGCTGACCTAACAGATTCTGGAGAGAAAAAGTTGTTTTGTACGACACAGTGAACACACTTTCTTAGCAGCTGGCCTAACAGATTCTGGAGAGAAAAATGTGTCACACAGGACACAGTGAACAGATTTTCTTAGCAGGTGAACTAACAGATTCTGGAGAGAAAAACGTGTCACACACGACACAGTGAACTGATTTCTTAGCAGCTGACCTAACAGTTTCTGGAGAGAAAAAATGTGTCACACACGACACAGTGAACTGACTTTCTTAGCAGCTGACCTAACAGATTCTGGAGAAAAAAAATTGTCATGTACGATGCAGTGAACCAACTTTCTTAGCAGCTGACCTAACAGATTCTGGAGAGAAAAAAGTGTCACACACGACACAGTGAACAGACTTTCTTAGCAGCTGACCTAACAGATTCTGGAGAGAAAAAAGTGTTACACACGACACAGTGAACAGACTTTCTTAGCAGCTGACCTAACAGATTCTGGAGAGAAAAAAGTGTCACACATGACACAGTAAGATGACTTTCTTAGCAGCTGACGTAACAGATTCTGGAGAAAAAAAATTTTTCGTGTACGTCACTGTGCACTGACTTTCTTAGCAGCTGACCTAACAGATTCTGTAGCGAAAAAATGTCACACACGACACAGTGAACTGACTTTCTTAGAAGCTGACCTAACAGTTTCTGGAGAGAAAGAAAAGTGTCACACACGACACAGTGAACTGACTTTCTTAGCAGCTGACCTAACAGATTCTGGAGAGAAAAAATTATCGTGTACGACACTGTGAACCAACTTTCTTAGCGGCTGACCTAACAGATTCTGGAGAGAAAAAATTGTCTTGTACGACACAGTGGACAGACATTCTTAGCAACTGACCTAACAGATTCTGGAGAAAAGAAATTGTCTTGTACGAGTCTGTGAACCAACTTTCTTAGCAGCTGACCTAACAGATTCTGGAGAGAAAAAATTGTCGTGTACGACACAATGAACCGACTTTCTTAGCAGCTGACCTAACAGATTCTGGAGAGAAAAATGTTCTTGTACGACACAGTGAACCAAATTTCTGAGCAGCTGACCTGATAAATTCTGCAGAGAAATAAGTGTCACACAGGACACAGTGAACTGACTTTCTTAGCAGCTGACGTAACAGATTCTGGAGAAAAAATTTTTTGCGTGTACGTAACAGTGAACTGACTTTCGTAGCAGCTGACCTAACGGATTCTGTAGAGAAAAAAGTGTCACACACGACACAGTGAACTGACATTCTTAGCAGCTGACCTAACAGTTTCTAGAGAGAAAGAAAAGTGTCACACACGACACAGTGAACTGACTTTCTTAGAATCTGATCTAACAGATTCAGGAGAGAAAAAATTGTCGTGTACGACACTGTGAACCAACTTTCTTAGCAGCTGACCTAACAGATTCTGGAGAGAAAAAATTGTCGTGTACGACACTGTGAACCAACTTTCTTAGCAGCTGACCTAACAGATTCTGCAGAGAAAAAATTGTCTTGGACGACACAGTGGACAGACATTCTTAGCAGCTGACCTAACAGATTCTGGAGAGAAAAAAGTGTCACAGATGACACAGTGAACCGACTTTCATAGCAGCTGACCTAACAGATTCTGGAGAGAAATATTTTCTTGTACGACACAGTGAACCAAATTTCTTATCAGCTGACCTAACAGATTCTGCAGAGAAATAAGTGTCACACAGGACACAGTGAACTGACTTTCTTAGCAGCTGATATAACAGATTCTGGGGAGAAAAATGTCACACACGACACACTGAACTGAGTTTCTTAGTAAGCTGACCTAACAGATTCTGGACAGAAAAAAGTGTCACGCACGACACAGTGAACTGACTTTGTTAGCAGCTGACCTAACAGATTCTGGAGAAAATAATTGTCTTTTACGACACAGCGAACAGACTTTCTTAACAGATTCTGTAGAAAAAATTTTTTCGTGTGCGACACAGTGAACTGATTTTCTTAACAGCTGACCTAACAGATTCTGCAGAGAAAAAAATGTCACACTCGACACAGTGCACTGATTTTCTTAGCAGCTGATATAACAGATTCTGGAGAGAAAAAATTGTCGTGTACGACACAGTGAACCACCTTTTGAAGAGAAAAAAGTGTCACACACGACACAGGGAACTGACTTTCTTAGCAGCTGACCTAACAGATTCTGGAGAAACAAAATTGTATTGGACGACGCAGTGAACCAACTTTCTTAGCATCTGACCTAACAGATTGTGGAGAGAAAAAATTTTCGTGTACGACACAGTGAACCAAATTTCTTAGGAGCTGCCCTAACAGATTCTGGACATAAAAAAGTGTCACACAGGAGACAGTGAACTGACTTTCTTAGCAGCTGAACTAACAGATTCTGGAGAAAAAAATTGTCTTGTACGACACAGTGAACAGACCTTCTTAGCAGCTGACCTAACAGATTCTGGAGAGAAAAAAGTGTCACACACCACACAGTAAACTGACTTTCTTAGTAGCTGACCTAACAGATTCTCGAGAGAAAAAATTGTCTTGTACGACACAGTGAACTGACTTTCTTTGCAGCTGACCTAACAGATTCTGGAGAGAAAAATGTGTCAAACATGACACAGTGAACTGACTTTCTTAGCAGCTGACCTAACAGATTCTGGATAGAAAAAATGTCTTGTACGACACAGTGAACCAACATTCTTAGCAGCTGACCTAACAGATTCTGGAGAGAAAAAATGTCTTGTCCGACACAGTGAACAGACTTTCTTAGCAGCTGAACTAACAGATTCTAGAGAGAAAAAAGTGTCACACACGACACAGCGAACTGATTTCTTAGCAGCTGACCTAACAGTTTCTGGAGAGAAAAAAAGTGTCACACACGACACAGTGAACTGACTTTCTTAGAAGCTGACCTAACAGATTCTGGAGAAAAGAAATTGTCATGTACGATGCAGTGAACCAACTTTCTTAGCAGCTGACCTAACAGATTCTGGAGAGAAAAAGTGTCACACACGACACAGTGAACTGATTTCTTAGCAGCTGATCTACCAGTTTCTGGAGAGAGAAAAACTGTCACACACGACACAGTGAACCAATTTTCTTAGCAGCTGACCTAACAGATTCTGGAGTGAAAAAATTGTCGTGTACGACACAGTGAACCAACTTTCTTAGTAGCTGACCTAACAGATTCTTGAGAGAAAAAAGTGTCACACACGACACAGTGAACTGACTTTCTTAGCAGCTGACCTAACAGTTTCTGGAGAGAAAAAATGTGTCACACACGACACAGTGAACCAATTTTCTTAGCAGCTGACCTAACAGATTTTGGAGAGAAGAAATTGTCGTGTACGACACAGTGAACAAACTTTCTTAGTAGCTGACCTAACAGATTCTGGAGAGAAAAAAGTGTCACATACGACACAGTGAACTGACTTTCTTAGTAGCTGACCTAACAGATTCTGGAGTAAAAAATTGTCTTGTATGACACAGTGAACAGACTTTCTCAGCAGCTGACCTAACAGATTCTGGAGAGGAAAAATGTCACACACGACACAGTGAACTGACTTTCTTAGTAGCTTACCTAACAGATTCTCGAGAGAAAAAATTGTCGTGTACGACACAGTGAACTGACTTTCTATGCAGCTGACCTAACAGATTCCGGAGAGAAAAATGTGTCAAACATGACACAGTGAACTGACTTTCTCAGCAGCTGACGTAACAGATTCTGGATAGAAAAAATTGTCTTGTACGACACAGTGAACCAACTTTCTTAGCAGCTGACCTAACAGATTCTGGAGAGAAAAAATGTCTTGTCCGACACAGTGAACAAACTTTCTTAGCAGCTGAACTAACAGATTCTGGAGAGAAAAAAGTGTCACACACGACACAGCGAACTGATTTCTTAGCAGCTGACCTAACAGTTTCTGGAGAGAAAAAAGTGTCACACACGACACAGTGAACTGACTTACTTAGTAGCTGACCTAACAGATTCTGGAGTAAAAAATTGTCTTGTATAACACAGTGAACAGTCTTTCTTAGCAGCTGACCTAACAGATTCTGGAGAGAAAAAATTGTCGTGTACGACACAGTGAACAAACTTTCTTAGTAGCTGACCTAACAGATTCTGGATAGAAAAAAGTGTCACACACGACACAGTGAACTGACTTGCTTAGTAGCTGACCTAACAGATTCTGGAGTAATAAATTGTCTTGTATCACACAGTGAACAGACTTTCTTAGCAGCTGACCTAACAGATTCTTGAGAGGAAAAATTTCACACACGACACAGTGAACTGACTTTCTTAGTAGCTTACCTAACAGATTCTCGAGAGAAAAAATTGTCGTGTACGACACAGTGAACTGACTTTCTATGCAGCTGATCTAACAGATTCTGGAGAGAAAAATGTGTCAAACATGACACAGTAAACTGACTTTCTTTGCAGCTGACATATCAGATTCTGGATAGAAAAAATTTTTCGTGTCCGACACAGTGAACTGATTTTCTTAGCAGCTGACCTAACAGATTCTGGAGAAAAAAAATTGTCTTGGACGACGCATTGAACCAACTTTCTTAGCAGCTGACCAAACAGATTTTTCGAGAGAAAAAAGTGTCACACACGACACAGTGAACTGACTTTCTTAGCAGCTGACCTAAAGGATTCTGCAGAGAAAAAAATGTCACACTCGACACAGTGAACTGATTTTCTTAGCAGCTGATGTAACAGATTCTGGAGAGAAAAAATTGTCGTGTACGACACAGTGAACCAACTTTCTTAGCAGCTGATCTGACAGATTCTGGAGAGAAATAAGTGTCACAAATGACACAGTGAACTGACTTTCTTCCCAGCTGACATAGCAATGGGTTCAATGTAGTTTTTCCATTTCATGTTATTCGAGAACTGGTACCAAAATTTTACTTGCAGGCCTTCTGCTTGGATTATAATATGCGGGGCTCAGTATACTGCTGAAGATAGAAACCAATCCTCCACTTTATGTCCAGTAGATTCTTCTATAAATATCAGTGCGGAAGTTCACTAAAATCTCAGGCCATATGAAATCGATATTTTCTCGACTCCTTACTATTATTAGAAGATTATGACATGCGTGTCTTTAAATATATTGTTTCCAATTATTATAATAATGTGTAATAATTTTAGGGGGATCAATTTATTACTTAATAAAAGTACAAATCGATATCCTACAAGAACCAAATTAATACTGACGGTCACACACGCAGACTCACATATTCTTAAATAGGGACGTACATACAAATAGTCACCTCGACACACTCAAATAGCCGTTTACAGACACACTGACAGCCACCCACAGATAGGCACACAGCAGCAAGGGCAGATAGACCCTTACACATCGACAGGCACATATTCATAAATACACAAGTTGGAACCCATTTAAGCAGAGACATACGCACACATAAACATTCGCGTATTCTTACATAAATACCCTAACCTCAGATAGGCATACATACACGTTTAATAGATACCCTCCCATATATGCCTCACATATACACATACTGGTATTCACATGTTCATAAATATATGGCCATCCACAAGTAGGCACACATACACGCTCGAACAGACGCTTACACACGAACAGATTCTCACATATTCATAAATAGATTAGTAACTAACTTTTTTAGCTATGAATTGGAAAGATTATAAGCTCTCAATTCGGTATCTATGCTGATGTCCCAACTATTTACTTCTGTCTTAATAGTAAGTTTGATTACAAGTTGGAAGGTTATGATATTTCTAGACAACTTTTTTAATTGATTCAGTCTTATTAAATCACAAAATAAAAGTTGTCTTGAATTCTTTTCTAGATCGGTTTACATGAATGCAAATGTCCCCCAAGCCAGGCTCTTTTCTTAGATCTACGTTGTTCAGAATTGTCATCAATGAACTTTCTTACGCCATAAGTTCTCAATTCGGTATCTATGCTGATGTCACATCTATTTACTTCTGTCTTAATAGTAAGTTTGATCAGTTCGTTAAGGTCAAATTTGCAGCTGATCTAAAAAATGACCTGTAATCTGTTAACTGAGGTAAGGAAAAGAATGGTTCTATAGGGCTCACACAAAATGTAAATTTTGCTTCTCTAGTTCGTCTGCTGATGTAGTAACGATTATCGCTGAAAGCGTCTATCAAACTTTAGATAAGAATGTTGACATTCGGGCTTTTGCTTTGAACATCTTGAAGACATCTGGCAGGGTTTGGCATACTGGTCTTTTTCACAAGATAAAATGGTATTTCTAGACAATTTTTTTTAATTGATTTAGTCTTATTATATCACAAAATAAAAATTGTTTTGAATTCCTTTCTAGATCGGTTTACATTAATGCAAATGTCCCCACACCCAGGGTCTTTTCTTAGACATACATTGTTCCTAATTTTCATCAATGACCTTTCTGACGACAACTATTTACACGTCCTGGGTATGACGGTAAACTACATCCACGTCCTGGGTATGACGGTAAATTACATCCGCGTCTTGGGTATGGCGATAAACTGCATCCAACAACAAGGTCTCAGATAATGTTTTCAGAAAAATAATGTTGCCAGCTCTAAGTTTTTGAAACAATAATGTTGCCAGCTGTAAGTTTTTTTTTGTAAAAGAAGTAATGTTGCCAGCTATACGTTTTTTTGTAAAGGAATAATGTTTCCAGCTATACGTTTTTTTTTGTTTTTTTTGAAACAATAATGTTGCCAGCTATACGTTTTTTTTTGAAACAATAATGTTGCCAGCTATACGTTTTTTATTCCATACAAAATAGGCATTTAAAATTCATATAAACTGGATTTGGCATTAAATAACCCACAGTGGTTGATATGCCATAAAACCCAAACAAACAAACAAACAACTATTTACTCTTGACTTAATAGTAAGTCTGATCAGTTCGATAAGGTCAAATTGGCAGCTGATCAACAAAATGACATGCAATTTGTTGTTAACTGGGGCAAGATGTGACTCATTGCACCTTCTTGGACAAACGTTTTAAGCAGAACTGAAGTGGCAAGGTTATAATGAATCAATTGCTAAGTCTACAGCTAGAAATGTTGCTTCACTGTATCGGGCTAGACAATTTTTCGCACCAGAAA
>OZ010603.1:31656422-31693922 GCA_963932145.1 Acanthosepion lycidas
TTCATTGACTTCTTTAGACAAGTTTTGTTTACTTATGTTAAAATTAGTTCCTTTCATATTAACGGATGAGCTTCTTGGTGTTGTTAAAGAAAGAGGGAAAATTAACGTGTTGTACATATCCATTTATTCCGAGTACTTTCGACATTAGCACAATGTCATCATCAGAGTGTTGAGTTTTTTCTAAGACAAATATTGTAGTGTTCATCATTTTCTTAAGACAAGATTGTATGCATCTGAAAGTTAATTTTTTTTACAAGTGAAATGAAAACGGTGAGGTTATACGTTGACAATTTAGCTTGGTGTAAAGCGTAGGGGTGGGGTAAGTACGTTATGAGGGTCTGAGTGCTTTTTTAAAAAAGTTTTCAAAATTATTATTACAAAACTAGATAGCGAGATACATGAAACTCCGACTAGTATTGTCATGAGGTTTTATGTATATTTATTAATATATATTTAATAGCTCTGTTATTTTGTATTGAGCACTGTTTTACTTACACCTAAGGATATATATATATATATATATATATATATATATATATATATATATATATATATATATATATAGTGGGCGAAATAAATATTCGTACACTGGAAAAATTGTACTTTTATAAATGTAAAAGCCTTAACTAAAACAAAATTTGATACATTTTATGTGTGAAGATACATTTTGTTAAAACATAGTAATAAACTTAATTAATTCTTATTCTAACAGAAATTAATGCATTTTCTTCATTTTAACTGATGAAAAAAGTATTCGTACAAAACAAAAAAGCATATTAGCTTAATTTAATACTTTGTGGAATATCCTTTATTGAGTTCAATAGCTACCAGTCTATTCCTGTACGTCTCAACTAATGATTTGTACACATTGAGTGGTATTTTGTCCCATTCTTCTTGGCATATTGTCTTCAAATTCTTGATATTTGTTGGTGCTCTTTTCCTAATTTGAATTTTCAAATATCGCCATAAATTCTCGATTGGGTTCAAGTCTGGGGACTGACTTGGCCATTGCAAGATATCAACGTTACTTTCAGCTAACCATTTCCTTGTAGATCTAGCGGTATGCTTACGATCATTATCCAGTTGGAAAACCCAATGAGGAGGTAGCCGAAGTCTCTCAACAGAACGCATTAAATTGTCTTGCAGGATTTTCTGGTATCTTTCGGCATTCATCTTGCCATCTATTATTGATATTCTGCCAACACCTTTTGCAGAAAAACAGCCCCAGATCATGATACTGCCACCACCAAACTTTACAACGTGTTCTTTGGTGAGTAGGCTTCACCGTCCTTCCTCCACACATGATTTCGATAATTATGACCAAACAACTCTATTTTAGTTTCATCTGACCATAGTACTTTTTCCCAAAACGAATATTCTTTATCCTTATGCTCTCTAACGAATTTTAGCCTAGCATCTCTGTGTCGTTTCAAGAGTGGAGTCTTCCTTGGGATGCGTGATTTCAGGCAGTTTTTGTGTAGTTCATTAATTATTGTACGCTTGGTTACTTTAATCCCTAACGCACGCAGATGTTCCTGCAGCTCTTCTCGGGTAACCTGTGGATTTTGTTGGACCTGGCGTCCTAATATTCTTGCTGATCTTAGAGAAATCTTCCTCGGAGCAGCTGTTCGTCTTTGGTTTTCGACGCTGTTACGAGTTTTAAACCTGGTAATGAACGAAGCAATTGTAGTAAAAGGAATCGTTCTGTAACTGTTCCCATCTTTCCAAAGAGACAAAATGTGTTGTTTTTGTGAAATAGTCAATTCTTTACCTTTAGGCATTATTAGAACCTTCTCGTAAGACTAGAAATTGCAGAATGTTCTGATAATGGCTAATAGCGTTAACTATAATTACTGATAACATTACTGGAACATACTAGAATATACTTTTTTCATAATTGATTATTTTATTCTAATAATTGATTTGTACGAATACTTTTTTCACCAGTTAGAATTAAAAAATGCATTAATTTCTGTTAGGATAAGAATTAATTAAGTTTATTATTTTTTAATAGCATGTGTCTTTATACATAAAATGTGCCGAGATTTGTTTTATTTCAGGCTTTTACATTTATAAAAATGCAATTTTTCATGTGTACGAATATTTATTTCCCCCCCACTATATATATATATATATATATATATATATATATATATATATATATATATATATATTCGGTTGTATTGATGTGAGTTTATGACCCTGGATTTCACGCTTTTGCGATCGTCAGACAAACTGATTTATTTTTTAAAATTTGAGGTTCATGTAGATTGCGTGTATTGGTGTTATTATGGAAGTTAGGGGAAATCGTCGTCGTGATGTCACTCATGCTAACGCAAACATATATACACACACTTTTCACACACACACATATATATATATATATGTATGTTTATATATATATATATATATATATATATATATATATATATATATATATAAGTAAGGATGTAATGGCCTTCTTTTCTCACTCTTTTCCCGCCATGCTTCATAAACAGTAGAGCACCATCCTTATACGTTTTGTATGTCACTGATGAGATATAAGTTTCATTCAGATATTTTCTTCCTGAAAATAGCTACTGTGTGGAACGGACCCCCGAGAGGGTGCGTATCCTATCGCTACAATACAAACCTCTTCGACTTTAGATTCAAATGTTATCTTTAGTACCTAATCACATTATTTTTTTAAAAATCATTTCACCCCATGCAAGGCGATAACGTGTTACAAATATGTAATGTGTCAGGTCAGGTTTAATCTAGTAGCACGCTTAAATTTATTTAGTTGAAGTACCGAGGAAAAAAACCTCATCGGGGCATTTGTCATGAAAATCTTTGTAGGAAAGACAAAGGAAAGCAACGTCACGTCAGTGAGAAAATGACTAAAGTCGAGATACCAGGTCAGGGTCGATAACATTGCAGATCTATCAATTTGTCAAGAAACTCGAGATATACAACAGGAGCACCAATTTAGCTGTGGCAGCCAATATTCAATATACGAACGAATGGTAGATTTATAAATGTGCAAGATGTAATTTCTGACAAGAAAAATTATCCGGCATGAAACAGCTTCCTGGTAGGAGACGTAGCAAATGGTTTAATATAATCGCTCCACTTTATGGCTGTGGAAAACGTGAGCCCAAGAATGGGTAAAGCGTTCTCCACTACTTAAATCCAATTGTTACTTTCAAAGAACAACCTTATTCAGCAGCCATCTTTCTTGAGTGTCGCTTAGGATTTGTATTAGGTGAATAGTAGAAAAAAATCGTACATTCTTGAAAGTCTAGAGAAACTTTTGAAATAAATAAAAATTCGACAGGCTCAAAAGATCGTTTAATTCGGCATAACCTTGCCTTTATTCTAAAAAACTTACCTTTTTTTTCGGATCAATTTGTGACATTATTTTAACTAGTGTTGGTTTTAATTCGAGCACTTTATTTGATCATTTATTATTTATATAGATCTTTGTAAAAATGTAAGCAGATAATAATTGTATTTATCAATCACTTCGTTAGATTCTTAGTTATCACGACCGTTACGTCTTGCCGATACCTCATAAATAATGGACTATTCCGTTTTGATCGCGTGGAAAGACAATAGACATATCAGACGCTACTTGGCCTCTGTTTAATTAAATTGAATAGATTATTTTTTAAGTTTAGAAATAAGAATAAAACATGTATAAAAATTTACTTTTTTACGAATGGGGATTATCAATAATTGCAATGTGGTCCAAAAGTCACATCAACCCTACATAATATAGTTTTCTATTTCAGATGGCTGACACAGGCTTCTAGTTTGTAAGAGGGGCTGCTAGGAAGTTTATGGACATATGAACGTGTGCATTCTGGCAAGAGCAAGGAGAGTGTTTCACATGAACGATACCAGAATACCCACCAGTTGAAGGACACCGTTCGGAGAGCCTTTGCAACAATCAACAAAGCACAACTTCGTAAAATATCACACAGGATATGGCGCCGTATCATTTTGCACCACAACAATGATGGTGTTCATACAGACCTACTCGGTGTGTGACAGCGTCAATGAAATTGAATAAAATGAATCCAGTACTTTATAATACTGATTTAACAAGACATTCGGAACACCCTGAACTTTTTACATTGAACATTTCACTGTGTTGGAATCTTTGACGTATACTTTGCATTATGTAAGTAAATATATGGATATAGATTCGACAGTATGAAGAAAAATATACGGAAAAAACAAACAAAAAACCTAATATGCAAATATGCTGTTTTAATGTTAATATAATGTCAAGGTCGGACGTTTCGGTCTAGTAGACCATCTTCAGAACATATTCATAAAACATAATTAACATTAGACGATATTTTAATTCAACATGAAAAGACGATGGACATAAGAGTAAGACTAATCAAAACAGATAACTGAAATATTTCAAGATCAGCGTTCCGTTTCAATATGATCACGTCAGCGTCACGTGGGCGATGTTGTGAAAACGTATCCCTAAAATATAGTATTTTGAATGAAAATGAAAAGAATTTTATTTTAATCTAAAACTTATATGTTCGTTTACTCGTCGTGATTAAATGTTGACGTATTAGGTTGGTGCCAAAATAATGACGTAATAATGTCGTTTTTTGACGTATTTTTAACGTCAAAAAACGACATTATTACGTCATTATTTTAGCACCAACCTAATAGAATCTGAGACGTGAAAAGCGAGATGTCATGTCTTTAAAACTAATGGCAGATGCTTTCTAAGATTCGAAGACTGTTCACTACGTTAGTATTATAGCGACTTTCCAAGCGTAGCTTAGTTGTGGCACAAGGCCAAAAGTAGTGTGAACCCAGAGAGGATCGAACTCATTACTCAGTCGTAACTGTTCCAGAGTGACAAGTTTGTTAACCATTACACCACCTCAAGAGGTCCCTGTGTAGTATTAAAGTGATTTTCCAAGCGTACCTTAGATGTGGCATGAGGCCGAAAGTAGGGTGTACACAGTGAGGATCGAACTCATTACTCAGTCGTAATTGTTCTAGTGAGACAAGCTTGTTAATCATCGCACCACCTCGAGATCTCCCTGCCGTATTATTATAGCGATTTTCCAAGCGTAGCTTAGATGTGGCACAACGCCGAAAGTAGGGTGTACCCAGTGAGGATCGAACTCACTACTCAGTCGTAACTGTTCCAGCGTGACAAGATTGGCAACCATTACACCACGTCGAGAGGTCCCTTCGTAAAATTATAGTGATTTTGCAAGCGTAGCTTAGATGTGGCAAAAGGCCGATTGTAGGGTGTACCCAGTGAGGATCGAACTCACTACTCAGTCGTAATTGTTCTAGCGAGAGAAGATTGGTAATCATTACACCACCTCGAGAGGTCCCTGCCTAGTGCTATAGTGATTTGCCAAGCGTAGCTTAGATGTGGCCCAAGGCCGAAAGTAGGGTGTACCCAGTGAGGATCGAACTCGAAATCTCAGTCGTAACTGTTCCAGCGTGACAAGCTTGTTAATCATTACACCACCTCGAGATATCCCTGCGTAGTATTATAGTGATTTTCCAAGCGTAGCTTAGATGTGGCACAAGGCCGAATGTAGGGTGTACCCAGTGAGGATCGAACTCACTACTCAGTCGTAATTGTTTTAGCGAGACAAGCTTGTTAACCATTACACCACCTAGAGATCTCCCTGCGGTAGTATTATAGCGATTTTCCAAGCGTAGCTTAGATGTGGCACGACGCCGAAAGTAGGTTGTAACCAGTGAGGATCGAACTCACTACTCAGTCGAAATAGTTCTAGCGAGACAAGCTTGTTAACCATTACACCACCTAGAGATCTCCCTGCGGTAGTATTATAGCGATTTTCCAAGCGTAGCTTAGATGTGGCACAAAGCCGAAAGTAGGGTGTACCCAGTGAGGATCGAAGTCATTACTCAGTCGTAACTGTTAGAGCGTGACAAGCTTGTTAATCATTACACCACCTCGAGATCTCCATGCGTAGTATTATAGCGATTTTCCAAGCATAGCTTAGATGTGGCAAAACGCTGAAAGTAGGGTGTACCCACTGAGGATCTAACTCACTACTCAGTCACAATTGTTCTAGCGAGACAAGCTTGTTAACCATTACACCACCTCAAGATCTCCCTGCTGTAGTATTATAGCGATTTTCCAAGCGTAGCTTAGATGTGGCACGACGCCGAAAGTAGGTTGTAACCAGTGAGGATCGAACTCACTACTCAGTCGAAATAGTTCTAGCGAGACAAGCTTCTTAAACATTACACCACCTCGAGATCTCCCTGCGATAGTAGTATAGCGATTTTCCAAGCGTAGCTTAGATATGGCACAAGGACGAAAGACGGGAGTATCCAGTGAGGATCGAACTCACTTCTCAGTCGTAATTGTTCTAGCGAGACAATCTTGTTAATCATTACACGACGTCGAGATCTCGCTGCGATATTAGTATAGCGATTTTCCAATCGTAGCTTAGATGTGGCACAAGGCCGAAAGTAGGGTGTACCCAGTGAGGATCGAACTCATTACTCAATTGTAACTGTTCCAGCGTGACAAGCTTGTTAACCATTACACCACCTCCAGTAGTATTATATACTGAAATACTAATATCTCAACACCTGTGTCATGTGATAATGTAGTCGTTGAACCTAAGCATTTATAACCGAGAGGTTAATGGGTCAACATCGGAATCTAAATGTCATGATCGAGCAAGGATTGAGACCTGTTCAGTCCGAGAGTTTTCCATTCTACAATACAAATATCACGTCACCTTTGTAATGAGAAAATGCTGACGTCGAAACTGTGCTGTGAAGGGAGAGACTTTTATGAATTTAGACACAAAAATGAATGGCGGATGCTGTCACGTATTCAAAGCCTGTTCTCTTTGCGACTAATTTATTCATATATTATCACCTGTGTCATGAAAAAAAAAAAAGAAAAAAATGAAACCTTAGAAAATAAACTGCGATGGACGAGAGGTTAATGCGTTAGATACGAAATTTAACGGGAAATGAATTTAAAGGAAAGAATAATGTTCACAGCGATAATTTTACATCCTTCAATACACATATCTCGTCACCTTTGTAATGAGAAAGTGCTGACGTAAAATCAGAACTATGTTGCCAGAGAGGACACAAAATCTAATGGCATATGTTCTCACAGATTCGAAGCCTGCTCACTGCAGTAGTATTTTATTCTTATATACAAATATCACGAGTTATTCGTCAACCGATAATTGAACTGTCGAATATGAGAAAAGATGGCCGAGAGGATAAGGCGATAATGCTACATACTTCAATATATATATATATATATATATATATATATATATATATATATATATATATATATATATAAATCATTCATACAAAAAGTAGATTAGTAAAGTTAATGATATAAAATGGCGAAATTCTTTCGCAAACAAAATTTTAAAGTTGCATTAACCTACGAACCACACGATGAATTTTATGCTTCTAGTTTTTAACAACTACAAACTGTATAAGGTATTTTTTAATCTGCAAGTACTTTCAACTGTACATTCAGTCATCCTCATGCATGGAAATTATTTTGTTTTTAGTAAAATTCAGGTAGGATCAGAGACGAAAAAATTAAATGCGAATCGAAATTTTCAAAAAAATTCAACCTTAGCATTGCGACTGCACACTCCAAAAGTTTTTATCCGTTAACAATAACACATTTCTATAAAAAACATACTTCGATTCCCATTTAAGTTTTTCGTCTCTGATGCTACCTGGATTTTACTAAAAACAAAATAATTTCCATGCCTGAGGATGACTGCATGTACAGTTGAAAGTACTTGCAGATTAAAAAAAAAAGATCTTATGCAGCTTAGAGTTATTAAAAACAAGGATCATAACATTGATTGAGTGGTTCGTAGGTTAATGCAACTTTAAAAATTTGGTTTGCGAAAGGATTTCGCCATTTTATATCATTAACTTTACAAATCTACTTTTTGTATGTATGGTTCATTGTAATATAAATTGAACTGCACCACACACACACACACACACACATCTATCTATCTATCTATCTATCTATCTATCTATCTATCTATCTATCTATCTATATATATATATATATATATATATATATATATATATATATATATATATATAACGTGAATTCATAACCTGCGGAGGGTTGTTTGGGGACCTTGTGGCACGTAGTGCACCCGGTCCCTATATTCGGCTTTTCAAAAAGTGTGGATGGTCATGCACAAAGCCTTCACCACTGTCATCAAATCATATGTGCTGTTTTCGGGCTGTCGGTTTCCTGGGAACTGATCTGCTTGACCCTCATACGTCGAATTCGACGGGAGAGTCGAATATATATATATATATATATATATATATATATATATATATATATATATATATCGTCAGTTTGTCATGAGAAAATATTGACGTAGCATCTGAGATGTGATGGTCGAAATGTTAAGTCTTTAGACATCAAATCCAATGGCAAATGCTCTTAAGAATTCGAAGATTGTTTATTGTTCTATTATTTTCTTATTCAGTACTAATATACAGACATAATTGTCTGGAGGTAAGTGTAGACAAAGAACACAGCTGTGACGGCCGAGAGGGTAAGACGTTAAATTCGATATATAATGGGATACACCCAACAAGAATCGAATTCTGTTCAAAGCGATAATTGTACATTCTTCAATATAGACATTTCGACACAGAGTGTAGAATCTCAGCTGTGAAGGCCGAAATATTAAGTCTTTAGACACAAAATCTAATGACAGATCTCAGAGATTCGAAGACTTTTTATTGCAGCAGAATTTTCTTATTCAATATTAATATGGCGGCACATTTATCATGAGATAACGAAAGTGAATTAGCAGGGCAGTGATGGCCGAGAGGTTAAGGCGTTAAACTCGAAATCTAATAGGATATTCCTTCACAGGCACGAATCCTGTTCACTGCAAAAATGTTACTTCTTTCAATCTAGTCTCGTCACATTTGTCATGAGAGATTGTTGTCGTAGAATCTGAGATGTCAATGCTGAGATATTAATTTTTAAACACAAAATCTCATGGCGGCTATTCTTACAGATTTGCAGGCTTTTCACTGCAGTACAATATTCTTATTCATTACTAATATACAGTTACATTTTTCATGAGATAATGACCTAGAAACAGGGATGTGAGGGCTGAGAGCTTAATGTATTAGACTACAAAACTAATGGGATATTCGTTCGCAGGCTCGAATCCAGTTCACGACGTTAATATTAGATTCTTCAAAATAGATATAGTAGAATTTCTTATTTAATTAAAATATACCGCTGCATTTATGACAAAATTATGAATAAGAAGAACTAAGTCTGTGATGTCCGAGTGTATAGACAGCGGAAATCTAATGGGATATTTTCTCAGAGGTTCGAATCCTGATCACAGCGATCATTTTACATTCTTCAAGAGAGAAATCTTGTCACATTTGTCAATGACGTAGAATGTGAGCTGTGAAGTCCGTGATATTAAGCCTTTAGGTACAAAATCTCATGTCATAACTTTTCACAGATTCGAAGACATTCCCGCAGAAGAATTTTCTTATTCGAAACTAATTTAACGACACATATATCATGGATTAACGGCGTAGCACGAAGGCTGTGATGGACGAGAAGGTAACTCGTTAGACTTTAAATCAAATATAATCTATCATCGCGTGTTCTAATCCTGTTCACAGCTTCAATGTTACTTCCTTCAATAAATATATCTCGTCATGAGAAAAAATTGACGTAGAAATTAAGATGTGAAGGCTGAGGTATTGTCTTTAGACAAAATCTAATGCCAGATGTTCTCATTGATTCGAAGACTTTTCACTGCAGGAGAATTTTCTTATTAAAAATTAATTTGACGGACACAATTAAAATGAGATAATGAGCGAGTAAAACAAGGTCCGTGATTGCCGAGCGGTAAAGTCGGTAGATTTGAAAACTAATGAGATATTCACATGCAGGCTCGAAACCTGTTCACAGAAATAATATATTCTTAATGGAAATATCTAAACAAGATTGTCATGCAAAAAACTTGACGGAGAATCTAAGCTGTAAAGGTCGAGATAATCATATTTAGAAACAAAACCTAATGGCAGATGTTCTCATATATACGAAGACTTTTCACCGCGAAAATATTTTCTGATAAAAAACAGACAAAATTATCATGAGACAATAAAATGGCGGACACAGCGACATGATAGCCGAGAGGTTAAGGCGTTAGAATCGAAATGTAAATGGATATAAACTCACAGGTGCGAATCCTGTTCACAGCGCTCATTTTGATACTTCAATAAAAATATAACTTAATCCATGTTTTAAGAATATGTCTCCAATGAACTATGAATTCAGTATCAAGCTTACATGAATTCTGTGCATACAGATGTGCGATACGGCCGACATTTTGTTTCTTCAATATATAAATATGCTACAGTTGTTATTAGTATTAGTCTATTATAAGCCGGCTGTGAAGGCCGAGTGGTTAAGGCGTTAAACTCGAAATCAACGGAGATAGTAACTGACAGGTTCAAATCTTGTTCACAGCTTTCATTGTGATACTTCAAATTAAATATAACTTAATTCATGTTTTAAGAACATATCTCCGCTGAAATATGTCTTCACGTTTCCAACTTACATGAAGAATTATGTTACTACACATATTCGATTCGGCAGGCTTATGTTACTTCAATACGTAATTATCCTACAGAATTTTATCTGAATTAGACGAGACAAAACCGGCTGTGATGGCCGAGTGGTTTAGGCGTTAAACTGAAAATCTAATGGGATATACTCTCACAGGTTCAAATATTTTTCACAGCGTTCATTTAGATACTTCAATAAATATATATTTAAATCCAAGTTTTAAGAATATGTCTCCGCTGCAATATGTCATCATGTATCAAGCTTCCATGACGAATTATGTACCTATACATATTCGATTTGGAAGTCTTTTGTTTCTTCAATACGTAATTATCCTAAAATTTTTTTATAATTATATGAGCCAAAGCCGGCTGTGATGGCTGATTAGTTAAGGCGCTATGCTCGTAATATAATGGGATATTCCCTCGCAGGTTCAGATCCTGTTCACAGCGATCAATTTGATACTTCAATAAAAATATACCTTAAACCATGATTTAAGAATATGACTCAGCTGAACTATGTCTTCAAGCTTACATGAAAAATTATTTTTCTACACATATTCAATTCGGCAGTCTTTTGTTTCTTCAATACGTATTTATCATACAGATTTATTAGAATTAGAAGAGTCAAGGCCGGCAGACATGTCGTGTGGTTAAGGCGGTAGACTCGGAATCTAATGGGGTATTCCCTAAGAGGTGCAAATCATGTTCACAGCGCTCACTTTGATACTTCAATAAAAATATACCTTTAACCATGTTTTCAGAATATGTGTCCTTTGAACTATGTCTCCATGTATCAAGCTTACATGAAGAATTATTTTCCGACACATATTCAATTCGGCAGTCTTTTTTTTCCTTCAATACGTAATTATCCAAAAGGTTTTATTAGAATTGATAGAATCAAAGGCGGCAGAGATGGCCTAGTGGTTAAGGCGTTAGACTCGAAATCTAATGGGATTTTCCCTCACAGATGCAAATCCTGTTCACAGCGCTCACTTTGATACTCCAATAAAATATAACTTAATCCATGTTTTCAGAATATGTGTCCTTTGAACTATGTCTTCATGTATCAAGATTACATGAAGAATTATTTTCCTAAACATATTCAATTCGGCAGTCTTTTTGTTTCTGCAATACGTATTTATCCAAAAGCTTTTATTAGAATTAGAAGCGTCAAACCCGGCAGAGATGGCCAAGTGGTTCAGGCGTTTGATTCGAAATCTAATGGGCATTAGACACGAAATTTAACGGGGTATTCCCTCACAGGTTCAAATCCTGTTCGCAGCGTTCATCTTGATATTTCAATATAATTATACCTAAATCCATGTTTTAAGAATATGTATCCGCTGAACGATGTCTTCATGTAGCAAGCTTACATGACGAATTATGTTTTAATACAAACATTCGATTCGGCCGTCTTCTTGTTTCTTCAATGCGTAATTATCCAACAGACTTGATTAGAATGATGACGTGTCAATGCCGGCGGTGATGGCCGAGTGGTTAAGGCATTAGACTCGAAATCTAATGGGATATTCCCTCACAGTTTCAAATCCTGTTCGCAGCGTTAATTTTGATACTTCAATAAAAATATATCTTAAACCATGTTACAAAAATATGTATCCGTCGAACTATGTCTTCATGTCGCAAGTTTACATGATGAACTATGCTTTAATACACACATTCGATTCGGCCGTCTTTTTGTTTCTTCAATAGGAAATAATCAACAGCTTTTATTAGAATTAGATACATCAAAGCCGACTGCGATGGCCGAGTGTTTAAGGCGTTAGACTCGAAATCTAACGGGGTATTCCCTCAGAGGTTCAAATCCTGTTCACAGCGTTCATTTTGATACGTCAATAGAAATATACCTTATTTCCATGTTTGAAGAATATGTATCCGCTGAACTATGTCTTCATGTAGCGAGGGTACATGATGATTATGATTTAATACACACATTCGATTCGGCCGTCTTTTTGTTTCTTCAAAAGGTAAATAATCCAAGAGCTTTTATTAGAATAAGACGCGTCTAAGCCGGCTGGGATGTCCAAGTCATTAAGACGTTAGACTCGAAATCTGATGCGATATTCCAGCAGACGTTCAAATCCAGTTCATAGCGTTCATTTTGATACTTCAATACAATTATACCATAATCCATGTTTTAAGAATATGTATCCGCTGAACTATGTCTTCATGTAGCAAGCTTACACGATGAATTCTGTTTTAACACAAACATTCGATTCGGCCGTCTTTTTGTTTCTTCAATGCGTAATTACCCAACAGTTTTTATTAGATTTTAACGCGTCAGAACTGCCTGTGATGGCCGAGGGGTTAAGGCGTTAGACTCGAAATCTAATGGGATATTCTCTCACAGGTTCAAATCCTGTACACCGTATACATCTTGATATTTCAATACAATTATGCCATAATCCTTGATTTAAGAATATGTATCCGCTGAACTATGTCTTCATGTAGCAAGCTTACATGATGCGTATGTTTTAATACACACATTCGATACGGCCCTTTTTTGTTTCTTCAATACGTAATTATCCCACAGCTTTTATTAGAATTAGATGAGTCCAAGCCGGCTGTGATGGCCGAGTGGCTAAGGCGTTCAATTCGAAATGTATGGGATATTCCCTCACAGGTTTGAATCCTGTTCACAGCGTTCATTTTGATACTTCAATACAATTATACCTTAATCCATGTTTTAAGAATATGTATCCGCTGAACTATGTCTTCATGTAGCAAGCTTACATGACGAATTATGTTTTAATACACACATTCGATTCGGCCGTCTTCAAGTTTCTTCAATGCGTAATTATCCAACAGTTTTGTCACACGCGTATGCGCGATCAATGGACACAAGCTGTTCGGGAGCGAGACGAGCCGTCAGCTCGCCGACATGGTCCCATAAGGGGCGGACCCGAGGGCAATGTTAGAAGCCGTGCGAAGCCGTTTCTTCTAAGCCAAGACCACACCGTTCACAGTCTGGCAAATCCGCCAAACCCCATATGAAAGCCTTGTCGTTGAGTGGCAGCCGATTCCGTGCCAATCGCCAGGTAAGCGAAGACTCAGGGTTACTGAGGTAATCCGCCGCTGGCGCCCAAAACCAGTAGGAGCAATACTCCTCCTCCGACAAGCCGAGCGTATCTCGTAGGGAATCCTTCGCGGGTCCCTCCACTAAACCACGATAGAAGACCTTCCTAGGCCGTGAAATTTCACTGGACCGTGGAATGGCCTTCAATCCGACTCCTCCCGAGGTTAACGACGGCGCTCAACCCTCGAGATGGGGGGAATGATGGTAAGGCTAGGGAAGGCGTCCCTAACAATCCCCTCCAGAATCGGATCTCTTCCACTCAATGCGCGGCGTAGGAAAGCCAACGTAGAGGCACGGATGTGACTCAAGAGTTGCGGCATTCCCAGCCCCTCATGACACGGACGTTTACTACAGACTCGTCTGTCGACCCTATTCACGCGTCCCCTCCATAAAATGGAGGATAGCGAATGCTCGAGCGCCTTCCAATGGGTCTCACAGAGAGGAAGTACGGACAATCGATAAAGAATCAGGGGGAAAATGTATGTAGCACACACCTCCGCCCTGCCCTTCACGGACAACTGCCGTCGATTCTAAGTCTGACCGGCAGAATCGACCTTTGCAAGTACTTCAGACCAATTCTTCTCCAGCTGGAGGTCGGGCCCAAAACACACTCCAAGAATGCGGACAAGACCGTCCGTCCAACGGAAGCGTCCCGGAAGAGCGACCCCCTTCCAGGCACCTAACCGCAAGCTGGACGATTTGCCGCGGTTTATCTTGGCCCATGTCACCTTCTCGTACCGGTCAAGCGCCTTCTGTACCGCCTCAATGTCGCTGCGGGACGATACGAAACCAGATACGTCATCGGCGTACGCGGAAACTCTGGCTCGAGACCCTCCAGGAACGGCGGTTCCACGTAGGGCAGGACTGCCTTCAGCCGGCGAAGGAGAGGCTCCAACGCCAAAGCATAAAGGAGAGGCGACAGCGGACAACCCTGACGAACCGACCTAGACAGCACAAACGCGTCCGACAACCCTCCGTTCACCTGTACCACAGCACTGGGGGAGCGATACATGAGGCTAATCCAGCGGCAGAAGTTGGGTGCAAATTCAGCGGCCTGCAGGACAGTAGCAAGGTAGCGATGGTCGACCCTATCAAATGCCTTGGACTGGTCCAAATTGATCAGCGCGGCTTCTTCGTCGTCTTTTACACCCTCTATGATCGTGCGGATCAGATGCAGGTTGCTCTGAATTGTTCGGCCCCTCACAGAACAAGTCTGCTCAGGTCCCGACAGAGACTCGGCAACTGACTGCAAACGCTCCTGCAGGATCTTGTCCATAATCTGTAACTCTGTGTTTAGCAGAGTTATGGACCTGTAATCATCTAGCTTCCCCCCACCACCTTTGCCCTTTTTCAACAGAGTGATCACGCCCCTGGTGATCCGGTTGGGGATGGACCCCGACCGAAACCAGTTGTTGAACACTACATTCAAAATCGGAACAAATATGTGCGACAGCCTCAAGTACAATTCATAGGGAAAACCATCCAGACCGGGTGACTTGTCTCTGCCGACCTTCTTCAATACCGCGTAGACTTCGCCCTCCGTGATCTCTCCCTCGCAGCTAGCCGCTTCAGTCGGCGAAAGCCGAGGAAAGTCAGCCAAATAGCTACGAAACTCCTCCTCACGGAGACCAGGCTCCTTGGTAAACCGGCTCTCGAAATGGCCCCGAAACGCCTCGCACATGTCATCAGTCGCCCGAAGAGTACGCCCCTCCGGGGATATGAACTCACGAATGTAACGATCGCCACCTCGACGCACTTCTTCGCTGCGCAGATCTGCGCCCAAGTTCACCGCTTCGGAAGACATCTTGCTTAACTTATGTCTAATTACCTGGCCCATGTACCGCTCGCTATTCGAACGATCCAGAGCCTCCTTAGCTAAGGCTATCGCTATGGGATCCCCCCCCAGCCACCGCCCGGGAATAACTAGACTTAAGTGTCTTCACCTTGTCAGCTCTATCTAGAGCGAGCCGTTTGCTGAAATCACTGGTGAAGGACCTAATCTTACACTTAAGGCGTCCCCAGCATTTATTCCCGATAACCGCCCCCACTGGCTCCCGCTGCACTAATCTAATTAGCTGTTCCTGGAAGTCCTCCCTGTCCAGTAAGGACAGATTGAACTTCCAGTACCGAGCCATTCTAGGCCTATTGTCTAACGCTACCCGAGCACAAACGAGTCTGTGATCCGAACAGCCTACCCAGTGGAACGTAGGGCAATCTAATAGATCTATGTCGGCTCTTCTAACTAACATTCTGTCAAGGTAGCTGACTACCTTGTCAAAAGGCCAATTAAGAGCCCACGTGCACATTTTCCCCCCGGGATGATCGACCCGGTATCTATCGACGAGACCATAATCGTCGATCAGATCAACCAGGCTACGATCGCCTCTTCTCCCGCTAGCTCCCCGCCCCCTGTCTAACTTGGGGTCCAGGATGGAATTCCAGTCACCCATTAAAACTAGGCGCGTTGAATCCACTAGGAAGGGCCCCAACCGCCGAAAAAACGAGACCCGCTCCTCCAGGTCGTTGAGCGCATAAACCGCAACGACTCGAAACGAACCACTTTTCACGGCAATATCGGCCACGATCAACCGGCCCTCGGCATCGGTATGCACAAGGTCCACCTTCGCATCAAGAGTACGTCTAACAAGCAAAGAAACTCCTCTGGCAGAACGGTCCCCATATGCTGAATAGACGACAACGTCATCCTCCAGCACACACGCATCGGAACTGCAAACAAAGTGGGTCCCTTCGATCGCGGCAACATCCACATCAAGGGACAGAAGGTCCCGGAGCTGGCGGGCATCATTACCCCGATCCCTTAAACCCATCACATTCAAAGTAGCTATCTTCATTTCCAGCTTCTAAGCCTGCAACAGAAAAAAGAGTAAGAGCAAAAACCTACTCACATACGGGGCGGAAATATGTGGGTGAAAGGACCCCGACGGATTGTCCCAGGCTTCCCGTGCCCAACTCTGTCGTCATACGACCATCTGGGACAATTCCACCGACGTCCATAGGGAACGTTAATTTGGCTTCCCTATATACAGAGGGATGGAGTAATACAGGGACCCTCCCTGCACAGAAATGTGAAAGTTTTTTAAGGTCTTGTGAGCCAGTTTCAAAGATCCTAATCTCCGGGAATACGTCCTTGCATTCCCGAAGGAAAGGCCAAATTTTTAAATGCCCCCCAGTGTCCCAAATAAAGGTAACAATACCAGGGGCTTTAGGGAAATTCCTGGGGTCTTCTACAGACTTTCCATCGACGGCAGTCAGTTTAAACAGTGGACCTAGCCGGGACTTCTTATGCGCCGACAAGTCCTTCTCCAGCTCTCTCCTGTTCACCTTGCAGATAGAGCCGGGGCCAGGAAAATATTTTTTCTTTTTCTTTCTTTTTCTTTCTTTGTCTGGGGAGGGCGGGGTAGATGTGTGAGGTAGAGAAAAGGAGGGAGGTGGGGGGGAAATAGAAGCAAATGCGGAGATGTGCGGAGTGGGGATTGAAGCACGGGAAGGGGAGGAAGGAAGACTGTTTGTTATCAGTACTGCTGGTTTCGGTGACCCAGGGACGGATCGTCGGCTGAATCTATCCAAGTCCTCATCCTTTCTACTAATGTGCTGTTGTCTTGGTTCAGTGTCTTCTTCCTCCTCCCTATTCCTCTTTAATGAAGAGACTCGAGGGGGAGGCATTTGCTCCACCTGCATTTCATTGTCGGATTCTGGTTTGCTCTTCTCTTGTCCCTTTTGTTCTTGTGCTGCTGCTGCTGCTGGTGCTGCTTCGTGGCTTGTTTTTCCTTTTGCGGCCCCTTCTGCTTTTGTGGCAGATTCCCGGAACTTTTCTGCATCTGCCCCACCTTGTGCTGCTCCTGGGGTTGCCGTTGCTGTTTGGGGGACGACACATCATGTTTTGACGGCGAGGATGCACTTTCCTTCCTACGCCCTTTCACGGTCTTCCATTCGTTATCGGGAGCCTTCTCCTTCGCCACTTCCGGAACTGCTGTTTTGGCTGCTGGAGTTGTTGCTGTTGCCGCAGGGGGTGCTGGAGGCTGTGGGTTCTTGGCAGGACACACCTTTGCCATGTGTCCCAAAGTTCCACATGACCAACAGTATGGTCTGCGTCCCTCTACTACCACCAACATGCGTCTATTTCTACATGTTAGTACATTTGGTACGTCCCTAAATGACTCTCTATTCATTGTTACTTGTAGAACTATATCCCCAGTTGCAATGCCTGCCTTGCTTTTAATTGTAGCCACCTCCTCCACTAATCCATATTTGGAGAAGAAGGCTGCCAACCTATTTTCGCTGATATCCACGGGCACTCCGTGGACGGTTATCTTCGTTCGCCTAGTGTCCATGTATTCGGTTTGGAGCCTCAACGTTGGAGTAGTTAGAGTGCTCCCTGCAAGTCCTTTTGCTTCCTTCTCGCTTCCAAGAAGCATCTCCCACATTGCATGTTATTTCAAGGCCAACACTTTCGGAGTAATTTTTAACTTCCTCAAGGCATCCTCAATTGTCTCCCTACTGACTCCAACCAGCTTGCGACTCTTTATGTCAAAGGTCAGCAGGGAGATTACTTTAACTTCAATTGCCTCCAGGGTCTCCGGAATTGTCAGAAATTCATTTCCCTGGATAAACTATCTAACTTCGGCCTCAGCTCTTCATAATAGGCTGCATCTTTTTCGGTCCGGTTTCCCGTCCGGGCCGTTTTTCCATTCGGTGACTTCTCTCGTGTTGACACCGTCGATTCAATGTCGTTTAAATTGTCCGCCATGGTGGAATTTTCTTCCACCATGGCTTAAAATTGTAACTGCGCCTTAAATGGTTTGTTTTTGCCACGAGAAACAAAGAAAAGTCAAAACAAAAAAGTGTGGGGGGGGGAAGAAAGAAACCAAATACAAAATATGTCAACTAAAAGTCAATAAAAATAAATAAAACTGAAACAAAAAAAGCACAACAAAGGATTAAAAAGGAAACCAAATCAAAAACAAATGTAAAATGCAATGAAAAACTGAAACAAAACTGAAACTTTCGACAAAATAACTTATCCAATACTTGAAAGTCTTTGGCGAAGGTGATGTAGCACAATACAATAGTATACAATGGAATACTCCACACTATGAGAGAGAGGGGGTATATATATATATATAACTAGAAGATTTATTTTTGTATAAATACAAAATTGTGGCACAAGGCCGAAAAGGGGAGGGGTAGAGGCTGGTCCAAACTAACTATCCTATACCTAGCTAATCAGATTCACGACCCATTCATACATTACAATTTACCCATTCACCACAAGAACTCGTCCGTCACCAAACAATCCTCCAACCACCATAATACCGCATCCTCTCAAGGGGAACCTAGCAAAACGCGCCGCACACCATAAAAATTTGATGATAATACATAAAATACATAAAATTTTAATAATGATAGAATGAGAGGGGAGGGAGATGAACCCAATAATCAAATAAATATAAACACAAAATACAAACTAAACATAACAGATGTTAGTAGGGGACCGTCCAACCCTCAAAATAGAGAGTCCGCTGTATTCTCCCCAAGGGACAGAATCAAGAGGAAACTCTCCCTAAGGGAGTGGGAAAACGGATAAAATATTATGCGGGAATGGGAAAATGTAAAGCTGACCCAGTCGAGATAAAAAGGAAGGCCAAAACAAACTGGGGAGGTTGGGAATCTCGACTTGGATCATAACCAAAGAGTAGCCGGGTTACAGGCCAGGAACAACACTTACTCACATTAACTAGGTACACTGAAGCTTGTCTAATCCTAACCAAGGGGAGGGTTCCACAGGAAGCCACCACGATGTGCAATAGGTTGACCTAGAAGAGAAAATCAAGGCTAGCCCCGGTCACACGAACCAAGCTCGCCTCTTTTACCCACCTTTCGCTAAAGACTGTCGAATGCAATCGTTTTCTATCAGATCTAATCTTTATCTTGAGCTGATGCTCAAAGAATTGGATTAGATGCTGATGAGAAAGACGGTTGCCCCGCAAGACTTCCTCCTTTCGCGTCGTCCAAATCACCATTCGAGCCGTGGCCAGCAGCGTCAGAAACACCATTCGTTTCACCCCGGAATACGGGGGCGACACATTGTCACACGCATATGCGCGATCAATGGACACAAGCTGTTCGGGAGCGAGACGAGCCGTCAGCTCGCCGACATGGTCCCATAAGTGGCGGACCCGGGGGCAATGTTAGAAGCCGTGCGAAGCCGTTTCTTCTAAGCCAAGACCACACCGTTCACAGTCTGGCAAATCCGCCAAACCCCATATGAAAGCCTTGTCGTTGAGTGGCAGCCGATTCCGTGCCAATCGCCAGGTAAGCGAAGACTCAGGGTTACTGAGGTAATCCGCCGCTGGCGCCCAAGACCAGTAGGAGCGATACTCCTCCCCCGACAAGCCGAGCGTATCTCGTAGGGAATCCTTCGCGGACCCCTCCAATAAACCACGATAGAAGACCTTCCTAGGCCGTGAAAGGTCACTGGACCGGGGAATGGTCCTCAAGGTCGACCGACACTCGCGGATGAAATCCGACTCGTCCCGGGGTTTACAACGGCGCTCAACCCTCGAGATGGGGGGACTGATGGTAAGGCTAGGGAAGGCGTCCCTAACAATCCCCTCCAGAATCGGATCTCTTCCAGTCAATGCACGGCGTAGGAAAGCCAACGTAGAGGCACGGATGTGACTCAAGAGGTGCGGCATTCCCAGGCCCCCAATTACACGGACGTTTAGTACAGACTCGTCTGTCGACCCTATTCATGCGTCCCCTACATAAAATGGAGGATAGCGATCGCTCGAGCGCCTTCCAGTGGGTCTCACAGAGATGAAGTACGGACAATCGATAAAGAATCAGGGGGAAAATGTATGTAGCACACACCTCCGCCCTGCCCTTCACGGACAACCGCCGTCGATTCCAAGTCTTGCTGGCAGAATTGACCTTTGCAAGTACTTCAGACCAATTCTTCCCCAGCTGGAGGTCCGGTCCAAACCACACTCCAAGAATGCGGACAGGTCCATCCGTCCAACGGAAGCGTCCCGGAAGAGCGACCCCCTTCCAGGCACCTAACCGCAAGCCTGACGACTTGTCGCGGTTTATCTTGGACCCTGTCACCTTCTCGTACCGGTCAAGCGCCTTCTGTACCGCCTCGATGTCGTCCCGGGACGACACGAAAGCAGGTACGTCATCGGTGTACGCGGAAACACTGGCTCGAGCCCCTCCAGGAACGGCGATTCCGCGTAGGGCCGGACTGCCGGTCTCGTCCTCCAGCCGGCGAAGGAGAGGCTCCAACGCCAAAGCATAAAGGAGAGGCGACAGCAGACAACCCTGACGAACCGACCTAGACAGCACGAACGCGTCCGACCACCTTCCGTTCACCTGTACCACAGCACTGGGGGAGCGATACAGGAGGCTAATCCAGCGGCAGAAGTTGGGTGCGAATCAAGCTGGCTGCAGGACAGTAGCAAGGTAGCGATGGTCAACCCCATCAAATGCCTTGGACTGATCCAAATTGATCAGCGCGGCTTGCTCGTCGTCTTTTACACCCTCTATGATCGTACGGATCAGATGCAGGTTGCTCTGAATTGTTCGGCCCCTCACAGAACAAGTCTGCTCAGGTCCCAACAGAGACTCGGCAACTGACTGCAAACGCTCCTGCAGGATCTTGGCCATTATCTTTAACTCTGTGTTTAGCAGAGTTATGGGCCTGTAGTCATCTAGTTTCCCCCCACCACCTTTGCCCTTTTTCAACAGAGTGATCACGCCCCTGGTGATCAGGTTTGGGGATGGACCCCGACCGAAACCAGTTGTTGAACACTACATTCAAAATCGGAACAAATATGTCCGACAGCCTCAAGTACAATTCATAGGGCAAACCATCCAGACCGGGCGACGTGCCTCTGCCGACCTTCTTCAAAACCGCGTAGATTTCGCCCTCCGTGATCTCTCCCTCGCAGCTAGCCGCTTCAGTCGGCGAAAGCCGAGGAAAGTCAGCCAAATAGCTACGAAACTCCTCCTCACGGAGACCAGGCTCCTTGGTAAACCGGCTCTCGAAATGGCGCCGAAACGCCTCGCACATGTCGTCAGTGGCCCGAAGAGTACGCGCCTCCGGGGATTCGACTTCACGAATGTAACGATCGCCACCTCGACGCACCTCTTCGCTGCGCAGATCTGCGCCCAAGTTCACCGCTTCGGAAGACATCTTGCTTAACTTATGTCTAATTACCTGGCCCATGTACCGCTCGCTATTCGAACGATCCAGGGCCTCCTTAGCTAAGGCTATCTCTAGGGGATCCCCCCAGCCACCGCCCGGGTGTAACTAGCTTTAAGCGTCTTCACCTTATCAGCTCTATCTAGAGCGAGCCGTTTGCTGAAATTAGTGGTGAAGGACCTAATCCTACATTTAAGGCGTTCCCACCACTTATTCCCGATAACCGCCCCACTAGCTCCCGCTGCACTAGTCTAATTAGCTGTTCCCGAAAGACCTCCCTGTCCAGTAAGGACAGATTGAACTTCCAGTAACCAGCCATTCTAGGCCTACAGTCTAACGCCACCCGGGCACAAACGAGTTTGTGGTCCGAGTAGCCTACCCAGTGGAACGTAGGGCAATCTATAGATCTATGTCGGCTCTTCTAACTAACATTCTGTCAAGGTAGCTAACTACCTTGTCAAAAGGCCAATTTAGAACCCACGTCCACATTTTCCCCCCGGGATGATCGACCCGGTATCTATCGACGAGACCATAATCGTCGATCAGATCAACCAGGCTACGATCGCCCCTTCTCCCGCTAGCTCCCCGCCCCCTGTCTAACTTGGGGTCCAGGATGGCATTCCAGTCACCCATTAAAACTAGGTGCGTTGAATCCACTAGGAACGGCCCAACCGCCGAAAAAACGAGACCCGCTCCTCCCGGTCGTTGGGCGTATAAACCGCAACGACTCGAAACGAACCACTTTTCACGGGAATATCGGCCACGATCAACCGGCCCTCGGCATCGGTATGCACAAGGTCCACCTTCGCATCAAGAGTACGTCTAACAAGCAAAGAAACTCCTCTGGCAGAACGGTCCCCATATGCTGAATAGACGACAACGTCATCCTCCAGCACACACGCATCGGAACAGCAAACAAAGTGGGTCCCTTCGATCGCGGCAACATCCACATCAAGGGACAGAAGGTCCCGGAGCTGGCGGGCATCATTACCCCGATCCCTTAAACCCATCACATTCAAAGTAGCTATCTTCATTTCCATCTTCTAAGCCTGCAAGAGAAAAAAGAGTAAGGGCAAAAACCTACTCACATACGAGGCGGAAATCTGTGGGTGAAAGGACCCCGACGGATTGTCCCAGGCTTCCCGTGCCCAACTCTGTCGTCATACGACCATCTGGGACAATTCCACCGACGTCCATAGGGAACGTTAATTTAGCTGCCCTATATACAGAGGGAGGGAGTAATACAAGGACCCTCCCTACACAGAAATATGAAAGTTTTTTAAGGTCTTGTGAGCCAGTTTCAAAGATCCTAATCTGCGGGAATACCTCCTTGCATTCCTGAGGGAAAGGCCAAATTTTTAAATGCCCCCCAGTGTCCCTAATAAAGGTAACAATACCAGGGGCTTTAGGGAAATTCCTGGGGTCTTCTACAGACTTGCCATCGACGGCAGTCAGTTTAAACAGTGGACCTAGCCGGGCCTTCTTATGCGCCGACAAGTCCTTCTCCAGCTCTCTCCTGTCCACCTTTCATATAGAGTCAAGGTCAGGAAAATACTTTTTCTTTTTCTTTCTTTTTCTTTCGTTCTCTGGGGAGGGCGGGGTAGATGTGTGAGGTAGAGAAAAGGAGGGAGGTGGGGGGAAAATAGAAGCAAATGCGGAGATGTGCGGAGCGGGGATTGAAGCACGGGAAGTGGAGGAAGGAAGACTTTTTGTTATCAGTACTGCTGGTTTCGGGGACCCAGGGACGGATCGTCGGCTGAATCTATCCAAGTCCTCATCCTTTCTATTAATGTGCTGTTGTCTTGGTTCAGTGTCTTCTTCCTCCTCCCTATTCCTCTTTAATGAAGAGACTCGAGGGGGAGGCATTTGCTCCACCTGCATTTCATTGTCGGATTCTGGTTTGCTCTTCTCTTGTCCCTTTTGTTCTTGCTGCTGTTGCTGCTTTTGCGGGTGCTGCTGCTGCTGGTGCTGCTTCGTGGCTTGTTTTTCCTTTTGCGGTCCCTTCTTCTTTTGTGTCAGTTTCCCGGAACTTTTCTGCACCTGCCCCTCTTTCGGCTGCTCCTGGGGTTGCCGTTGCTTTTTGGGGGACGACACATCTTGTTTTGACGGCGAGGATGCATTTTCCTTCCTACGCCCTTTCACGGTCTTCCACTCGTTATCGGGAGCCTTCTCCTTCGCCACTTCCAGAACTGCTGTTTTGGCTGCTGGAGTTGTTGCTCTTGCTGCACGGGGCACTGGAGGCTGGGGGTTCTTGGCAGGACACACCTTTGCCATGTGTCCCAAAGTTCCGCATGACCAACAGTATGGTCTGCGTCCCTCTACTACCACCAACATGCGTCTATTTCTACATGTTAGTACATTTGGTACGTCCCTAAATGACTCTCTATTCATTGTTACTTGTAGAACTATATCCCCAGTTGCAATGCCTGCCTTGCTTTTAATTGTAGCCACCTCCTCCACTAATCCATATTTGGAGAAGAAGGCTGCCAACCTATTTTCGCTGATATCCACGGGCACTCCGTGGACGGTTATCTTCGTTTGCCTAATGCTCATGTATTCGGTTTGGAGCCTCAACGTTGGAGTAGTTAGAGTGCTCCCTGCAAGTCCTTTTGCTTCCTCCTCGCTTCCAAGAAGCATCTCCCACATTGCATGGGATTTCCGGGCCAACACTTTCGGTGTAATTTTTAACTTCCTCAAGGCATCCTCAATTGTCTCCCTACTGACCCCAACCAGCTTGCGAAACATTTTAGAAACATCGATACTAGTATTAGGTTGGTGCATAAATAATTTTTGACGTTAAAATTACGTCAAAAAACCGACATTATTTTTGCACCAATCTAATAACTAGTCATTTTTGTTATGAGAAATTGTAGCCGCATAATCTGAGCTGCCGAAGCTAATAATTATGTCCGCATCATGTTTGTCTTCAAAGAATCAGTGTCTGTGATAGGCGAGATGTTAAACGTTAGACTTTATATCTAATGGGATATATTCTCTCACAAGTTCGAATCGTAGTCGCAGTTCACTTTTAACCTCAATACAAAAATCTCGTCCCTCCAGAATGTCTCGTTTAAGGCATTGAAACCTCGTCCATCACATTCCTTCGTGACTTACTTTCAATTTCTTATAACTAATCTTACGAGATACTGGTATTGAAAAATTTACAAATGGGCTGTTAATAGTATTCGATCTTGCGAAGGAATATACAGTTAGATTTCGCGTTTATCCTCTTAAACTCCTGTCCATCACGCAATGTGACGAGATATTAGGTTGGTGCAAAAATAATGACGCAATAATGTCGTTTTTTGATGTTAAAAAATACGTCAAAAAACGACATTATTACGTCATTATTTTTTGCACCAACCTAATATTTGCATTGAAGATTGTAAATAATCACCGTGAACCTGTGAGTTAACATCCCATGAGATTTCAAGTCCTACGCCTTAAACTCTCGGATATTCTCTTCCCTTTACTTAAGTTAAATTTGACGATAGTGATAGTCTAAGGATAGCTTAGATGTGGCACAAGGTCGAAAGTATGGGGTACCCAGTGAGGATCGAACTCACTATTCAGTTGTAACTGATTTATCGAGAGGCTTGCTATCTATTACACCGCTTTAAGATGCACAACTTTGACTATAGTGATTTTCCAAGCGTAGCTTAGATGTGGCACAAGGCCGATAGTATAGGTCACCCAGTGAGGATCGAACTCACTATTCAGTCGTAACTGATTTAGCGAGACAAGCTTGCTAACCCTTAAATTGCTTTGAGGCGCCCAAATTTGACTATATATTAGAATTGATGTCCGTAACTTTCAGCTGTGTACAGGATTCGAAACTGTTTGTCAAAATGCCATTAGATTAGTTTTGATCCCTTTTAGGGGGTTAATTATTTGCCCACAGCTGGTATCCTGACAGGTTCTATCACCCCGAATCAGGTTGGACCTGGGAACACCAGCAATTAAGAGATGGTTTCACGTTCCTGAAAATATTCTGATCAAAGGCCTTGCTGTCGGATGTAGTTTGTCTTTTTACCCAGGACACGAGAACTTTTTAGCTCTACCTCTATATATATATATATATATATATATATATATATATATATATATATATATATATATATATATGAATATAAATATAAAAGTGAATACTGAAGTCAACACTCATAGGCGACAAGTGTTTCATGCTAGACGCAGTCATCTTTATATATATATATACATACATATATATATATATATATATATATATATATATATATATATATATATGTATGTATATGCATATTTCATTGAAAACGACAGACAAGGTGCTTTTATTTAGTTTTTATACAATTTCTACACTTTTCTGACAATAGCTCAATTAGATCTCATTTAAATATTCATGGAGACCTACCAGACACTATTCGTAACATACTTGTTGACAACACAAATATAACAACATCATCTACATGCAAAAAAAGGCTAAAAATAAAGGAAGCCTTATTAATAAAAACAAAACACCAAAACTTAATAATATTAACTTTGAACATGGACATAATATCTTGACCGTGTTTTGAAAAATGAAAACATTTTATAAAACATACATACAACAAACTATTTCATATTTTAACAGTTAAAATACAATCCTTGAAAATGGCTAAATATATAGCCGAAAGCGTTCGGATAAAAAGAACGTTCGGACAGTTTTTATAAAATTTATCATTGGAAAAGAAAAGAATTATTAGATCGCATGAGAAATTGTATAAAGAAACTATCTTATCTGTCGTTTTCAATGAAATGTGAATGAAAGAAGGATTGCTGCCTAAATACACACACACACAAATATATATATATATATATGATTCTTCTCATTTGAACTTCACTGATATTTATTTACCTCAAGCTATTCTGGTGTATTCACCTATTCATATATATATATATATATATATATATATATATATACATATGAAACATGACATATATTTAGGTAAAGTCGTACTAATGATCAACATTCTTGATATTTTTAGATGGTTTCCGAAAATCCTTCTTTAAATAAAAAAAAATGACACAATCAAAGGAAATGCTCAATTAAAACAAAATGTAAAAAGCAATCGAATGACAAACGACGTGATCAAAAAACGCAGACCTCTTTTTTTTTTCTTTGGCGGCAATCTTTCTTTATTTTTAGTTTTGCTATCAGTCAAAAGCCGACAGAATTAATCCTCTTGTTGGAATTCTTGACTATTTTCGTCGTCCATATTTTTACGTTTACGTTGTAAAATTTCTTCCTTTTATGAAAAATATTTTGTGACTGCGTTAAGTGCATAAACTTACAATTGTGGTCCAAATACGCTATATGTAAAAATTAATTTTCCACTCACTTCTGTAAAAGATGGTGACACTTCCGTTTCGGCGTGCTTAATATCTGCCTGCATTAAGCGCGAAAAGCAATTGACAAAGTCAGTTAAGGGTCAAATAATACAAAATCCAGAATCTGGTCAAAGACGTTTCAAGAACTTGTAAAAGCATTGGAATTTCCAGTAATATATACATACCATATAAATGTCTATCTTGTACAATAAGCACAATTACTAGAAATAATCATTATTTTCAGTTCTTTTTCATTCTCACCAAATTAAATTATATAAAATTAATATGAATGTCCAATTGATTACTCACATTCATTGTAAATTGATGTGCCTACGGAAGCCAAAATGAATATGTTCATACGATAGAATTCGTTAAATAGAAAAATATTTTTTAAAAATTTGTTATATGGAGTGCTTAATAGTTCATCTTCTATGTTTCCTCAGGACGTAGGCGATCATAGCTCTCTACGATTTCCTATCCTTTGTAGCTCTTTATAATTTTTGTCTTTTTGTTATCTCTCCTAAACCTTGTTCTGCCATCCAGTTAATCAAGCTCACAAATTAAGTTATGCGTTGTTTTTCTCTACCCATCTTGTCTTCATTCTGTCCTGAGAGTATCAAATTTTTCTAAGCTTTCTTACCTCATTATGTGCCCGAGAAATTTCAACTTTCTCTTTCTGATGTTAAGTATAAGTGTCCATTTTGCTTCCATTTTCTCAAAAAACTTCGTTGTTCCTCACATCTTTAGTCACGGGTATTCTCATCATCCTCCTGTAGAACCAAATTTTTGTTGCTTCAAGAGTCTTTCTTCAGGACGTAGGCGATCATGGCTCTCCACAATTTCATGTCATTCGTAGCTCTTAATAAATTTTGCCATTTTGTTATCTCTCCTAAACCATGTTCCCCATCCATGTACTCAAGTAAATTATGCCCTGTTTTGTCCGTCTGCCCTTCAATCTGTTCTACGGACATTAAATTTCCCAAAACCTCTGTCATTATTATTCATCCTAGAAATTTCAACTGACTCTTTTTGATGTTATATAAAGTGCTCATTTTGCTTCCTTTTTCTCTAAAACTTCAATTTTTGCTCAAATTTTCGGTTTGTGGGATTCTCAGCATCCTTCTGTAGAACAACATTTCTATTGCTTCAAGTTTCTTCTTTTTCACTTTTGAGGAGATTATTCAGCATTCGTTACTATATAAGGATGACTAATATTACATAACACTTAAGTACTCTTTTCTTAGTTTCTATCGAAATTTTCCGTGTTTCTAAATAGCTTGTTTCGCTTTGGAAGACATTTTCGCTATGCCAGTATGACTCCAGATTTCATACCCTGTTAAAATAGTTAGATGACAATCTTTCACTGTTCCAGATCTGGTTTTTATAATTTCGAGCTTGGACAAGGACACGATATTTCTTGTTAAACATATCAGAGACACAATGACTTGCCACAAATAAATCAGCAGCTAAAATTTAAAATTATATATATATATATATATATATATATATATATATATATATATATATATATATATATATATGTGTGTGTGTGTGTGTGTGTGTGTTGAGAAAATCCTTAAAATCCATTTCGGTTAAAATTTATTTCATGAATATTTTTAAATATTCAGATGCTTCCTTTTACACTCTATTTGTTTATATCTATCTATCTATCTATCTATCTATCTATCTATCTATCTATCTATCTATCTTAATCTGTTTATCTCACTCCCTCCCTCTTTCTCTCTCTCTCTTGGGTTAAAAATTTCACGGCGCCTTCGTTGATGAATTTCATCTTAACATCATGAAACTGAAAATATCACTATAAAAATAAGTAGGGACAATATGTCTGTATTATTCAATTAAACATGTTTGAATATACATACATACATACATACATACATACATATATATATACATATATATATATATATATATATATATATATATATATATATATGAAGAAAAATATGGAAAAACAAAATCCGAATATGCAAGTATGCTGTTTTAATATTGTTTTAATGTCGACGTCAGACGTTTCGGTCTAGTAGACCTTCTTCAGGACATAGTTATTAAAAAATAATTAAAATTAGACGATATTCATGTCATAGTTCGGATCTATATCCACACATTTTCCTACATATATATATATATATATATATATATATATATATATATATATATATATTGATAATATTAGTGGTCAATATATATATATATATATATATATATATATATTTCCAACAGAATAGAATCCAGGTAGACCTCTATATCTAGGAAAGAACAAGTATATAGTATAAAAAGATGAAACACTGATATTCCATGGTTATAATTTATTACACTGGAATCGTAATCACGAGGTCCAATTCATCAGATTTGTATGTGTGATGAATATATACACACACACACACACACACACACACACACACACACACACACATATATATATATATATATATATATATATATATTTACAAGCAGTAGAACCCGGCGGGGATATAACAGTAAGAGATAGATCAAGTATCGACCATCATAAAGACTGAAAAATAAAATTGACAAAGATTATTGTTTAAGGTTGACGGAAACGCATGTCTTAATTAGTTTTTTTTTTTTTTTTTTTTTTTACGAATTGGTCAAACCCAAACTCAAACAAAATCATTGTTTTCAATCGTTATGAGTCTACCGATTGAATAGAATTTTATTATAAACAATTGTCTTGTAAATGGAATTTTTAAAGCATTCTGAATGTAAAAATAAAGAAAAAAGTGTGCAAAACAATAAGAAACACTACCTGCCAAAAAAAGTTTTCTTGAAATCGGTTGAAAAATGTAGGAAATCTGATCCCATATATAAACGAACACACACACAAACACACACACACACACATACACAAACAACCTGGGTTTTATAATAAGTATAATTCGATATGAGTTGTTCGCCTTTCATTCTGGTGACAGAATCGTGTTTTATCGTGTTTTCAAATTGACTTCATGCAAAAACATTTGTGTTTTTTAATTTTTGGCGCTGTCAGAACCACCGCAAGGTCATTTTACGCAGTCCTGTGAAGTTTTGTTGAAATTGCTTGAAAAATGTAGGAAATCCGATCCAATATATAAACGTGCAGACACACAAACACAATCTGCGTTTTATAATAAGTAATATATATATATATATATATATATATATATATATATATATATATATATATATATATATAAGAGATAACGATATATATGTTTTATATAACAAGAAAAGTATTGGTGAAATTGTATGACACAGTGGAAAAAGTTTACTTGTGACGCGTTTTGTCCTTCAGGACTTCATCGCATTAGATTTATTATGCTGGTACGACTACGCATGCGCACGAAAGAATGGGTCTGAAAATTGTAAAATTAAAAAAAAAAAAAAAAAAAAAACTTTTATTATCAGACGAATTCATTTAGAGTCTTTACATATAAAATTTCAGCGAAAAGTTATTGATGAAACTTTGTTTCTTAATATTTAAACACAGTTATTATTAAATAATTTTATGCAATATCAGGAGACGCAAGGATAAAAGGAAAATTTGGAAATATTTCTTTGAATTCAAAAAAAATATGAATATTTTTAAATAACATAAACCTTCAAAAGAACGAAAAAAAGAAATATAATTTACTAAATAAAACTAAAAAGTTGCCAAACAAACCAGTTCTTTCGTTTCAGTTTTCATTTTGCCAATTTAGAAAATAATATCGATCCAAGCGCAATTCCTTCACACTGAATAAATAAATAAATAAATTTAATTTTCCGGGAAATTACATTTTAAACGTGTTAAGCTTGTTTACAGTCACAAAGCGTTTTACTGAATATTTTTATTTTATTTTATGCTGATATGCACATGAAAGACAAATACGTTTCTGCTAATAATTTTTATGTCGAAAGTTTTTTTTTTTCTAAATAAATAATTTCAGTTTTTGCTGTAGAAAGAACATGGGGTTGTAATGATGTTCAATAATTGATTGAATTTCCATAGCTTGAAAAGGGGGCGATCAAATCTATTTCTTTCCGAATAACTAGAAAGAAAGCTAGACAGATAAAAATGATATGAATAGATGAATACACCAGAAGAGCTTGAGGTAAATAAATATCAAGGAAGTTCAAATGAGAAGAATCATATATATATATATATATTAGGTTGGTGCAAAAATAATGACGTAATAATGTCGTTTTTTGACGTATTTTTTAACGTGAAAAAACGACATTATCACGTCATTATTTTTGCACCGACCTAATATATATATATATATATATATATATATATATATATATATATATATGTGTGTGTGTGTGTGTGTGTGTGTGTATTTAGGCAGAAATCCTTCTTTCATGCACATTTCATTGAATACGACAGACAAGGTGTTTTTATTTAGTTTTTGATACAATTACTCATGGGATCTAATAATTTTTTCTTTTCCCATAATAAATTATATAAAAACTGTCCGAATTATCTTTTTATCTGAGCGCTTTCGGCTATACATTTAGCCATTTTCTAGGATTAAATATTTCAACTTTTAAATAAGAAATAGTTTGGTGTATACATGTTTTATAAAATGTTTTCATTTTTCAAAAACACGCTCAATATTTTGTATACATGTTCAAAGTTAATATTATTAAGTTTTGGTGTTTTTGTTTTTATTGATAAGGCTTCTATAATTTTTAGTCTTTTTTGCATGTAGATGATGCTATTATATTAGTGTTGTCAACAAGTATGTTACGAATAGTGTCCGGTAGGTCTCCATGAATATTTAAATGAGATCTAATTTAGCTATGGTCAGAAAGGTGTAGAGCGAGTCTGCGTGTCAAACGTGTTGTAGTGTGGCCTATATAATTATTTACGAATTTTGATTGATCAGGAATATAATTCCTTAATGGGTATTGAAATTCTTAAATAATATTTTCCCTATTTAATTTTGTTCTTGGAGTTGAATTATTATTTCTAACAATAAGGTTAGAGGTTTTAAATATATATATGGAGAGAGAGAGAGAGAGATAGAGATAGAGAGAGAGACAGACAGAGATATTAATAGACTCAGATAGACAGACAGGGATAATCACAGTGGAATTGGAAGCATCTGAGATAGATGCATATGATTTACGTATAGATTAATAGTAAGATTCTGATATATATATATATATATATATATATATATATATATATATATATATATATATATATATATCCAGGTATGATGACAAAGAATAAAGGACAATGCGAACGTTCGTAACATTTAATTTAAAAGAGGGATCAGTCCAAAGTAGAGAAATATTATTTTTAGGATATTACTCCCAACAAAACATTTCAAAATCGCTACACAATTTCAGTCGTGTTTCGATGCGTATCAGTGCATCTCATCAGGCGATTGTAGATCTATATAAATAGATCACCCGCCAGTAATTTACAATCGCATAATGAGATGCATTGATACGCATCGAAACATGACTGTAATTGTGTAGAGATATACATACACTCAAAAAGTCTCCCTATCTCTATCTCTCTCTCTCTCTCTCTCTCTATATATATATATATATATATATATATATATATATATATATATATATATATATATATATCAAGAAAGAGAGAGAGAGAGAGAGAGAGAGAGAGAGAGATTTAATAGACAGAAACAACGTTGAGATTGATAGAAAGAGTATGATATAGGTAGATAGATATCGTGTTTCTCTGTCATTGTATAAATTGATCGAAATATATATTAATCTATATTCATCAGTCTATGGACATAAAGAGGTTGATCGAGCTAGCTAGCTAGATATAAACAGCGCTGAGATTGGGAGGCAGAGTATGATATATATATATATGAGTCTGATATATATATATATAGTGAACGAGAGAAAGAGAGATTGATAGATATAAATAAAGTGAGATGGTAAGATAGATAGATATAAATGAATGGAGATAGATATTAATTTAATGGCGGAGATTGATAGGAAGTGGCTGATATATATATATTAGGTTGGTGCAAAAATAATGACGTAATAATGTCGTTTTTTGACGTATTTTCTAACGTCAAAAAACGACATTATTACGTCATTATTTTTGCACCAACCTAATATATACATATATATATATATATATATATATATATATATATATATATATATACATATTTACAAACTGTGGTGGATATATAGATAGATACATATAAATAGAGTTGAGATAGATGAGAAATGTCTGAGATCATTTTTTATGCTATGTACCTTTAGGACTTAGGTGATAATGAATCTCCAAAAATTCCTCTTCTCTATGATCTGTGAATTGCTAAGCATACTTGGGAATGGTAGGAGAGTGATTCGTCATCTTTGCCATTCCTGCATTACATTCTACAGTCATCTTCGTCAATGTCGAACCCGACAGACCACCACTAGATTCGTCTCTATGTATAAGTCTTACGAAAAAAATATAGATTTTATGTCTATTATTTTTATTCATAAATTCTTCTAGTACGTTAATGACGTTTCACAAATGTAGCCAATCAAATCTAAAGGGTAATACGTTGCTGAAAGACGCTGCTGACACACGACTGTTTGCCTACTGATGGATTTAGGTGTCAAATGAAAGGCAGCGTTACATTTGAAACAATTTAGAATTCTTATTTTTGAATCATTTGAATCGAAAACTTGAACCCAGTGTAGATATCAGATAATTTACCCATTGGCATTAAACATTACTCGGCTGCTAGAAAAAATGATCAACAAATTTAAATAGACGTAAATACATATTCTTTTCAATAAGATATATTCATAAGAACGCTTATATATATATATATATATATATATATATATATATATATATATATATAATTTATTCGAAAATTATAACATAAATATGACATATATTCACTACAAAAATAGCCATTTTGTTTCGAAACTTGTGGTTCACCTGATAAGACATCAGAAGTGTTGAAAGAAAATGGTTATTTTGTGTGATTTTATAACATGTTTATGTGATAATTTTCGAATAAATTGTATTTGCTCTAGTCTGTATTGAGCACTCTTTTAAGAATAATATTTGGTTATTGGAATTTATTGCGTATACATCGATTCTATACATGGGTATATATATATATATATATATATATATATATATATATATATATATATATCAATAAACGATCTTAACAAACAGCTTAGATTGATCCCCACTAAAAATAGTTTAAAACATCTAATCATCACCAATAAAATGAAATCTCAAAAAGTCTCCATTGTATCTATCTATCTATCTATCTATCTATCTATCTATCTATCTATCTATCATGTATGTATAACCATTTATATATATATATATATATATATATATATATATATATAATATATGTATAACCATATATATATATATATATATATATATATATGATGTATGTATAACCATATATATATATAATGTATGTATAACCATATATATACATATATATATATAATGTATGTATAACCATATATATATATATATATATATATAATGCATAACCATATATATATATATATATATATATATATATATATATATATATGTAATGAAAAACAAACCACTTTAATGTACCATTACGATAATTTATAATGTATAATGTATATATAACCATATATATATATATATATATATATATATATATATATATATATAATGTATGTATAACCATATATATATATATATATATATCATGTATGTATAACCATATATATATATATATATATATATATATATATATATATATATATATATATATCACCTTATTTTACTTTGCATACCAGCACACTTGGGGAATCTCTGGCTGCTTCCTCAAGTATGCTAGTATCCCAAAGTCGAATAAGGTGGTAAAGACTTGTGTCGAGAAAGCGGTGGAAGGCGGTGCGTGGATTACTTGGATATTCATATCAAGTCACGTCCAGCTAACGACATACACCGCCTGCAACGTAACACCTTCCAGCTTATGCGGCCCCAACGAAACTGCTCTCTTTCAATCATCTGAGATAATACTTTTTATTTTGCACCAACACGGCTGATGTTAACCTCCAGGAGAGTGATTCGTTGCCCCTTCTCGGAATAAAGGTTCAGCTCGACATGAAGTGGAAAGAATATATTGAATCAATTGCTAAGTCTGCAACTAAGAAAGTCTGTTCCCTATGTCGGGCTAGACAATTCTTCTCGCCAATATCTGTCTTACATATTTATAAGTCTACTATTCGTCCTTGCTTTGAATGTGGTTCCCAGATGTAGTCTAATGCGCATTTAGATATTTCTGATAAAATTCAAAGAAGAATCTACAATATTACTGGTCTTGACCTGGCATTTCGGCTTCCACAATAAAGGAACTTCTCTGTGCTTTTACTATAAATAATTTAATGGTTATTGTTCTTACGAACTTTCTTCTATTGTACCTAGACTTTATTAATTAAAACACAGTACTAGATTGGCGGTTAGGTCTCAGCGTTTTACAGTTGACATGGTTACATGTAACTGGAAGTTCCATGCTACTTCTATTGCACTTCTCGCTTGTGAAACTCGAATCCGGTTTCTGGCTGCTTTCCTCTCAACTTTAATCTTCAAAAATTTAAATAAAAGGTCAATCGTTATTTTCTGTCTTCTTAATTCTCATTCTTTTATTGCTCTATCTCCTTAAAATTAGTTTTTCTCATATTCTCTAACACTCAGTAACCTCTTGTGTTCTAGTGGCTTGATAGCATTGCTTGTGAGGAAATGAAAAAAGAAATGATAAAATAGTTGACTTGTCACCTGTCAAAATGCAGTGCTACCCGTGCACATATAAACCAGCAAAATATAACTATCAAATAAAGACAAATACTAGTGGATATTCCCAAAATACTCAATGCAAGCAAAGTCTCAAAATCATAGAAGCTACTATTGTACAAAATGAACAACACACATTAAATCAAATATGTTTCACATCAGGAGACGGTATGTTGAAGTGGGTATAAACTATTTAACATGCGTGCAAAATATTTAATATGCAGACAAAAGAAAACCGTAAATAGTCGATGCATGTTTTTTTGTTTGTTTGTTTGCCTTTCAACCGTTTCTATATGGCGTCACATGAAACTGATTCCAGTTCTAGTGCTCTAAAAAATGTCCAGGATGAAACCAACAAATTCTTGTCTGTCATAATGACACCGCAGTACTTTATAATGGCTGAGACAGTCAAAGTTACTTGAACAAAAAAGCCGAACAAAAAATACGTTAGTACAACATTCATCAAGCAACTAGCATTGATGACTGTTGTGTTAGCATCAAATACACACCAAAGAGAAGGCAGAAATCTCTAAAGTTCTGTAGAGTCAATGCATGGGGGCGACGTTTCGAGAGTCGATAGCCACAAACATAAGGCCAGCACAAAAAAAAAAAACAAAAACAAAAGAAAAAAACAAAAACAGTAGTGTATATGTATGTCTGTGATTTTGTGTATGTGGGCGTTAGAGATAGATAGATAGATAGATAGATAGATATGAGTGAGAGGATGAGAAGGAGAGAGTAAGGGTTGATAAGCCGTAAAGAACATAAAACAAAACAAAACAAACAAGAAACAAAGAAAATCAATTTCACTTTTACATTTTTAGCTTTTCTGTTGATATTTTTTTTTATATATATTCCTGTTTTGTGAGTGATTTTATCTATCTATCTATCTATCTATCTATCTATCTATCTATCTATCTATCTATCTATCTATCTATCTCAATTTGTACATTATCTATCTATCTATCTATCTATCTATCTATCTATCTATCTATCTATCTATCTATCCCAGTTTGTTCATTATCTATCTATCTATCTATCTATCTATCTATCTATCTATCTATCTCAGTTTGTTCATTATCTATCTATCTATCTATCTATCTATCTATCTATCTATGTCTTTTCATTATCTGTCTATCTATCTTTATCGGTATTTTCATTATCTATCTAGGTCTTTTCATTATCTATGTGTAGTATATATATATATATATATATATATATATATATATATATATATATATATATATATTATATATATCGCAGTGAAGCATAAAACTGGCGTTCACCATGTAGTATTAATCCATATGTTCACACTGCAATCATGTATTGCTTACGTAACCAATCAGTCTCTCTCTCTCTCCCCCTCTCTATCTCTCTATCTTTCCACACACT
>OZ010603.1:31698922-31886422 GCA_963932145.1 Acanthosepion lycidas
TCGTAACTGACAACATTCTTTATGCCATAGAGCATATTTTATTTATTTCTCAGCTTTTATCACGGCAATGACGATATCTTCAGTAAACCCCCTCACATTTAGGTATTAATCTCGAAAGACTATGCGCATGTCCCATTTCTTTCGATGGCAAATATTAAACAGTGAAATATATCCTAGAAACATCGCAGCCCATTGTTGCAGGCGGTTTGCCGAATGTGCGGTAATGCCTTTTTTCCGAGCCAAATATTCCCATACGTGGTTTATGGCCGGTTTTTAGTACAAACTTTCTACCGTGTAACATCCTGTGGAATGTTTTTATTGAAAAACTAGCAGCATGGCCCGGCGTTGCCCGTGCTTGATTCAAAAATCGTACGACTACATACAGCAATCGCTATCACTTGACTTAAATATTTTTTGCCCTTCCTTGCTTTTAAAGGAATGCCCTTTGCCGTGCTGATGTTGCTACATGCCTTACTTCTTGCCTATCTCACACTGCGAATTTTTTCTAAGCTCTATACTAAACATTAAATCTGTTACGAAAAAAGAACTAAACAAAATGAACACAAAACGATCAGCTTTAAAAAAGACTCGTAACTGAAAAAACCGAATGAAAAAAAGTATTTTAACACCAAATACTTTTTCACACCCAACCCAGTTCTGCGGAATCAGAATCAACGTTGAGTTTCAGCAAGCGAATGAGCCAATTGGAGTAAAGTGACATGCAGATTTAAATTTTTCCCACTTGTGACGAATGCAGTGATCGATTTTTTTTTTGCATGATAGTTAACATTCGTGTCAGTCAACTGTTGGCTCTCACGCTGACCAATAGAATCTTTCTGCCTATTCGTGGCAGCCAGCTATAGGCTCTCACTCTGGCCAGTAGAAAATGGCCGCAAACTACATGAAAACTGCCGTGGAAGCATTAAAAAATCGATTATTTCCACTATCGATGGCAGTTGGGAAATGCAAAGTCGGTCTTGGCCTTACCGCTAACTTGAAGCATGTGCATGTAAATTTTGGTGCAAATCCGTCGAAAATTGCGGCCGTGCATTCGTTACACACACACACACACACACACACACACACACACACACACACACACACACACACACACACGTCCTGCCTTTTATAGATAGAGATAAATGCTTCTTTTTCAATTTGGCTATAATTTCTTTTCTCCAGTAACACAGTCCTTGACACATGAATAGCAGCAGTTTTTGCTTTCCCTCCTTTTTGTGTGTAACATTACCCTTCGATATCGTATCCACTAGCATCAGCAGCAGATATTATTGTTCCTGATGGACGGACAAAATTCGCCAGTGCAAATAATAGTTAATATTTTCAAAAACATTTAAAATGTTTTCTGGCATTCAGCCGACCAATTCGATTTTATAGCGAGCATAAAGATCAGAACGATGTTAAGAAAAAGTCCAAATGTAAAATAACTTTTTATTTTGAAGCTTCGTGAAACATTTTATCAAGAAAAAATAAGGATATAAAGGTAAATTATATAATTCCAAAATATACAGCTCAATAAACTTATTTTGATAAAGTTATAAGAATAATTATATAGCATTTAAAAAAAAAGATGATTAAAAACATCAGAACGGGTAAATAAATCCATAAAATTTAATAATTATTTTGCATCATTGAAAATGTCTTAGGGTAAGAATATAAAATAAGGTATTTTATTAAATTACATCGGCTCATCTCTGGCTCTTGCAATCTAAACATGGCGAAAAAATCTGTGACGTCATTAGAATTTAGAAAACTGATAGTCAAGTTACGTAATGAAGATAAACTCTCGATTGGGGATATTTCAATATTTCCTGGATAAAATGTTTGATGCTTTAAAATAAAATGTTATTTCACATTTAGTCCTTTATTTAACATCGCTCTGATTTTTATGCTCGCTGCTGTATCTTTTTTTAGTATCCCATTCAGTGGAACATTTGGTATATGCCGACTATAATAATTCACCATTCCTAAAAATAATTGTAATGTAGAAATGTTTGAAAGATCCTGCATATCCTTCATGGTTCACATTTTTGCAGGATCTGGTGTACGACCATTTTTATCAATAATATGGCCTAAATATTTAACTTGTGACATCAATAATTCGTTCGAACCCTTTTGCTACTTACCTTCTGTGATCGTCTACCATTTTGCCGCGAATCATAATATCATCCAAGAAACCAACTAAAATATCGACATCAACCGGCATAGTATTGTTAATTTCCTAGAAAATTGCCGGAACGACTTTTTCACCAAACGGTAGTCTTTTAATCACTTTATGCGTATTAACGGTAAGAAATTCATTATTTATTCCTTCCATTTCAACTTGAATGTCTGCATACGACAAATCTATTTTAAAGGATATAGCTCCCCGTTTAATTTTGTAAATACTTCTTTGGCCGTTGATAAAGGATTATTATGGACGTGTAGGGTCCCCGTGGAAAAAAATATGTACACATTCGTGTTTTACCAGAATTTTTTTTTGATAATTACAATGTGCGCTGACCAACTTGAAAAGACGACAGGTGAAATGACTCCCATATTTTATAGTCTGTACAGTTCCTTGTTTACTGTCTCAATGACATCAAAGGGTGCAGGTCTTTTTGGTTTAAAAGTCGGTCTCACATTTTCTTTTACCTGTAAAGATGTCATTATTTTAGCGCAGAGGCCCAATTCTTCTGTAAACAAGTCTTTATACTCGAGATTCATTGAGTTATCATACAGCAATTGTAGCACAAGCCCAAATGGTTATTTTGTAAGCTTAGCTTTGATGTGGCACAATGCCGAAAGTATGGGGGCACCTAGTGAAGATCGAACTCATTTTCCAGTTGTAACTTATCTAGCGAGACAAGCTTGCTAACCATTACACCACGCCGAGGTGCCCTTTTATAAGCTCTTATAGATCCTCATCTGGTATTAATATTGTGATGGGGGACACAACCAACACCAGGCTAAGATCCATGTATTCTGCACGGTGATTCGTTTATATCTTATATTCCTCAAATAACCTTCCGTTATGTGATTACTGAATAAATATTAGGGTGATTTCCCTTACATCATTAAATCATCAGAAGATAATATAAAAAGAAAAGAAAGTAAGTGAAGTCCAACTGAATTATGATCTAATTGAATTAGGCTGCCCCGGGTTCTTGGAATAACACATTCAGCCGACCGCTGACCATAAATAAAACAAACGACATTGTGAACAATATAATATTTAATTAACAAGAACATGTATATGGCAACGACAATAAAGATATTATATCATGTAAGCTATACCATATATTAAGTTGTGATACGACAAATATTAACGAATGCAATGTTTCACACATATACAGGGATATAGTCTCAATTATCTAGTATTACGTTTATGGAAAGGTGTGTGCAAGAACATAATATTATTGGGTGTTTGCGAATTATAGTAATACTGGGGTTTTTGTGGGTATAAACTTATCTGAGATATGCATTTATCGACCAAAGGCGATAATAGTCTCTTTTCTTGTATTCTTGGTTCAGCGACTGGAGCTTTAGGTTTTCAATTGGGATCACATTCTCTGCCTTATGTTTATATTCAGGATTTCTTCTTAAGGCGATGATCTCCGAAGGGTTTAGGCCGATTGTGTCTGGACTATCTTCACATTCTTGGCATTTGAGTGGTTGGTCGGCTTCTCTGCCTCTGGGAATGTGTCGTCTCAGCGTGCTGCCTGGAACATTGACGTTGGCGTGACTTTCCGTCCGCTGGCCTCTCCGATAAAGCTGCTTCTCCGAGGTGTTCAGGCCAATTGCGTCTGGACTATCTTCCTCACCTTGGCATTTGAGTGGTTGGTCTGCTTCTCTGCCTCTGGGAATGTGTCGTCTCAACGTGCTGGCTGGAACATGAACCTTGGCGTGACATTCCGTCCGCTAGCCTCTGCGATAAAGCTGCGTTTTTTTTCTTCTCCTCACGTGCGCGTCTCCTTTTTGGCGCCTAATTTTCTCGACTGCTGATTGGCTGCTTTTGACCAATCGCGTTGTTTCTTTTATGTGCTATCTTACTGGGTCTGAATCTATTTTTATACGTCGCCTACGCGTGTTTGCTTTGGGTTCTGTTGTGGGAGTGGGGAATAACGTATATGTGTGGGCTTGCATTCGTCACAAAGCGCAGCTTAGATGTGGCACAAGGCCGAAAGTGTCGAGAACTCAGTGTAACTGATCTAACCAGAAAAGCTTGCTAACCATTACTCCACGCCGAGGTGCCCTTTTATAAGCGTAGCTTAGATATGGCACAAGGCCGAAAATGTCGAGCACCCAGTGTAACTGATCTAACGAGACATGCTTGCTAAACATTACATAACGCCGATGTGACTTTTTATAAGCGTAGCTTATATGTGGCACAAGGCCGAAAGTCTGGAGTACCCAGTGTAACTGATCTAACGAGATATGCTCGCTAACCATTACACTACGCCGAGGCACCCTTTTATAAGTGTAGCTTAGATATGGCACAAGGACGAAAATGTGGAGCACTCATTGTAACTGATTTAACGAGATATGCTTGCTAACAATTACACCATGTTGAATTGCCCAACAAGGCTTTATATTCTTGTATATTTTTTCTTTAAACTGTCGATGTTCATGTTTGGGCAATCTGACGGACATACAAATAGAATTGATTGGTTTATTCCATAAATTAAAAAAGTGCAGCCAATCTGCAACTTATAATTTTTTTCTTTTGACATGCATTCCTCCGTATTAACTCTTTTGTTTTGGAACAGACTTCGCAATTCAATTCACCAACTATTTTTAGCTTCTCCCCTGAGGACCTACGCGCTTTGAGGTAACTTCTGAAATTATAGTAGTGTAACTCGGATATAAGATACCCAGATATAAGAGAAACCCGGTTATAAGAGAGATTTTCTCTCGTCCCAAATTGTTCCCATACTTGCCTAAACAAAATAGACCAAACCCGGATATAAGATAATTATTATCCGGTCCCGACAACTCTCTTATATCCGGGTTACACTGTGATATCAGAACCCGTATCTAATTGAAGGGACACGGGTCTGTTGATCATGCAGACGTGAATAAATTTTCTGTTATTCGTATTTCTACTTTTTTTTTGGGGGGGGGGGTTTAACGAGATTTACTTTCACAAAATCTATTCATTTAGCAAGGTTATTATTCTTTACATTTTTTTTATTTTGTCCTCCTGTAGAAATCTTGTTTTGTGTCCGAGCTTCCTACAACTGAAACATTTTTTTTTTTGTTTTAAATGGGCAAATTTTCCGCAAAAGGTATTACCCTAGAACTGTAACAGGGATTCGGTGCAATATTATCTTTTGTCGTAATTTTTTTTTATTGTTTCGTCTTCCTTTTTCTTTTCTTCCGTTCCTTCAGTCTGACCGTATCGTGTTTGCAATTTATTAATCTTTGAAACTCCTGAGATATTGACTGTAAATTTATCCCTGGGTCCTGTTCAAGCTTTGATAACATTCTTGTCCCTATTTCGTTATCTTCGTGTGACTTCAGACCCATCACGAAAATTGAACATTTGTACTTTTCATCAGTTAAATCTTTTAATTTACTCTTTACATATTCTCTGTTCACTATTCACGCATATGTAGATAAAACGACTCTTTCGTTTTGCTTCAATATGGAAACTTGATACTGGGTATAGAAAACAAACATTTTGCCAAAAATTGTCAACAAATCTTTTACCGTGTTAACTTGTTTGTTTTTTTTAGGTAATATAAAATTTACATGTATGTCTATATTTCTGAGATGAGGTATTATGTACACTATTTACATTATTCGGACTATTGTCCCCATCTTTGTCGCCATATTTATTACAACGTTTCGGCCTTTCAGCATCTGTCTATATTTCTGAGATGAGGTATTATGTACACTATTTACATTATTCAGACTATTGTCCTCATCTTTGTTGCCATATTTATCACAACGTTTCGGCCTTTCAGTATATGTCTATACTTCTGACATGAGGTATTATGTACACTATTTACATTATTCGGACTATTGTCCTCATCTTTGTTGCCATATTTATCACAAGGTTTCAGCCTTTGCGTATCTGTCTATATTTATGAGATGAGGTATTATGTACATTATTTACATTATTTGGACTATTGTCCTCATCGCTGTGGTCATATTTATCACAACGCTTCGGATGTTGTAAGCTCCCCCCGGCCTTCTTCAGGACACATGTCATAGTGGATAAAGGCGTTAGTTAGAACTAGTGACAGGACTTAAAGAGTTGTGAGTTCAATACCTGGTTAAGGCAGTGGAGAACTTGGAGAGGTGAATTAACAGGAGATAATTGATAACTGACATCCATTAGACATGGCACGTGGAACTAGAACAGTCTACCTCAGCCAGCGAGATAAAGGTTTCAGTTCGACATTCCAACCACCTGAAGATGTCCGGAGTGTACAACGACCAAAACGTTGTGATAAATATGGCAACAAAGATTAGGACAATAGTCCGAATAATGTAAATAGTGTACGCCTAAAGTACCCTATTTTGGGTAAGGTTGCCAATGTTCACCCCAGAAATTGCCAAGACTCACCTACCATTTGCCAAATTCTGATGGATAAAGTTTCCTTTTCGTCCTAATCTTGACTTTAAGCTGGTACCTAAAGAACAAGTTTAATTGGGAAGAGGTAAATTTCGCGCCGCCATAGAATTCCTTCTCTCGTGTCATCCATATCACGACTCGCCTAACGCCTAGTAAGCAAAAGAACTCATAGTTCTCAGCGTTAGTTAACGGTGGTAAAACACGGCAAACAGAATTAGCCTCGAGGACAAAGAACTTTCCGCGCAACATGACCTCTTCAACAAACTTGCACAATGGACATACGACCCTACAGTAGAAGCTGTGACTAATGGTTTCCAGCGAACGGAATTTTTCCAAGCACACCGAACAGAGTCTATTGCCGACCCAGAGGATCTTTCGAATCAGCAGCCAGGTTAGTGATGCCTCATAGTGAGGCATTTTAACCTGGGCGCCCAAGGCCACATGGAGCGAGACTCCTGTTTCTTTAGACCGATTTTGCCTATCAGAACAACCTCAACGGATCTCTTACCTAGCATATGACGTAAAGCTTCACGGGATAAAGCCTGGACGTCGGGTAGGCTATTCGTCGCCCGTAAGAGTAACTTGAGAGCAAAACGACATTCACCATAGAAGAAGCACTCGCATCAGAGTAAACAGCGGGTCTGCTCCTTTTTGGAGGGAGGGGTAGACTAAAACTGTAACCCTTTCTGGACAGAACTTTTTCAGTTTGTTCATTTCGTCGTTTTCAGTGATGGAAATTGGGGTGAAATTTGATGGCCTCCTCGACCATATATCTGTCGCGCTCCCGATCCAGTTAGGATGACCGTCAGATCTCGCTTTGCCTCTGGAAAGTTTTGTTGGAATTTACCGTCTTTATCTCCATATTGTCTTATGGACAATAATTATTTTAGTTCTTTGATTCGATTCCCATAATTTTGGGCTCTTTCAGCCTGGGCCGGGAAAATGCGGCAGACATCCTCCCCTAAATTGATGGCGTTCTTCCTTTTTTATTTAGCATCTACAGAAGGACTTGGGGTAGGGCGTGAAGTGTGAAAGAAGCTTTTTCTGAAGGGACTGGGATCTCTACTGAGCGGAATTTTATTTCAAGGCGATGAGTGAGTAGGTGAATGTTTTTGCGATAATTTCGCAACAGGGATGGACGGGTAAATGTCGAGGCGGTTACTGCCTTTTTTAATGGTGAAGGTTTTAAGTTGGCTGCTAACTTCGCTTTGAAAAGCTTTATCGTTCTTAACGCTGGTAGAGAGAATGGGTCTCCCCGTGCATTTACTCCTGGAGACTTCACGGGACTAAGGTCTCGCTGACTAGCGCTCCTTTCTGACCCTACCAGCAACCAGAAATTCACTTTTACTTCTCAGCTGAATAAGCAGCGGGCAAAGTCTTTTCGGGAAATTTGAGCTGTGAGAGATACCCAACCTGGGGGTTAACCATTCTGGTCTCGAATGCTGGCATGCCCATAACAGGCGAGACAGAATTTATAGACGCGACGAGAGCGAGATTTTGGCTGATAGGGATCTGACATGTAGAAGTCTTCTTCTCTGGGCAGGAAGAGGAGAGGTGTCCAGTTTCTGCGTATTTCCAGCCGACAATATTTAATCTCCACATGGTCCAGAGCATAAAAGCGTTGGTTGAATCCAGTGACTTGACCCAAAGATTTGTGAGTTCAATACCTGGCTACAGCAGAGGTGAACAAAAAGTTGGCTGACTTAAAGGGAGATAACTAATACTGAGACACCCGGAAGAGGCACGGCACGTGGAACTAGAACAATCTAACCGGTGGACGAAATGAGGGGTTCGGTTTGAAATTCCAATCACCTGAAGAAAGCCGGGGCGTACAACTGTCGAAACGTCGTGAATATGCTAACGGAGAAAAGGACAACAGTCGGACAATGTAAATATACACTATATACATTGTCCGACAGTTATCCTATAATTACAACACCTCATGTCAGAAATAGAGACAGATATTAATCTCAGAATTAAAAAAAAGAAAAAAGAAGTAAGGTATGTTCATCCCAACAAGTTTCTCAACACGAATGAATTATACCAGGAGTTGGCTGGACTGTTAAACACGTTCATTTTTTTTATTGATTTGTTTTTACATCAGAATTTCGGTTGATATCTTCTACAGGTTTCTTGATGTGCACAATGCCATGGAAAAGAAAGTGGCCGTTTTTTTTTTCTCAGTAATGTAAAAATGGTGACAAACACAAAGAAATATTTGTTCAAAAATCCTGATAAGTCAAGATATTCCAACATGCTATCAAGTTATACTATTTTCAACTACTCGTATAACACAAGTTGTTCAAACTTCTTTTTCTTTGCCCAGCAATTAAACTCTGCGCCGGAGTGGACTGACATACGGATTCCATTTATTAATTGTGCTATTTCTGGGGAGAGCGACATTATGGCGAGAGATACCGATAGCTTCGTTTTTTTTTCTTGTTGAATAAAGACCCCCTTATGGTAATTACAGTCTTGATGTCCTGCTATTTTTAACTGCGTTCAAAATTCATAACACAGAATGCGGCAGAAATACCTCCCACATAATGGTAAGTAATATTTTTTTTAATCATTTGACCCCAAACGGGTCGGGAAAGCCACTAGTACGCAGGGAGATAACTGACAACTGACATCCATTAAACATGGCACGTGGAACTAGAACAGTCTACCCCAGTGAGCAAAATAAAGGGTTCAGTTCGACATTCCAACCCCTTGAAGATCTCCAGTTGCCTTGATCTATCCACTACCCTTCTCCCCATCTTTTCTTCTATCACATAGAGTGAAAATGAAAGAGAAAACTGAAAATAGAGAGGATTGAAAGGTTTGTTTGTTTTATTTTACGGCATATCAACCTCAATGGGTTATTTAATGCCGCCAATATTTTTTTCTGGTAATATTTTGTTTTGTCAAAAATCTATTTCTGGTAATATTTTTCCCTCCAAAATCTATAGCTGGTAATATTTTTCCCTCCAAAATGTATAGCTGGTAATATTTTTCCAAAAGGAATATCTGGTAATATTATTTTTTCAAAAATGTATAGCTGGTAATAGTTTTTTTTTTTCTTCAAAAATCTATTTCTGTTAATATATTTTCCTTAAAAATGTATAGCTGGTAATATTATTTTTCAAAAACTTATAGCTGGTAATATTATTTTTCAAAAAATTATAGCTGGTAATAGTTTTTTTCTTCAAAACCTATTGCTGGTAACATTTTCTTTTCTTCAAAAATTAATTTCTGGTAATAATTGTTTACAAAGTATATCTGGTATTAAAACCTATTTTTACACTTTCATGATGCTTTTTACTTCAGTTTCGGAGTTAACTATTTCCCCATAGCTGGAACCCTAACAGGTACTACCACCCCGGGTCAGAGTGGACATGCGAACACCAGCAATTAAGAGGTGGTTCCACGCTCCTCAAAACCTCCTGATCAGAGGCCTTGTTGTTGGACATAGTTTATTGTTTTACCATGGACGCGGATGTAGTTTATAGCCATACCCAAGACACAAGGCGGATTGAGGAAAGGAAAAAATTAGATGAATACACCATTGCCACTACTGTTTTACCTTTATGTGGGAGGTATTCGCGCGCGATATACGTGGGAGGTATGTCTGCCTCAACCTGTATTTAAAAAATTGGAAGGTAACATAACGTAATGCGGAAAAGGTACTATTTGGATTTGGTTTGGTTTAGTTTGTTTTACAGTATAGCAACGTCAATGGGTTATTTAATGCCGACAAAATGCTTCAAAAACAAAACTGCTCTCTAATAATCACTATAGAGGTCCTTCCCTGCCCACCATTAGAATGTCTGACGCTGAACTTCTCGAGAGAAACTCTCTGTGGCTGCTCGGTCTCACGTTGACGGCTGACCTGAGATGGAACAAATACATTGAGTCAATTGCTTCGTCCGCCGCAAGGAAAGTTGGCTCCCTGTGTCGCGCAGGAATTTTTTTTCCCCGGAATCGATCCTCCAGATCTACAAATCAACAATTCGCCTTCCATGGAGTATTGCTGCCATATATGGTCTGGAGCCCCTTCTGTTTGCCTCGGGGTTCTTGATAGGCTCCAGAGGCGGATATGCAATATAATCTGACATCTCGTCTACAGTCACTTTCTCACAGACGCGCCGTCGCCTCTCTCTGTCTGTTTTACAAATACTTTCATGGCAATTGCTTCGCGGAGCTGCATTCGCTGGTTCCCAGACTTCATGAGTTCAAGCGCCCTACGAGGCTGGCATCCCGCTCTCACCCTTTCACTGTCGAAACTACTAAATGTAGCCGTCTCTTCTACTCCAATAGCTTCATGTCTCGCACCTCTCGCCTGTGGAACTCCCTTCCCTATTCCAGTTTCCCTGAGAGCTATAATCTCCAGCTATTCAAATGTAATGTCAATCGACATCTCCAGTTGCCTTGATCTATCCACTATCCTTCTCCTCATCCTTTCCTCTATCGCTCCTATCTGATCTTACTCCAAATCCTCTGTAACCCCTTGCGTTCTAGTGGCTTCCCGCCTTGCATGGGGTGAAACGCTTAAAAAAAAGAAAGAAGATGTTTATTGCCGTTATTTTTTTTTTTTAAATTCATTGCTGGTAATAATTTTTTACAAAAATATATTTCTGGTATTAAAACATATTTTTACACTTTTATAGTGTTTTGACCCAAGTTTGGGGTTAACTATTTGCCCATAGCTGGGATCTTAACAGGTGCTACCACCCGGGGTCAGGGTTGACCTGGGAACATCAGCAATTACGAGATGGTTCGACGATCTTCAAAACCTCCTGGTCAGAGGCCTTGCTGTTAGACGTAGTTTATTGTCTTACTCAGGACGCGCTACTATTTGGAAGCGTCAAATAAATAAATAAATAAATGAATAAAAACACAGGAATTTAAATGGCTGGAAAGTGTAATAAAAATGAGGGAAATTATGGCAGAGAAATCCGAAGCTAAATTATTAAGAAACAGGAAAAAAGTTGAAAAAAAGAAAAGTGAAAAGAAAACTCCTAAATGACAGAGAATCTTTGGAAATTTTCTCACAGATGAACAGGGGACTTGAAACAACAAAGATATGGTTCTACAGAAGGATGTTGCGCTTGTAATGGACAGCACATGTCAGCAAGCTGGAATTTTAAGGAAAATGGAAATAAAAAAGCATTTGTACTTAGAATCAGAAAGAGACGATTTAAATTTCTGGAATATATTATGAGGAAAGAAGGCTTTTAGAATTTGACACTCACAGGCCATACTGAAAATAAGAAGAACAGAGAGACAAATGGAACATAGTCTGTCTAACGAGATCGCATAGACGGATGACAGAAAAGACGGCGGTTGGGAGGGATAGTAAGAGGACAGACATTGCTTAGGATAGGATGTTATAGAGAGCCATGTCCAACTACCTCCTAAAGTGATACAACCCATACAAAAATAGCAATGATAATTTTGGGAACTTTTCCATTAACCGAGGAATATCCAAAAAAAAAAAAAAAAAAAAAAAAAGAAACAAAAAAAGAAAAAAACGAATTACATTTACGTTTTAAATAAAAACTAATTTAGAAATTCATTTCACCCACACGCCACCTGCCACTATTTTCCTATGAAAAATGTTATTCTAGTTTTAATAGAAAAACGCGGGAAAGTCTTTGGGAACGAGACACGCAAATATTTCTTTTTCACAAGTGATTTCGTCAAGGGATCGGCCTAGAATGTATTTTAATTTCTCTACCCCAGCGGCGGTAAATGAAAGCAAACGTCGAAGAGAAATATTTTCAATATGAAAGAAAAAAAAATGGGAGAAAAATCGATAACAAATGATATAAATAAAGTGCTTAGGTAAAAAAAAAAAAAGCAGGATTTGTAAGGCTTACTTTCAAATCAAGATAACCCGTTTCTGTCCGGGAGTCTGGCGCAACATTATCTTTCTATTTCACTATTTACTCAAAAGTAAGAAGATATATAGATAATGAATAGACGGAGAGAGACAGACAGATAGATAATGAAAAGACGGAGAGAGAGGGACAGAGAGATAATGAATAGACGAAGACAGAGAGATAGATAAGTAACAGAGGGAGATAGATGGACAGAAGGATAATGAATAGACGGAGAGAGAGGGACAGATAGATAATGAAAAGAAGGAGAGAGAGAGAGAGACAGATAGATAGATAATGAACAGACGAAGAAAGAAAGACAGATAGATACCGAACAGAAGACAGATAGATAATAAACAGACGGGCAGATAGATATTTTAACGGAGGCAGATAGACAGACAGGTAGATAACGGAGATAGATAGGCAGATAGATAGATAATGAACAGACAGAGATAGACAAATAATGAACAGACGGAGAGAGACTGAAATTTAGATAATGAAAAGATGGGGAGTGACAGAAAGACAGATAAGAAACAGAAAGAGAATGACAGACATATAGATTGTGTTAGACAGATAATGAACAGACGAAGACAGAGAGATAGATAAGTAACAGAGGGAGATAGATGGACAGAAGGATAATGAATAGACGGAGAGAGAGGGACAGATAGATAATGAAAAGAAGGAGAGAGAGAGAGAGACAGATAGATAGATAATGAACAGACGAAGAAAGAAAGACAGATAGATACCGAACAGAAGACAGACAGATAGATAATAAACAGACGGGCAGATAGATATTTTAACGGAGGCAGATAGACAGACAGGTAGATAACGGAGATAGATAGGCAGATAGATAGATAATGAACAGACAGAGATAGACAAATAATGAACAGACGGAGAGAGACTGAAATTTAGATAATGAAAAGATGGGGAGTGACAGAAAGACAGATAAGAAACAGAAAGAGAATGACAGACATATAGATTGTGTTAGACAGATAATGAACAGACGAAGACATACAGACAGATAATGAACAGACGAAGACATACAGACATATAATGAACAGACGGAGACAGATACATATATTGATGAATAATGAATAGTCTGATATATATATATATATATATATATATATATATATATATATATATATATATATATCCAAGTATATGATTGGTGTATACGGAATGAATTCCAATAACCAAAAGTTACTATTCTTAAAAGAGTGCTCAATACAGAGTAGATGAGATATAATTATTTATTTAAAAATTATAACATAAATATGTTATAAAATCACTTTTGTAACAACGTTTTCCCCTTGCGAAGGATCGTTAATTAATTAAAAATTTTTAAAACCATTTATTTTACATTCAACATCATCACTTGATAAGACACCGGAGGTGTTGAAAGAAAATGACTATTTTTGTAGTGATTCTATGACGTTTATGTTATAATATATATATATATATATATATATATATATATATATATATATATATATATATATATATATATATATATATATATATACAAGTATAGGATTGTTGTATACGGAATAAATTCTAATAACCAACAGTTACTATTCTTAAAAGTGTGCTCAATACAGAGTAGAGCAGATATAATTATTTATTTAAAAATTATAACATAAATATGTTATGAAATCACGACAAATATATATATATATATATATATATATATATATATATATATATATATATAAAGAAATATAGTCTTAAGGTGTGCTATATTTATGGAATAAAGTGCTCAATATCAGAGATAGAACGATTGTAGATATAAAAGTGAACATAGAAGTCAACACTTAGTGGCGACAGTCTGTTTCATGCTATATGCAATAGTCAGGCCACGTCAGGCCTGACGATTGCATATAGCATGAAACAGACAGTCACCTCTCTCTCTCTCTCTCTATATATATATATATATATATATATATATATATATGTGTGTGTGTGTGTGTGTGTGTGTAAGCTTCATTAAATATAACAGACAAGGTGCTTTGATTAAGTTTTTTTAATAATTTCTCATATGATATAATTTTTTTTTCTGGAGATAAATTATACAAAAGTGTCCAAATGTTTTATTTTTCAAAGCGTTTTCGGCTATACCTTTAGCCATTATCAAAGAAGAATTATATTTACTGTTAACTGAAAATGTATTGTGTGTACAGCTTTATAAATTGCTTTATGTCGACTGTGTTTTTAAAATTAAAAACACAGTCGACATATTGTGTCCATGATCATAGTTGATATTAACACTAAGATGGCCGAGGTGTCGTTTTCGACACCTTCAAATTTTCAACAAATTACTATGGAATAACTAGTTTTGGTTCGATACTAAGGCTTATGGACAATTATTGAATTTTAGCAAAGATGCTTAACAGACTTAATTCTTTAAAAAATATTCAGTGGAATAGCTGATATTTGAGGTTTTACCTTGAATGGTCGAGGTGTTGTTTTTGACACCTAGGCTATTTATAGGATAAATGCATTGAAAAATTTCTCACAAGCAATAATACTTGTGTTTATGTCCCCTATCTATCTATTTATCTATCTATACACACGCACACACAATTTATATATATATATATATATATATATATATATATATATATATATATATATATATATATATATATATAATCAGTTTCTTTCAGTATGAGGTATACGAATATTTGTGAATTTCTTTTCAGGCTTGTTATTTCTGACTTGAATATTGAATATATTAAACATGGCTGCTACCATGGCGTAATGTAAATAAAGATGTCAAAGGATCTGGCCATCCTAGTGTTAATGAGTGTTGTCTTTTGTTTTTATTAATATGGATTCCATTATTTTCTGCCTTTTTCTTTACATGTAGAAGGTGCAGATATCTGCATTATCAACAAGCATGTTTCGAATAGTGTCATTGAGTATTTCATTCTTGATAATAGCTAAAGGTATGGCCGAAATCGTTTGGAAAAATAAAACATTTGGGCAGTTTTTGTATAATTTACCTATGGAAAAAAAGATCATATGAGGAATTGTATAAAAAACTTTTAAGATTTTGATATAACTTGTCTGTCATATTTAATGAAGCGTACATGAAAAAATATATATATATACATACATACATACATATATATATATATATATATATATATATATATATATATATATATATACTAGCAGTAGAACCCGGCGTTGCCCGGGGATGTAACAGTAAGCGATAGATCAAGTATCGACCATCATAAAGACTGAAAAATAAAACTGACAAAGATTATTGTTTAAGGTTGACGGACACGCATGTCTTAAATATTTTTTTTTACGAATTGGTCAAACCCAAACTCAAACAAAAACATTGTTTTCAATCGTTATGAGTCTACCGATTGAATAGAATTTTATTATAAACAATTGTCTTGTAAATGGAATTTTTAAAGCATTCTGAATGTAAAAATAAAGAAAAAAGTGTACAAGACAATAAGAAGCACTACCTGCCAAAAAAAGTGAAGTTTTGTTGAAATCGGTTGAAAAATGTAGCAAATCCAATCCCATATATAAACGAACACACACACACACACACAAACAACCAACCTGCGTTTTATAATGACTATAACTCGATATGATTTGTCCCCCTTTCATTCTCGCGATGTCTCTTAATCGTGTTTTCAAATTGATTTCCTGCAAAAACAATTGTGTTTTTCCAATTTTTGGCGCTGTCAGAACCAACGAAAGGTATTTTGTGTAGTCCTGTGAAGTTTTGTTAAAATCCGTTGAAAAATGTAGGAAATCCGATCCAATATATAAACGTACAAACACGCACACACATACACACAACCTGGGTTTTATAATAAGTATGATAATTAACAATAGGAAAATTGTAGTTATTGCTGACGCGTTTCGTCCAATGTGGACTTTCTCAAAGCAGAAAAACGAAATGAATTTAATTAAAGAACGTAACTAATAATAACAATAAACAGAATGTTCTTAGCAACTGGAGGAACGTAGAGAATGCTATTTTCATATTGTTAACTGAAAATAACGTCAGTTATTTTCACGTGTGGAGAATATTGTAATTATAACTGTGTTGGCGGATTCAACCATTTTCTTTTGATTTTACGATATTGTAAATAAACATACACAACAATATCATGTTCATTTACAAGCTAAAACACCTAAGGTTTTGCGGACGAATGTATCTGCTTATATTTATAAGGTTATATATATATATATATATATATATATATATATATATATATATATATTTTTTTTTTTTTTTTCTATGAAAATTTCTCGGACATTCAGGCCGGTAAATGTTATTTAATACTGTTTATTATAAAAACAGAGCATTTACTTAAATACTTGTATCTATAAAAAGAACGTTAAACATAAAAAATGTCTTTAATAAATAAATTGTCGGACTCTGTCCATTTCGTAATATATGACGTCATTTGTTTACATTCGATACACCAATGAGCAGTTATGAATGTACGAGATTCATAGAAGATTGAAGTTTATAAGCAGTAAATTCAACCTTGTCTACCGAACGATCATTGGTGGCCGATCGGTTAGGCACGTCAGCGTAAATGACGGTTCCGTATAGGATGCAGGTTCGAATCCTGTCCAAGGACGAATATTTTCTCGGGCATTCAGGTCGGTAAATGTTATTTAATACTGTTTATTATAAAAACAGAGCCTTTACTTAAATACTTGTATCTATAAAAAGAACGTTAAACATAAAAAATGTCTTTAATAAATATATGTGTGTGTGTGTGTGTATCAGATATTGCTTGCACATATATATATATATGTATCACTGATATATTTATTTTTTATTTATATCACTGATATATATATATACATATATATATATATATCAGTTTATCAGATATTGTTTGCACTATATATAATCACACACACTCAGATATATATCAGTGTATAAGTTATTGTTTGCACCTACATATATATATACTTCACTCATATATGTGCAAACATTATTTTATACACTGATTTTATATATATATATATATATATATATATATATATATATATATATATATATATATATATATATATATATATATATATATATATATATATATATATATATATATATATATATATATATATGAGAGACAGCGAGTGAATGCGAGACCGTAAGTCTCTCTGTTTCAAATAAACGCTAAAATTCGTTGTTGATATTTTTCAGTGAACAGGATTTCTTAAGTGGTTTGCCGTGTTCTAAAAATTTCGTAAAAATATTCATTCAAGCTATATCATCGCTAAAGACAAAATACTCTTGCTAATGTGGATTCAGGTTGACAGTCGGGGACGTTTCAGTGCCCTTTAAGGCATAATTCTTTCTTGTTTCTATTTCGACGCTCACAAAAAAAAAAAAAAATGAATAAATTAATATAAAAGGAGCCCAAAGGTTAATGTGGAAGTCTTGTATATCAAACAAAATTAGATAAAATAGAAAATGTATCTGTAGTCATATAAAATTCATATATTCAGTAGTATCACGAAAAAAGCTTTAATTTATAAAACATAGGAAGTTTTCTTGAACACAGACTATCCATCCCCTCCCACCTACGCGCTTGCGTTGACACAAAGGGCAAAGGGTATCAATTTTATATAAACTTATAAATATCGAACGGACATCGAATGACTTTTACCAACTTTGTTTTTATGGGTAGCTTCAAAATGTACGTTCGATAGTTTAACTCTTAAACGCGGGAAAAGTTGGCGCAAATGTACACGTTAAACGCTGATCTACCAAGTCCTAAATTATGGGGCACCCGGTGAGGATCGAACTCAGTATTCAGTCGTAATTGATCAAGTGAGAAGCTTGCTAACAATTACACGACGCTGAAGTGTCCCCCCCAAAAAAAGGCGTCAAATATGTGACAAAAAACGAGAAAATCCAGTTTGTTTTCTTTATTTTTACTATATTTATATACAAAAGCATAAAAATTATAATTTACATTTTTAAATTATGAAGTTAAAAAAAGGATAGAGATCCTTCCCTGCCGTCCATTAGAATGTCTGACGCTCAACTTCTCGAGAGCAACTCTCTGCGGCTGCTCGGTGTCACATTGTTTGCTGACCTGAGATGGAACAAATACATTGAGTCAATTGCTTCGTCCACCGCAAGGAAAGTTGGCTCCCTGTTCCGCGCCAGGAAATTTTTCTCCCCGGAACCGATCCTCCAGATCTACAAATCAACAATTCGCCCTTGCATGGAATATTGCTGCCATATATGGTCTGGAGCCCCTTCTGTTTGCCTCGGGGTTCTTGATAAGCTTCAGAGGCGGATATGCAATATAAGTGGCCCTGATCTGGCATCTCGTCTACAGTCACTTTCTCACAGACGCGCCGTTGCCTCTCTCTGTCTGTTTTACAAATACTTTCATGGCAATTGCTCCGAGGAGCTGCATTCGCTGGTTCTCAGACTTCATGAATTCAAGCGCCCTACGAGGCTGGCATCCCGCTCTCACCCTTTCACTGTGGAAACTCCTAAATGTTGCCGTCTCTTCTACTCCAATATCTTCATGCCTCGCACCTCTCACCTCTAGAACTCCCTTCCCTATTCCAGTTTCCCTGAGAGCTATAATCTCCAGCTATTCAAATGTAATGTCAATCAACATCTCCAGTTGCCTTGATCTATCCACTATCCTTCTCCTCATCCTTTCCTCTATCACTCCTATCTGATCCTGCTCCAAATATTCTGTAACCCCTTGCGTCCTAGTGGCTTCCCGCCTTGCTTGGGGTGAAACGCTTAAAAAACAGAAAAGAAAAAAAAGTATAATAATATTTAACATTCTTTTAGCAGTATAAAAACGAGAAGGATTCGTAACTTTCCCAAGGGTATTAGCGTATAAGTGAATGCAAAGAACTCCACTGGAATTCGAACTTGGATCTCTAACGCCACAAACCGAAACGCAATCCATTAAAACCACGATGTCTCCATTCATCTCTTCTTTCCACCAGCTGTGGGTAAATAGCTGGACAGAAAATGCTCGATAACCTGCTGCCTTTTATGTCCTGCTTATTTTGGCAGAGGCTAGAAGAATGTAACTCGCATGTTGTCTCGAAGAAAGAAACTGCGCCCTCCTCCATCGCCGACTTCGAGCAGCGATAAAAAATAATGAAATTCTTGGTCTAAGTACAGTGGTTTGAAATATGAGAGGTCCACGGCGTCGTACTGTGGACGTCTCTAATTTCAGACCATTCGCCCATGAGTGTAACAGTTAACAGTATAAAAATAAACATGTAAATAAAACAAGTACTGAAACCCTAAATGTAATATTTTTAACTGTAAGATACTCCTCAAAGCGTTCCATGCACAATGAAGTTGTACATTCTTTGTACAAAGATAGCACCATTTTCGTCTCCTTTCTCTTCTGCTTATAAACAAAAAACAAAAAAACAAAACAAAAAACAAAGAAACAATCGTTCAAAGTCCTGTATATATTTCCTTTCCCACTATCTGACAGCATTGGCCAATAGCGTTTGTTACTTATAAGGAATAGAGCATATGTAAATATAAAAGTAGACATTGAGGTCAACATTCAGCCGCGACAGTCTGTTTCATGCCTAAACGCAATCGTCAGGCCATGTGCGTTGTGTTTTGGCTCGACTGTTTATTTATGCTTTTCTATGATGCAGGTCGATTATAGTATTCTAACAGTTACTGGGTGGGCGATAACGGTTATGTCTTCAGTTATTCTAGGAGCTATTGAGTGGAAATAATTGTGGATCCGAATGCAGTTTTGTGACTATTTTATAGTGTTGTTTGTTAAATTTAATATTGATTGCTTTGTTATTTGTTGTTTACTATTATTACGTCTACTCGTGTTTGCGCGCAAATTCGTAGTTTGTTAATTTATTTGTTATTTAATTAATGTTGTTACTTATTTATTAATTTGGATTAATATACTTATTTATTTTATTTTATTTCTATTATTTTATTTATTTCTCGTTGTTAATTTTAGATTTTTAAGTAACGTAAAATAATTTTATTTTTGAGTCTGCATTTTGAAATGAGTTCTGAGAGTTTATTTAGTTATGATGATCTGGGAAGGTAATTATTGCTTTTCTCCCCTCCACAGAGAGTTTGCAGTTTTGGGATTTATTGTTGTAGGCTGATGCCGTTTTCCTCATTTTTCATGATATTTTTGGTGTGATTTGATTTTGTTTTTAATCTCCCCGGTGTGTTCAGAAAGAATTGTGCTTTTCACGTATTTACTATTTGTAAAGGATGTTTTGTGGTCGTAGTTTCATTGTTTCCAGGACACTTCAGTCACTTCTATGTATATTTTTTATTCATTATTTGCTGATTTAACAATGCTGTTCTAAGATAGGTCTGTTTTATTATCTTAACGTTCATTCTTCGTTATCTATTGATTTTACAGTGGCTTGATATATTATAGTGTGCTGTAAGAAATGTCAGTTTAAGGGACATTCGTTTTTTTTTAATTCTACAGTTAAACATGGGTTTGATTCGAGTGGGTGAATTGCTGGATGTTTTCTTGTGTTTTATTATCATTTCCATCATGTTCTCGGTGCAGCTGTAACTGATTTTTACTGCGTTTTTTTATTTGAAAATCAGCTACAGTTGAACCGAGAGCATGATAGAAGTAATAAAAATATAACGCGCACGGCCTGAAGATTGTGTTTAAGCATGAAACAGGCTGTTTCCGCTGGGTGTTGACCTGAAGGCTCATTTAAACTCACACGCATACACACACAATCACTCGCTCACTCACACACACATAAACACACACACATATACACACACACACACATACACACACACACACACACACACACATATATATATATATATATATATATATATATATATATATATATATACGAATACAATAATACTATATTTTGCATAAAGAAAGCGAATTACGGTACCATTTTAATATTTTAAACAGTTTTATCGCGGGCATCAAATTTTAGAGAGAAATTGACAGAGAAATTGAAAAAAACAAAAATAATTCGTAATACTCCAATTTCTTAAATAAGGCTTTGATATTACTTTTAACTCTCTCTCTCTCTCCCTTTTTCATATATATATATATATATATATATATATATATATATGTCTGTGTGTGTTGAGGAGTATCGCAGCTCGAAGTCGGCGATGGAGGAGGGCGCAGTTTCTTTCTTCGAGACAACATGCGAGTTACTTTCTTCTAGCCTCTGCCAAAATAAGCAGGACCTAAAAGGCAGCAGGTTATCGAGGAGCTGCATTCGCTGGTTCCCCGACTTCATGAGTTCAAACGCCCTACGAGGCTGGCATCCCGCTCTCATCCCTTCACTGTCATATATATATATATATATATATATATGTGTGTGTGTGTGTTGTGCTTGTGTGTGTTATGCTTGTGTGTGTGTGCGTGTTTTATATATACATATATGTTTGTGTGTGTGCGTGTTTATATATATATATATATCGGGTGTAATAGCAAAATTGTCCAAATCGTGTAACGTCAAAATCGTACAATTGTTAGTTTAAGCTTTTAACAGTTCTACCTTAGAAATGATTAAAGGTATTTTACTAGAATTCTCCTATGTTTTTTTTATAAAGCTACTGGTCTCTACTTTGAATAAGAACGTATTAAACTCTAAGTTGAAATGATGATACCTATTCCTCTCTACTGTTACATCTTTTTAAAACTTATTCACCATTCTCTTGATTTCTTGAACGGACTTTGAAGATGGAAACCACTGTATTAATGTTGGTACCATTACTGAAGGCTTGAAAAACCTTTTTCCTCTCACTATTTTACATTTGGGAAGACAGTGGTTCTGATACAAAACGATTTTAACCTGTTCTTCTTCTAGCTGAATAACTCAAAGTGTTTTTCCAGTGATTCCTATGATAAATGTTGTCAAAATGACTAAACGTCTTATCTGAAAACCTGGAAAAAAGAAACACAATTAGTGGTCTTTTAGATATTAAACATTTTGTAGGATGGTCTATTATGTTGCAACAAGATTTGTACAATTTTGCTTCATTCATGGTTGGCTTCGCAAAACGATCAAGAGGGAATCGATACATGTCAATTTCATGCACGTTTGGGACTGATAAGTTCAATCCGAGACAAGCATACACGTTCGCACCAGCTGCAGATGAAATTCCGGCCTGGGTTCGATAGCATTGCAATGCAGTACATCCTCTTCTACCTCTTGTCCCTGGGAGACGCCCTGCAGGTATTTTCAAAGAAGGAGACAGCGTCAGGCGTCACGGTTCTCAGCTACGATTGACCAATATATATATATATATATATATATATATATATATATATATATATATATATATATATATATATATATATATATATGGCCACTGGTATCCGGGCGGCTAGTCAATCCCTATTGCGGCAAGCCAATTCCTAATTCAAACTCTCACTGGGGCACATTTGTGTGTATATTATGTTTATACCTCACATATAATGTAAGGCATTAACTGGCAGTGGTACCCTCATCTAGCTACTGTCTTATCATTATGTGGTAGGTATTACTGAGTCGTACATATAGGTGGTATTTCGGCCGCACTCCCTACTTCTAGAAATTTATACAGGTATACCCTGAGTTACGTCGTTTCGAGTTGAGTCGTTCTCGATTATACGTCGTTTCTCAAAAAATATATGAAGAAATAAAAATCAAGTTTAAGTCGTTTTATTCGACTTTACGTCTGTCCGCCACAAATATTGAAATCGTAATATCACGAGAAAAACGTTAAAAGCACATAAAATAATGTTACTGTACAATAAATAATAATAAACGTGTATAAAATCATATTAAAATACGTACATTTACATTAATATATGTTAATATAATCATCATAAATCCTACGTAACGATATATGAAAACATCTGTGGCTCTGTGTTGTCTTATTTAGCGGTCTTTAAGAGCTCAATATTGGCGTTTTCCAGGCTAGGTGGATTGATAGGTTGAATCATCAGCGTGCTGGAGTTAGTCAAGAAATTATTCAAGCGAAAGCGTTGTCTTTATTTGAGGACCTGAACAAAAAAATACCCAGATGAGAAAGATGTAGAGTTTAAAGCGAGTCAGGGCTGGTTTGTGAGATTTAAAGAACGAAGAAGTTATCACTATTAAGAAGCAAGGTGAAAGTGCGTCAGCTGACGAACAAGCAGCAGCCGATTTTCCTAAAGCATTTTCTAAGATCATCGAAGCAAAAAGTTGTCTTCCTGAACAGATTTTTAATGTTGACAAAACTGGATTATATGGGTGAAAAATTGCCAGACTGTTCTTTCATTACTAATGTGAAGCGTAAGTCTATATCACGGATAAATTATGTTATTAAGAATACTGTATCTGCATGTCAATAATACTGTAATATGCAATGGAGGGGGTGCTTATTTGGGGTTTATAGTGTTGTTATTTTGGCTTAAGTCATTTTTCGATCTAAGTCATAACCTCTGGAATCAATTAACGACCTAGGGTGAGCTATTTTTAGGATTATTATTATTATTATTATTATTATTATTATTATTATTATTATTATTATAAATAAATAAAAAAATAAAATATAATATATTAATATTAATAATGAAAATTATAAACAAAATAAAAAAAAAACAATAACGTAAAAACGTTGTATAAAAAATTAAATGAACATAATAAAATACTCCCAACTTTCAACAAAACTGTTCCTGCCGAAAATACGGACAATTGCACCCCACCCGCCCCCAAAAAACGTTAAATTCAATCTCTTCACCACAAACCTTGGTACGAGCAACACGTGTCCAACCTCTCTCTTTGATATGACTTGTAATACTACGGAGTAAATCTTCCAATTTTATAACATATAGCATAAAACAATTGTAACCTTAAAAATGCACGCACCAATGCACGCAAAAATATAAAAAAATCATTTTAAATTAGCATACAATTTCCCATATTTTTCTCTTATTTGCGTACGTTTTATTTCCTATAAAGTATGCTTTTATCTCCGTGAACACAAGGCTAATTTCTGCTGCTATGATGTGTATGAAAGACCCCACAACATTATGGTGACCACCGACATACATAAAAAAAAATATTCACCCACAATATCTTTCCTGGTAAAACGTCATTTCTTTCCGAAAGCCTCTATATATAAAAAAAATTAACTTGCATTTGTCTTTATATATTTTCTGGTTAAACGTCGTACACTAATATTTTGTAAATTTTCTGCAGTACGACAAATGGCGACATGTGTGGATCACCTAGTGAGGACTGAACTGCCTTTTAATAAAAATGTTATCTACAAACTTGTAAATTTAAATAAATTCTTAGATTAGTTTAGTTTTGCAAGAAAGCTAAAGTCGTTGTGTCTAGTAAGCAACAAGCTGATAAGAGAGAATAGAATAGAGAATTCTTCTGCGGGACGTGTTTGTTAACCATCAAGCTACAGTAGGAACCCATCTAAATATAAGTTCTCTTTATAATTCCTTGAAGCAGCCATCTTTATTTCCGTCCCTTTTTAGGTTTCATATCAACGAAAAGGAATAAAGGAAAAAAAGCCAAACATTTTACGCACAGGATGTACCAAAATGAATCTATCGAATGTAAACTCTTTTTATCTGCTCGTAGCGAAATTCATTTTGAAACTTTCCGATTATCCGCATTAACTTCAATCTAAGCTTTAGCAATAACCTCAGTTCATACTTATCATTGCTGACGCACGACCCACGGGCAACAGGAACCTTATCGTGGTATTTTATTGGTGCGTTCACATCGTGTTAACGATAATCTCGTTTGTGCGAGACCTCTCCTGGTTGAGTCGCTTTGGGCTGGATGCAGACGAAGTCAGAGGTTGTAAGTTTTGAAGAAAATTAATCACAAAGGGTTATACGAGTTGAAAGACGAAAGTGTATATTTATTGGGATTTAAACAAGCCTGGCAAAAGAACAAAAACCCTCTCTCTTTCTATCTATATATACATACATACATATATATATATATATATATATATATATATATATATATATATATATATATATATATATATATATATATATATTTATATATATATATATATATATAATTTAAGATGTAAGTAAAATATATACGTAAAAGAACAATATGAATAAAGACAAAAGGAAAACTTAGCCGATATGTTTCGTCCTGTGACGCGCTAAGTCCGCCGGAGGACCAAACACGTCAGCTAAGATAAGTTTTCCTTTTGTATTTATTCTATTTTATCTTTTGAAGCATCAATAATATTTTTTATTCCGACAACAAAATACTATGTTTTTTTTTTAACCAAGAAACATCTTATTTAACCATGTAATTTTTCTTTTCGACCTTCTCTTTCATGAGGAGAAGCATTAATTTTTGCTCACACTGTGTGATTCCTAAGTATATATATATATATATATATATATATATATATATATATATTAATATTAGTTTTATTGATGTGAGTTTGTGACCTTGGGTTTCACGACCTTGCGATCGTCAAACAGTTTGTCTGATGATCGCAAGCGTGAAACCCAGGGTCACAAACTCACATTATGTTAGCCCTATCACTGATATTGAGCGCTTTCCAATAAGTACCACGCATATATATATATATATGTATATATATATATATATATATATATATATATATATATATATATATATATATATATATATATATATATAGTGTAACTCGGATAAAGAGAGTTGTCGGGACAGGAGAAGAAGTCTGTTATATCCGGGTTTCTAGTATATCCCGGTTTGGTCTATTTTGTTTAGGTAAGTATGGCTCTAATTTGGGACCAGAGAAAACCTCTCTTATATCCCCGTTTCTCTTATATCCGTGTCTCTTATATCTCTTACACTATATATATACATATATATATATATATATATGATAGACTCTCCCGTCGTTTTCGACGTATGAGAGTCTTTCAGTTCAATTTTTACTTTTATGTTTCGTATGAGGCAACAATCCTGCACGGGATTTGCAAACCAATCCACACGAAGGGCATACTGAAGGGTTAACCGTCATAGGGGCTGATGTATTAACCCGAGATTTAGTGTTAATTCTTAATTCGCTTAGATGGTTGAGATGATTCTTTTGAAAGTTAGTTATACCTCGGTAGCAGGTATTTCTCCAGTTTGCTCGGTTTTCAACAGCCAGTTCGAACTCCTCTATAGGGATGTTTGCAGCAATTAAATTGTATTTACGTTTGTCCTTGCAGCCTAACCAAGGGCGGCCTACATTACGCTTACCATGAAAAAGTTGGCTAGACATGAGGATTTTCGGCATCCGATCATCTCCCATTCTGATGACATAATCAACCCACCTGAACTGTGATTGCATCAGAAAGGATTCCATACCACCGACGCTACATTTGAGGAAAAGATCAGAGATATTTTGGCCTGCCGTGTATAACCGCATGTTGAACGGAGACAGCGTTTATAAAAAGCATCAAGTTGATTGATGTACATCCTGTATGACTGCTCGATAGACACTGATTTTCGTTTTCAGTGAAATCACATAAACATCCCATGAGCGAAGCTTAAGGTTCCTAAAGGAATTGGTTGCCTTTGATATTCGATTAACTATTTCGTCCTCCAAAGAGGCACTTGAATTAACTTTTCTTCCTAAGTACGAGAATGATTTCATACTTCAGGTTCTTGCTGCCACTAATAATAACTTCTACGATTGAGGTGGTCATGATCGCAGTGTCATCAGCAAATAAAATATCACGAATAATGCCTGCTCGAGTCAGCGATATTGATTTAAAACATTGATGGTTACAGATCCCGCCACCTGTGCGGAATTCAAAGGAAACTGAAAGCAAATGGTATGAACACCACCCAGACCCGGTTACGGAGATAGGACCTGTTACAATTCTATGGGACTACACAATACACACTGACAGAACAATCAAAGCCGACCGCCCAGATATTGTTATTAAAGACTACAAACAAAAAAAAAGTGCCTCCTTATTGATATGGCAGTGGAAAGTGTCATGATGCCATTTCTAACCTTAGGTCCCTGGGCGGGACCCGGAAAGAAATTTGTAAACGCCAGAAATCAAAGGAAATAATAATAATAATAATAATAATAATAATAATAATAATAATAATAATATTGGGCTGCTCTATGATGCCAAGTTATACATTCAATTGAAATGAAATGAAACCGAAGTTTCTACCTTAGACACAACCTCTAGTTCTCCAGAAATTGTCACTGAAGATGACTCCAGGTACATTAATTTAGAATTCCTTGAAAACCACGAAGCTGAAATCACCGAAGCAAAAAATGACGTCATCCAAATACTCAGCAGAGTAACTTTCATACAATTGTCAGACAGAGACCAGCTCCCGAAAATCCATATGACAAATCCCAACAAGCACACCGTGAAAATATACAATGCTGCCCTGGAAACACTGTTAACAGATAAACCACCGGGAAACATAACAGAAGTTAACAACGTCATATACGCAACAGCTCTAGCAGCGACTCGGAAGCTTGGTGTCAAGACAATAAATAAAATTAACAGACACAGAGAACCAGCTTGGAAAACCAAACTGATACGAGAAATAAAACAAATCAGATGTGAGCTGTCTATATTAGATGAGCTCACCAGAAACCGTAATATTTCCACACGTAAATCCAAAAAGATCAAACGGAAATATAGCATTAAATCCCTAATTGATATTCCATCGATCAAGGAAATGCTGAAACAGAAACTTCAGCTAAAAGCACAGAGAACAAGACGATACGAGAAACGTTGTAGATTCTATCGCCAAAATAAAATATTCCGAACAGATCTTAAGAAATTTTACGGGGAAATTGGAAAAACACCTATACATGTCGAAACGCCACCATCGATTGATAATGTACAGACATTTTGGGAAAATATTTGGAGCAACCCAAAGGAATGTAACCCAAATGCAGAATGGATACGGCGTGAAGAAGAACGACTGCTGGATACACCTCTGCAAGAATGGGTAAATATATCCACAGATGATGTTAGGCAAGCACTAACGAAATCCCAAAAATGGAAATCCCCAGGAAATGACAAGTTGCCCAATTTCTGGCTGTATCATCTCTCATCTACCCATGGCATACTTGCAAAAACATTATCAACGCTTGTAAATAATCCCAATAAAATCCCGGAATGGGTTACTGAAGGTATTACATACCTCATACCAAAAACAACTGAAACAGGCGACCCGAAAAATTATAGACCGATAACATGTCTTTCCACAACGTATAAGTTGATCACGTCTGTACTGACGAACCGTACTTATTCCTTTTTCGAAACACAGCATTCTCCCGCTGGAACAGAAGGGATGCAGTAGAGGTTCATATGGCTGCAAAGATCAACTTCTGATAAATAAAATGATCCTGGAAAATTTCAGGAGACGACGCAGAAACCTCAGTGCAGCGTGGATTGATTATCGTAAAGCCTTTGATAGTGTTCCACATTCTTGGATCCTTAAGACTTTGGAAATGTAAAAAGTTTCCCCTGTGGTATTAAACTTTCTTAAGCACAGCATGGGGATGTGGAACACAAAACTATACGTTAGGCACACCGGGGGCACTGCCATATCCAACCGTCTGAATATCCGACGTGGAATTTTTCAAGGAGACTCTCTGTCACCCCTTCTGTTTTGTTTATCCTTAACCCCTCTTACACATGAACTGAACAACAGTAGCTATGGTTACAAAATAAATAAGAAAATTTTCAATCACCTACTATACATGGATGATCTCAAACTCTTTGCCAAAGACGACAATGAGTTGAAAGGCCTCCTCAATATTGTAAAATACTTTAGTGACGACATAGGTATGGACTTCGGATTAGATAAATGTGCAAAAGTAACATTCAAGAAAGGTAGAATTACAGAAACACCCTCAATAGATTTAGATTTTGTCACAAAGATAAGGGAATTGGAGCATGAAGAAGCTTATAAGTACCTAGGAATTAGCGAAGGAGATGGCATACAACACCCCAAATGAAAGAAAAAATAAGAAAAGAGTACTACAGGCGTGTACGTCTGATACTAAATACTGAACTAAACTCAAAAAATAGAATATCAGCTATAAACACATTGGCTGTCCCAGTGGTGCATTACAGCTTTAATGTCCTTAACTAGACCATAGCTGAAATTAATCGAATGGACGCCAAAACGAGAAAGCTTCTCACTTGCTATCGCATGCATCATCCCAAAGCTGATGTTGATCGTCTGTATGTGCCCAGATCCGAAGGAGGCAGAGGATTAGTTCAACTAGAACTGTCCTACAAAACTACAACAATTGGCCTCCAAAGATACTTGGAAACTACAGAAGACTGGATGATGGTATGCGTCAAGGAACATGAAAGTAGTAAGCGTCTTTACTCCGTAATGAAAGAAGCCAACAAATTCAAACTGGAGCTTCAAATGGGCGTAGAGATGCCACTACAGCACAATACACCGGCTGAAACTGCAAAATACTTGAAAAAGACAGCAAAGACGAATGCAACCGACCAGATACAGAAGCGATAGCAAGATAAACCGCTTCATGGCCAATACTCTGCCCGTATCAAACAAGCTGATGTAGACAAAACCCGTACCCATCAGTGGCTACGCAGTGCAGGGTTGAAAGCGGAAACTGAAGGTTTTATCCTTGCTGCGCAGGACCAATGCTTGCTAACTAGGAATTATCAAGCACATATACTAAAATAATGTGTCAGCCCAAAATGCAGATTCTGTGATAAATATCCAGAAACGATTGATCATCTTGTATCAGGTTGCACGATGTTGGCACCCACTGAATATAAAACCCGACATGACAGAGTGGGCCAATATCTGCACTGGAAAATCTGCAACTTCTACGGGAAGGAGACTGAAAGAAACTGGTACCAACACCACCCAGACCCGGTTACGGAGATAGGACCTGTTACAATTCTATGGGACTACACAATTCACACTGACAGAACAATCAAGGCCAACCGCCCAGATATTGTTATTAAAGACCACAAACAAAAACGGTGCCTCCTCATTGATATGGCAGTTCCTGCTGACTGCAATGTATCTTTGTAGATGTTCAAAAAGCTGTCAAAATACAAGGACCTTGAAATAGAGGTCTCGAAAATGTGGCATATGGGAACATCAACAATCCCTGTTGTAGTTGGAGCCCTAGGACTGGTTGGAAAAGATTGCAGTAGACTAATTGCAGGGATTCCTGGAAGCCCATGCCTCAAGGAGATACAAAAAATTGTTCTGACAAGTACAGAACACACTTTACGAAGGGCTTTATCTATGTAATTTTTTTTTTTTTGTCAGTGAAAAGTGTCATGATGCCATTTCTAACCTTAGGTCCCTGGGTGGGACCCGGAAAGAAATGTGTAAACGCCAGAAAGCAAAGAAAATAATAATAATAATAATAATAATAATAATAATAATAATATTGGCCTGCTCTATGATTCCAAGTTATACATTCAATTGGTGCTAACACTGTGCAGCCTGATACAAGTTGGTCATTTTTTTTCTGGATATTTATCACAGAATCTGCATTTGTGAGGTCAACATAAATTTTCAATATGTGCCCTTGGTAATTTCTAGTTAGCAAGCATTGGTCATGTGCAGTAAGAATAAAACTTACAGTTTCACCTTTTCACTCTGCACTACATAGCCACTGATGTGTACGTGGTCTGTCTCAATCAGCCTGTTTTGTACGGACAGAGTCTAATACTACTACTACCACTACCACTATTACTACTACTGCTAATAATAATAATAATAGTAATAATAATCGAATATTGTCAAATAGGTTGTACAAGACATTAAGAGAGAAGATGTGGCCCAGGCAAACGAGGTAAGTAATAGAAGAATAATTGGAAACAAAGATGAATTCTTTGACTTTAAACGGAAAAGAAGCAAAAATATATATTTTTTATTTTATTTCTTCATTTCTTTTCCTTCGCATTCATTTTATTTTCATAATTCCTTTATTTGTATACATCGCGTCTTTTCGTTTTCTTTCCAAATATTTTTCTTTTATTTCTTTGTTTCCGTGTGGAGGTGCTAAGATCTTTTGTGCCTAACTAAGAAAGACAAAAAAATAAATAAATAAAAGGAATAAAAAAATTGATGTTTGGTGATTTCGTCAGGATCTGAGAATTTTTCAGGCATTTAACTTTTCAGCAACACTCCCAGCTTTTGTTAAACTAAAACTTTGTTCATTTTTAAAGATCAGCCTTCCTTCCTTTTTCTCTTAGCTCCTCTATTTAAGTCGTTCTTTTGTTTTGCATTAGATGTTTTCTTTCTTTCAGAATCATTCATTCTTTCTTTCTTTCTTTCTTTCTTTCTTTCTTTCTTTCAGAATCATTCATTCTTTCTTTCTTTCTTTCTTTCTTTCTTTCTTTCTTTCTTTCTTTCAGAATCATTCATTCTTTCTTTCAGAATCATTCATTCCTTCTTTCTTTCAGAATCTTCATTCTTTCTTTCTTTCAGAATCATTCATTCATTCTTTCTTTCTTTGTTTCTTTCTTTCAGAATCATTCATTCTTTCTTTCTTTGTTTCTTTCTTTCAGAATCATTCATTCTTTCTTTCTTTCAGAATCATTCATTCTTTCTTTCTTTCAGAATCTTCTATCACATTCTCTTCAACATCTATCTATCTATCTATCTATCTATCTATCTATCTATCTATCTATCTATCTATCTATCTATCTGTTTTCATTTTCTCAGTTTTCTTCATTATTTTTCTTTCTTTATTGTATAGTTTCTTTCTTTATTTCTTTCGTTCGTTCTTTTTTTCTTTCTTTCTTTCTTTCTTTTTCTTAGATATTTTCTTTTTTTTTCATTATGTATCAGATTTCTTTATATATATATATATATATATATATATATATATATATATATATATAATATTTTTTTCACTTTTCTCACGTATATTCTATTCTTATTATTTTTACATTTTTTATAAATAATCTTTTTCAGTTTATTCCTATCTATCTATCTATCTATCTATCTATCTATCTATCTATCTATCTATCTATCTATCTATCACATTCTCTTCAACATCTATCTATCTATCTATAAAAATCATACCCGCCCGGCCCGGTGGCTAGGATCAAAGAGTAGTATCTGTGCTTTGTGAGCTGCCGGTTCGGGTGTTTGTCGAACTCTCTGCTTGCAGGGAGGAACCCTGACGAAGCTCCGCCGAAGGGTAGAGTTTCGTTGGGGGAGGTTGACGGAACTGGCCTCCCTCGGGGGGTTTGGATGGTTATTTATTTTTGGCTGAGCCAACGGGCTCGGAGATACCCACATTAAAAAGGCCTTGTGCCACATTTAATCCTCGTGGGTGGATTGATAAATACCATCTATCTATCTATCTATCTATCTATCTATCTTTCTTTCTTTCTTTCTTTCTTCCTTCCTTCCTTCCTTTAGTCGCGTTTTAACGAACACTGCCTCAACCTTTTCTCGCGCATCCTTTTTTTCCCCATTCAACTCCAGACGTTTTACAATTGCTGTTATATTTTCTGTCTCTTTGCATTTAGTGTTCCATTCCGCATTTACTGCCATTTTAATTACAATCTCAACCCATCAAAAGAAAACGTTTTTCTTTTGTAAGCATTGCTTACGGCCTTGATTGAAAAGCAATGCATTCGGCTGAAGTACGAAGAATTATTAATTGCACCTGTAGACATGACGCCAAAGTATATTTTTATCGCAGATTGCAATGTTTTTTGGTCTTACAAGAATGACTCACAAATTGATTTCTTACGTTTAAGCGAATAGACATTCAGATATAAAAGAATTGGCAATAAGATAAACAGTTAGAATCGTATGATGAATGAATGGACTCATCCTGAAATAAATAAATGAAGTGATCCTGAAATTAATGATTGTAAAGATTAATCGTAAAATAAACGATTCGATGGAAGTAAAATAAATGAATGAATTGATCGTAAAACGAATCATCGTAAGAGAAATGAATGATCATAAGATAAGTGGTCTTAAGATAATTCAATAAACTGATCTCATGTTCAATGAAAGTAATATAAATGAATGAATTGATCGTAGTATAACTGAAGGATTTGATCGTTAAATACATGATTGCAAGATGAGTGAATTGATACTAAAATTTTTGAATGAATTGACCGTTAGATAAATAAATGAATTGATAGTAAGGTTAATGATTGTAAGCTAATTCACTGAACTGTACACCTCAATTTCATGCACGTTTGTGACTGATAAGTTCAATCCGCGACAAACTATAAGTTCGCAGCAGTTGCAGCTAAAAGTCCGGCCTGGGTTCGATGGCATTGCAATGCAGTACTTCCTTCTCTTCCTCTTGTCTCTGGGAGAGGCCCTGCAGGTATTTTCAAAGAAGGAGACAGCGTCAGGTGTCACGGTTCTCAGGTACGATTGACCAGTTTCGATCTTAGCTAGAGACAACCAGACGTCTAGCCACACTGATGAGCTGTGATACAGCGAAACAGTCTATCTGTGGATGACAATATATATGCTCCTGAAAAATGTATTTTGGTTGAGCTCTCTGGGAAGGAAGTGTGGGTTTGTAAACAGTGACTATTACATCCTGAAATAAATGAATGAATTGATCCTGAAATTAATGATTGTAAAGATCAATCGTAAAATATACGATTCGATGGAAGTAAAATAAATGAATGAATTGATCGTAAAACGAATCACCGTAAGAGAAATGAATGAATTGATCATAAGATTAGTGGTCTTAAGATAATTCAATAAACTGATCCCAAGTTCAATGAAAGTAATATAAATGAATGAATTGATCGTAGTATAACTGAGGGATTTGATCGTTAAATACATGATTGAAAGATGAGTGAATTGATTCTAAAATTTTTGAATGAATTGACCGTTGGATAAATGAATGAATTGATAGTAAGATTAATGATTGTAAGCTAATTGACTGAACTGATAGTAACATCAGTGATCGTAAGATGAATGAATTGATCGTACGTAAAAGATGAATGATAGCAAGATACAAGAATTGGTCGTAAGATAAATCGTAAGGTAAATTAATTGATCGTTAAAATAAATTCGTTAATTGATCTTAAGATTAATGAACGTAAGATAAATAGATAAATAAAGGAATTGACATTAAGATGAATGATTTTAAGATGGCCGAATTGCTCGCAGGATATGTCGTAAGATAGATTAATTGATAATAAAGTAAATGAATGGATTGATAATAAGACTGTACGTGAATGATGAAGGTATGAATTTAAGTGAATGAATAAATTTGTGTCTCCAAACTAATTATTGAATATGAAGAGCTAAGAACGAATTTGAAAAAAAAAAATCGTATGACGCGTTTCGTTCTTTAGGAGTTCATCGGACTAAAGTGACGTACAGGTTGATAGAACTGCACATGCGCACGGAGACGGACTAATGAAATTTAAAAAATTTTTTTTAATGTGTTTGTATATATAGACTAGCTAATTTAATTTAATTACTTTTTGTTTATATTTTTATCACTTTTGTTATTAACTTATGATAATAAATCTGCTAAGAAAGGTGAAATATTGTAGGAACGAAAATAAATTTATAGTAGATGATGTAGCAATTTTTCTCTACATTTTCATCTTCATAAATTGCTTTTTCTTTTGATTAACAGATGGCGACATCTATCAGAGATGAAATTAAAATTTTTATTATTGCATTATTCCAAAATTTTAAGACATCAGCAGATAGCTATTAATGTCAACAACTGAGCATAAATAATTATTAATTAAAAAAATAATTAATGTATAATATTATCCATAGTATATAATATTATTCATTTTGTCGATAATATCGAGGTGAACATCGGGCACATCAGACCATATATGGCAACAGTATTCAATTCAAGGCTGAATGGTAGATTTTATGATCTAAGGGATGGATTCAGACGAGAAAAAACACTCTGGCGCGACACAGAGAACCAACTGAAATGAGTTCTGAAAAAGGACGAGGATATATTGACCAGCACATATTAAATAACATTTTCACATTTTGACATTTATATCTCATTTTCATCCATATATATTTTTTCTTCTACCATGACACTGAAGTCAACACTAAGTAGTGAGAATCTGTTTCATGAATATTACGTTCAATCATGAAACAGTCTGTTGTCATTTGCTGTTGATCTCTGTGTCCACTTTTATATTTACATACTCTCTTTCTCTGATATGGAGCACTTTTACCCATCAATATAGCATACCGTGAACCGCTATCTTATCATATTTGAAAAACTAGAAATCGTCAGAAAAGATAACATTTGAAAAATACTAAAGAAACATGAAGACAAAAGGATTTTGCGCCTCAAAACACTTTGTCCAGACGGATATAACAACAAATTTAACAACACATATACAATTAATATATAATCCCATGAATCAAGCATTACACACATTCCTCACCCACATAAGACAGACATGCTTGCAGAGGTGTTGATGTCTTACACGTATACGCACACACTCCACCCCATGATAAAAGATAATATACACTTAACACACACATCCCCCCCTCCCAGCAACCAATAAATCTCTCAAAATGACTAAGGAGGTATTTTTGAGACCCAGGAATCTGCCAGCCTCTATTTTAAAAACAACTTGAAAGAGGCTGTTTGACCAACACAAGGACTGAGCAAAATTAACAATAAAAAACCTGAACATTTTTTCTTTCAAAACCATTCTTTCTTTCTTTCTTTCTTTCTTTCTTTCTTTCTTTCTTTCTTTCTTTCTTTCAAAACCTTTCCTCCTTTCTTTCTTTCTTTCTTTCTTTCTTTCTTTTAAAATCATTAATTCACTTTCTTCAGAAACAGTCATTCACTCCTATAGTTAACTGTAACTAACAAGCAGTGATTTTTCTCTTCATTATGGGCAAATAACTGGCCGAAACTAGTCGAGGAACATAATTGAAATACTAAGACAAAATTATTAATATAAAACCCAGTTTGTCTGAAATTTTTAAATTATTTTAATATTTTTATTGTTCAAAACACACACACACACACACACACACACACACACACACACACACACACACACACACACACACACACACACACACATATGTGTGTGTGTGTGTTTGTGTGTGTGTGTGTAACGTAAAGGTACAAATTCGTTGGTATATAATTTCGTCCCAGAAATTTAACTGTGTAAGCTAAAAAAAAAAAGGCAAAAAAAAAAAAAACAGTTGAAAAACTAATACAGAATTTATCTATTTCAATGTTTCAGTCAGACGAAAGGCGCGAGGCAGGATTCAGGGGAGTGTATAAGGTATTTGTCTAAAAGGGAAGAAGTTTTATAAAATTAAACCCGAATATTAAACTTATGACATTGATTTGGGTTTATATGAAGAATGGCATACTAATTTAAAATTAAAAAATCATAAAAGGGGTTTGAAAATAACTTTAAATAATAATGGAATTAATGGAAATAGTGTTTGGAAGATCTTAGAGTAGCGGAAAGTTTATAAATGATAATTGATATAGGTAAAGAGGTTATAGAGGGGGAACTAAAGAAATTGGAATTAGCTATACATTCGGCAATTGAAGAGTTAGATGGGAGTGAATATTATATAAATATAGTAGCTAATTAAGTTAAAGCTCTACTATGGAAAATTGAATTTGTTTTTATGTCGACACTTTAGAACTAATTCATTCCTCTGATTTAATAGTTGGCTTTGATTATTGTATTTTATTATTCTAATTTTTTCTTCTAAATATAATTCACACCTATTCCTAAGACTATTAGGAGTACGTGTGGAAGCTATAATCTTCCATATTATCTGTGGGCTTATATATATATATATATATACATATATATATATATATATATATATATATATATATATATATATATATATATATATATACAAGTATATGATTGGTGTATACGGAATAAATTCCAATAACCAACAATTACTTTTGTTTCCCCTTACAAGGGGTGGTTAATTAATTTGAACCTTTAAAAATCTTTATTCTACAATCTACATTCAACATCATCACTTGATAAGACACCAGAAGTGTTGAAACAAAATGGCTATTTTTGTAGTGATTTCATAACATATTTATGTTATAATTTTTAATTAAATAATTATATCTATCTATCTATCTATATCTATATCTATATATCTATATCTATATCTATATATCTATATATATATATATATATATATATATATAATTTAAGATATAACTATGATATATACGGAAAAGGTCAATAGGAAAAAAGTCAAAAGGAAACCTTATCTTAGGCAACGTTTGTGGTCCTCTGGCGGACTTTAGTCTGTCGAAGGACAAAAAATGGCGGCTAAGGTAAGTTTTCCTTTTGTATTTATTCTATTTTGCCTTTTGAAGCATAAATGAATTTTTTTTATTCTGACAACAAAATACTGTGTTTCTTCCCAGGAACATCTTTTTCAACCTCGTCATTATTCTTTTCTCGCTTCTCTTTCCTGAGGTGAAGTATTAATTCGTTTGCGTCCACCATTCGTGTATGATTCGTGATAAAGGGCAGGTTTCCAGCGCTGATATTCGAATTATGAAGAACTCTTTGCATACGGACCCCAAGGATCATTCCTGACGCCTCGGAGTCTGCATAATCTTTTTCTTTTCTTTTTTATTCGCACTGCGGAACATCTTGATAAAAATGTCTCTATTCTGAATTTTTTTATTTTATTTGGTTTTTCTTTCATTTCCTTCTTTTCCTACTTTCTCTTCTTTTCCTCCTTTCTCTTCTTCATCCTCTTTTCCTTCTTTTTCTTCTCTTCTTCTTATTTTCCTTTTCTTCCCCTCCTCTTTTTCTTTCCTCTTCTTATTCTTATTCCTCCTCCCCTCCTTTCCCTTCGTTTTCTTCCTTTTTCTCCTTTCTCCTTCTCCAACCTTCTTTTCATTTTCTTCGTTCCCCACCCATTCTCCTTTTCTCTTCTTATTCTTATTCCTCCTCCCCTTCTTTCCTTTCTTTTCTTCCTTTTTCTCTTTTCTTCTTTGTTTTATTCTTTTTCTTCTTATCCAACCTCCCCTTCTTTTCATTTTCTTCGTTCCCCTCCCCTTCTCCTTTTCTCTTCTTTTCTTCCCTCATCAACTCTTCTTCTTTCTCTTTTTTTTATTTCTCCTCTTTTTTTTCTTCTTCTCCAACCTCCTCTTCTTTTATTTTTCTTCGTTCCCCTCCCCTTCTCTTTTTCTCTTCTTTTTATTCTTTCTTCTCCTCTTCTTATTTCTCTTCTTTTGTCCTCTTCTTTTTCTTTCAACCTCTTCTTTTCTTCCTTCCTTTCCCTCCCCTCTTCTTTTTCTTCCTTCTTATTCTCTTCATCTTTCCTTTCTCCTCTTCTTTCTTTTCTTCTTCACCGCCCTCCTCTTCTTTTCTTTTTCTTCCCTCCTTCTCTTCTTCTTCTTCTTCTTCTTAGTAGTCGCTGTAAATCATCTCATGCATGCCGCTGGAGTCTCTTTTTGTATTTACCGAAGCAATACGATGACAAGGTACGTTCCGAGATACTCAATATGCCCAGCTCGTGAACTCTTCGCTGCCAGCTATGCTATTAAATACAATCAAACTAAGAGAAGCTGTTTGTGGAAAGAGAGATCAAGATGTTTACTTCAGTGGATCCTCCTGCGGTATGACAACTCCAACCTAGACACCCGAGAAAATTAAAATAATGGTTTCAATACTATGGTTAGGACTTTGCTTGAATCCATTTGATTACCAAACTTCAGATTATCATCTGTTTGTTCGCCTTTCAAATTTATCCAGGAAGCCGTTCTGCAAAGATGACGCTCTTGATATAAAGGTGCAAGGAGTAATCCAGTTGCTTGATGCAGATTTTCCTCTCTATGGTCGTTTTTTGCCCGCGTACCAATATGTGGAACGCTCAAATCCCGATGACACAGCATGGAAATATAACCCAATAATTGTTGACATATGATTTATTTGTCATAATCAAAATGAGGGTTTTAGTAAATATTGGCAGTTTACATGTTAAACGTTTCTGATACACGTAACGATAAAACATGGATAAAAGAAGAGTCTGCCATCACGGGATCAGTCATTTAAAATTCGACAATTATGTGACTTTTGCAAGAATTTAAAAAACAATGTGTTTTAACGACAAAAAAAGACGCTACAAATAACTATACTAATCTTTGGCTCGCCCGCTGCAGCAAGAAAAAAAAAAAGAAAAAAAAAAAGAATAAAGAAAAGAAAAAAAAACAAAGAAAAAAAAAGAAAAAGAAGATTTTTAAGCAAAAGTTTGAAAGTGCTAGAACGGTTTAAAACATTTTATGAAATAATAAAAATATACTTTATATATATATATATATATATATATATATATATATATATATATATATATATATATATATATATATATATGTTCTACGGTTGTATTGAGCTCTTTTAGTTAGTTGTTTACTCGTGTCGGGTTTTTTTTCTTTGGGCTTTAAACCTGTATCTGTGCGATTTTTTTCGACAGATTTTCATGTTTCTAGCTCTTTTTTTTTTAAAACCTTTTTTTCCTTCGTGATTGATTTGATTATTGGCAAATCAAAAATTCGAAGGTTTTTCGAAACGTGTATTGTTACCTGTATATATATATATATATATATATATATATATATATATATATATAATCTTGTACATTAGGGTGTCTTCTCTAGGTGTGGAAACTACGTTATTTATTTGCTCCCTGATTAGGTGTTGTTTATAGCCACGTGTTGTGAATTGATGCTCCAGATTTTCAATGTGTTTATTTAATTCTTATCTGCTTATTTAATAACATGTGTTTATTTAATTCTTCATTGTTGGAACATATCCTTCTGAGTCTAAGTGCTTGTGAATAGGGAAGGTTCTCTTTGAGGTGTTTAGTTGTGGGTGTCGGTGATTTTAGTGTATAGTGTCGTTTGTAGTTTCCTGTTTTCGTCTATGTAAATGCGGGTGTTTAAAAATGTTACCGATGTTGTGGATTTTTCAGACTTAATTGAGTCGTGCACTGTGTTAGGGTCATAAGGAATTGTATAATATCATCCATATATCTTGTATAGAATACGTAGTCATTACCAATGAGGGGATATATATGTGTCTCCTCAAATTTTCCCATGAATATTGTAACATATGATGGAGCTGCAATGGTGCCCATGGCCAATTTGGACAATTAACGGCATGGGACAATTGTCCATCCCACAAAATGTTTAATATCTAAAAGACAATAAAATAATTGACTGTCTTTTTTTTCCAGTTTTCAGATAAAACGTTTAGCTATCTTGATATCATTTATTGTAAGAATCACTGACAAACTCTTTGAGTTGTTCAGCTAGAATGTTTCGTTTGGTTTTAGTTTCGTTTTTGTTTTACGACATATCAAGCTCAATGGATCATTTAATGCCGACAACTTTTTTTTTTCTGGTAATATTTTTGTTTTGTCAAAAATCCATTTCTGTTAATATTTTTTTCCTCAAAAATGTATAGCTGGTAATATTATTTTTTCAGAAACGTACAGCTGGTAATATTTCTTTTTCTTCAAAAATTTATTTCTGGTAATAATTTTTACAAAGTATTTCTGGTATTAAAACCTATTTTTTACACTTTTATATTGCTTTTTACTTCAGTTTCGGGGCTAACTACTTACCCATAGCTGGGACCCTAACAAGTGCTACCACCCAGGGTCAGGGTGGACCTGGAAACAACAGTAATTAAGAGGAGGTTCCACGCTCCTCAAAGACGCCTGATCAGAAGCCTTGCTGTTGGACGTAGTTTATCGTCTTACCATGGACGCGAATCTAGTTTATCGTCATACCCAGGACGCGGATGTAGTTTATCGTCATACCCTTGACGCGGTAGTAGTTTATCGTCATACCCAGGACGCGGATCTAGTTTATCGTCATACCCAGGACGCGTTCAGCTAGAAAGAGAACAGGTTAAAATCATTTTGTGTCAGCCCCACTATATTTCCCAACTGAGAAATGGTGAGAGGAAAAAGATCATTCAGGCCTTCAGTAATAGGAACAACATTCATACTCTGGCTTCCATCTTCAAAGTCCGTCAAAGAAGCATCAAATGAATAATTTTAAAAAAGAGGGAACAGCAGAGAGGAAACTTGGATCAAGAGGTTACAACAGCAAGAACGATAATCCTTTAGATCTAAATACATTCTTATTGTTCAAATGGAGTCTAATATTCTTATTAAAGTTTACATAGAAGATTGTTATGCGACGATAACGTTGTAGAACACCAGACGCAGGTCGTAAGTTCGTGATGCAATTCCATGACGTCATATTACCATATTGACGAAATATTAACAACAAACTATTAGGAACAGCATAATAAAAAATATCCAAATGTTGGAAAATTTTTGTGTTTATTTTTTCCCGAAATTAAAGCAACTATACGAAATTTAGAACGCTTCATGATCAAACATAATAGACATTCGAAATCTGTTATGCTTTGCTCGTAAGTTCTCACCCAATTCAACGCTACACTAATCTGGTATACCTACTCTGGACTTTCCTCACTAGAACTGAAGCTCTACTGAATGAGATGCACATAACCCCAACGATGGTATTGGACATCTTCTCTAAATTAGACTCTCATAAGGCTAGTGGTGGGGACAAGATACCGGCCATTGTCTTGAAGAAATGAGAACCTTGAATTCGCTCCAGTGCTCTCTAAACTTTACAACTACTGCCTCAACGACTTTTGATTTCCAGCCTGTTGGAAGTCCTCATTTGTTGTGCCTGTCTTTAAGAACTCTGCTGATCATTCTGACCCGTCTAACCGCCGTCTTATCAGTCTCCTACCACTATTTCGTAAAGTCTTCGAGGCTTTAATCAACGGCGAAGTGGTTAATCACCTTACTTCACATAATCTGCACACCGTCTTTCAATATGGTTTCCGCTTTGTCCGATTTACCACTGATGTGCTCATGGCCATAACTGAATTTGTATACCAAGCACTAAACAATGATGAAACTCGAGTCGTAGCTCTAGGCGTCTCTAAAGCGTTTGGTAGGGTTTGGTATGCTGGCCTTCTTAGTAAGTTTCAGGTATACGGTATTACAGGACGATTATTTGACTAAATACAATCATTCCTGTTAAACCGTGAAATGAAGGTCGTCCTAAACGGGTTCTTCTCCGGCTCCTTCTCCCGTACTTCCCGTCTGTGGAACTCCCTTCCCCTTACTTGATTCTCCGATGAGTATAATCTAATAATCTTCAAAGTGTAATGTCAATCGTCATCTGACACGCTGAGCTTGTTCCCCGTCATTTTCGGTATCCTTTCCTCAAATACGCCTCTTTACTCTTGTTTTCTAATCTCGCCTCTTTACTCTCGTTTCTAACCGGTTGCGTGCTAGTGGCACTCCCGCCTTGCTTGAGGGAATTGCCTTAAAAAAACCTCCCCCCCCAAAAAAAAAACAAAAAAAAAAAAAAAACGATCAAAATATATATATATATATAGTTTTAAGGTATGCTATATTTATGGGGTAAAGTGTTCAATGTCAGAGATAGAGCGTATGTAAATATAAAAGTGAACATTGAAGTCAACATCCAGAGGCCAAACACCGTTTCATGTTAAATGCAATCATCAGCACCTTGATAAAATCCAAAGAAGAATCAGCAATATTATTGGTCCTAATCTGGCAACTCGGCTTCAGTCACTTTCCCATACCCGTAAGGTTGCCTCTCTGTGTCCTTTCTATAAATACTTTCATGGTAATTGTTCGAATGAACTCTTCGCTAGGGTAACTAAACTTTTTTTAATTTAAGATCTCTGTGGCGAGATCTCATCAATTTACAGTTGAGCTGGTTAGATGTAGCCGTAAGTTCTAGGCCAACAGCTTCATGTCTAACACCCTTCCGGCTCTATGCATTCCAGACAACTTTAATCTGGCAAAATTTAAACGCAAAGTCAATCGCTATCTACTGTCCTCCGGATTACTCTTTTCTATTTCTGCTCACCATTAATGCTTCTGTTCCTAATTCTTTCGCACTCTGTAACCCCCTTGCGTCTTAGTGGCTTTACTGCCTTTCATGGGGTAATACCGATTAAATAAACAAAACACATCTCTGCTGCAGCGGTTGACAAATACTGACGGCTGCAATCTAACTCGTTTAGCTACCACTTGATCCCGTCTGATAGCCAGTAGATATCACTGAATCGAAAGCAAAAAGAGACAAGTGTTGACGATGATGGCAAGAAGCATATTGAATTATTGCATAGAGAACAATTACTACGACAATTAATAATCAGGCATCATTGTTTCCTCAGCCTTTATTTTTTTTTCTACAACAATTGCAGTAAACACAAAGAGATATATTTTTGCACGAATTGCTTTCACCCTTTGGACACCGCGTAACAACTGTATACAACGAAAACTGTTATATCTAATGCTCATTGTCGTTCCAATGTAAATAAATATATAAGTGTAATTAAAACAAACAAGTATTAAAAAAATTAAAAAATGTTTGCTCTGTTGTCGCTTTTAATATAAAAATGCCAGCTTTTAGCTGAGTTGTTTTTTAGTCTCTTCAGAATATGTAGAAATACATGGGAAAATTTCCCTTGGAAAAACTGGATGAAAAGAGATTTTTTTAAATCTCCATTACGTCAATGTTATTAGGTAAAGTATGAAACATTTTCTTTTTAAAAAAACAAGTATTTCTATTTACGCCATATCAGCTTCACAAACATCTTCCTGTTAAGTATATGTATGTAACACAGAAAAATAAACACATGGACTTACTGAAAAGTTCTCAGATATGAAAGGGACTCGAATCTAAATAAAAGGGATTCAAATTCAAATAATAAATGATCTGATTTTGGTCAGATTTTGGGAAGTGGGTCTGTTCGAGAACTCTTGAGTCCAAGCATCAGCATCTCTCTCTCTCTCTCTCTCTCTCTTTATATTGCGGTGGATAGCGGCTTGGATTGAGGAATCGGAGAGCCGAGTTCGAATTCCAGTTGAATCCAGTTACATTCACTTACATCCTTCGGAAAGGTGTGAATCCTCTTCTTCTCCCTCCGGCTATGGGTAAATAGCAGACCATACTGGGTTCTATAGCCATGGATGGTAACTGGTCTAGGAGAAGGACAACTCTGATTTCAAAATCTGCGGAGGGTCGTTTGGGGACCTTGTGGCACGTAGTGCACGAGATCTCTGTATTTGGCCCTTCAAAAAGTGTGGATGGTCCTGCATGAAACCTTCACCACTATAATCAAATCTCATTGCTGTGTCGGGCTGTCCGTTTCCTATTAACTGATCTGCTTGACCCTCTACGTCGTCGACGGGAGAGTCGAATAGCACGCCTTAAAACTATATTTCTCCATATATATATATATATATATAATATTGGCAATGAGACTGATTATATTTGTTATACATTATATTTTTGACTAACTTGAAGTGAAAGGTTTGAAAATTTGAATTTTCGGACAGGCCTGACACATTTTCAACGAGACGAACAATAAACAAAGAAGTGGGACTAACTCTTTCGATGAATGTTGTTGGTTACAGGTCTCCCAGAGGAAACTATATTCTCTGAGTAAACACAAATCCTTGTTTAATCATTTAATGTGTGATTTTATTACTTTTGAAAATATATTTTAACTGGAATTTGAGTCTTTCTTGTCGCCTCTAAAATGGAAATGTTAAAATCATGTATCTGATGTCATCAATGCTATGGTATGGTTGGTTGAAGTTTGCAGCAACAGAAAAAAAGGTTGTTTTCTTTGATGTTTCTTTTTTTATGGTTATTTGAACGAAGATGGAATTTCATGCCTGTTTAAACGGTCTATTAAATCTACATATTATACGACCATCTTTTGTCTAAATTTTTTTTTATCTATCTATCTATCTATCTATCTATCTATCTATCTATCTATCTATCTCTTTTTTCAAGCATGTTTGTTTACATAATATTGACAAATTCTGCCTATCAATTTTAAAATATTTTTTCAAATTACCGAATAATTTCTTTTATGTTGCCGGTAAATTTGCCAAATTTGAAAAATTTAATAAAAATTGATAAGTGGAACTTTTTTGACTCAATCTTTTAAACTTTAAAATGATCGTTTATTTATAATTAAATCCAATCTAAGCTTTCGGCTTACATAAATCATTATATACGAGTTTGTCGTTTGAAATTTTCATGCAGCAAGGGCGGACTATCATTGTTGTTTCGTCCATGTGTTGTTTCATTTATTGAAATTGTCATCTTTGATAATGGCTTATGTAAGCCGAAAGCTTACACTGGATTTAAACACGTATCAATATGGCGTTTTCCTTTCGTCTTTTAATGATAATGTGATTAAGCTTATCAGACAATATGAAAGGAACTTACTTAAAATAAATAGACAAAACTTGTCTATATTATTTAATGAAACATGCATTAATATATATATATATATATATATATATATATATATATATATATATATATATATATATATGTATATATATATATATATATATATATAATTATTTATTTAAAAATTATAATATAAATATGTGATAAAATCACTACAAAAATAGCCATTTTGTTTCAACACCTCCGGTGTCTTATCAAGTGATAATGTTGAATGTAAAATAAATGGTTTTAAAAGTTTTAAATTAATCAACGATCCTTCGCAAGGGGAAAATCTTATTACAAAAGCTAGAATGACCAATCAAAATACAAGTATAGGAAAATTCAAAAAGCTTGACAACGAAGTAAGGTTATAATAGCTATTCAGATCTTTAAAATAGGGGTAATATTAAAAAAAAGAATTTATTCTAACCAATAATTATTAAATTATATGATAAAATTTGATAGTAAAATTAAAAGTAAAAATTACCAATTTTAAAATCCAAATTTAATCTCTATTAAGTTTAAAATTATAAAATTACTGAGGAGAAAAGAAAAAATACATCTTATTTAATTTATTTCTTCACTGAAATTACGTTAGAAAAGACGCTAATAACTCATCCGGTCCTTTGACAATATGTATACATTTTAATCCCGATTGGGTGAATGGGGCCCTAACCTCACGCGTAAAACAAAACAAACGCACTCAGATTATAATACATAAGTACCCATACATATTTAGATATATACACACACAAAAATGTGTCGAGACAGGGAACATCTCCACGGCCATTATATATATATATATATATATATATATATATATATATATATATATGAAGAAAAATATACGGAAAAAACAAACAAAAATCCTTATATGCAATTATGCTGTTTTAATGTTAAAATAATGTCAACGTCGGACGTTTCGATCTAATAAACCATCTTCAGGACATATTCATAAAATATAATTAACATTATCAATTCAACATGACAAAGACGATGGACATAAGAACAAGACTTATCCAAACAGATAACTGAAAGTTTTATAAGATCTAGGCAATCAGATACCACAGCCAAGAAATATTTAAGACTGAAAGTGTCACTAAACAAATGCTAACCACTTATTAAAATATAAATTTTACGAGCAAACATACAAAGATAAAAATGGTTAAAAATAATATTATCTAATATATAAAAAAACGAAAATTCCAAACCCACAAATATCCATAAAAAAACATATTTTAATCATATAAGTTAATATATGCTTTATTATATATTAGGTGAAAGAAAATAAAATAAGAAGAACCACCAACAGAAATATGTGTACACTCACACATATATACATATATACACATACACAGAAATATATGTCTAAATACATCCACACACACACACATATATATATATGTAAATATACGCATAAACATACGCATAAACATACGGACATATACACAGACAGAAGCAAGTATAAATATATCGACCCGCACAGCGTCGTAAAAAAAAACAACAGCTAGATATAAAAAATATATACATACATACCACATAAACACACAAATAGACAGACACATACATATATATATATATACATATTTAAACATACATATACACATGCATGTATACATATGCGCATATCAACTAAATACACAAACATACATATATATACCAGCACATACACAAACATACGCATTGCGAAGGATCGTTAATTAATTTAAAAGCATTTATTTTATTTGGTTGGTGCAAAAATAATGTCGTTTTTTGACGTTCAACTTCAAAAGAAAAACGACATTATTTTTGCACCAACCTAATACATTCAACATCATCACTTGATAAGACACCAGAGATGTTGAAACAAAATGGCTATTTTTTGTAGCGATTTTATAACATATAATTTTTAAATAAATAATTATATCTACTCTACTCTGTATTCAGCACTCTTTTAAGAATAGTAATTGTTGGTTATTGGAATTCATTCCGTATACACCAATCATATACTTGGGTATATATATATATATATATATATATATATATATATATATAATTATAATAATATTTTTTGTTTAAAAATATGATTCCTTCGCTACATAAGAGTTCTCATGTTTCAAAAACGAGAGCCGAAATCATCCAAATAATTAATAGAATTAAGTTGGATTGTGGTGTTTAGTCCCGTTTCATCTTCAAGCGAAATTTTAGGAATATTAGGAATATATTTAATATTTAATATTTAGGAAAATATTATTATAATATAAGCTCTACTTCTGTATGGAGCACTGTCTTCTTAAAAATAAAAACAAAAATACTAAGGAACCCCGGATTATGCACCCAACGTGTTCTTTTCTATTTTCTGCATACCTGCACAAGGATATATATATATATATATATATATATATATATATATATATATATATATATATATAGATAGATAGATAGATAGATAGATAGATAGATATTTTAGGTGTTCCCTACCAAATATGGAATTAGTCAGGCCCTTGAAAACACTTTCGATAAGGAGTGGGACAAAGGATTTTCTACACAAGCTTTCTACACAAAGGAATCATTGTAAGGGTTTTCTCAATTACAAAATCCTTCCTAATAGGTAGATATCTGAAGATAGTTATTAATGGCCAATCCCCGGAGACCATGGCGGTCAATGCAGACGTCCCTCAGGGGTCACATAACGGCCCTAAGAAAATAACTCATTTGTTAACACCTATGCCGATGATACGACGATATACTTTATGCCCAGAAAAAGAAAAATATTATAGGAACCCCACCAAAAAAATAAAATATACAACAGTATCACAGTACCTTGTCAGTCGTCTATAATGAAACGTGTATAAAAGAGGGAAATCTGGCAAAGTACACAATTATATATCGCAGACGATCGCAAAAGCGTGAAACCCAGTGTCACAAACTCACATCAATCCAACCAAATATGTTAGCTCTATCTCTGATATTGTGCGCTTTCTAATAAGTACCGCGCATATAATATATAAATAATTACATATATATATATATATATATATATATATATATATATATATATATATATATATTTATATTTATATACACACACTTTTCACATATATATATATATATATATATATTTATATATATATATATATAACAGTGAACATTGAAGTCAACACTCAGAGGCGACAGGCTGTTTCATGCTATGCGCAATCGTATATTATATATTATATATTCAGATAGAGAGAGAGAGAGAAAGAGAAAATGAGAGTGACAGAGACAGAGAAAGAGACAGTGAATCTCCCATTGTTTTCGATATATGTGGCGTCAAATGCATGAGACACTTGTGTTTGTTCCTCATATATATATATATATATATATATATATATATATATATATATATATATATATATTCGAAAATTATAACATAAATATGTTATAAAATCACTACAAAAATAGCCATTTTGTTTTAACATTTTTGGTGTCTTATCAAGTGATGGTGTTGGTTCAATAAATTCAATTTTTATAACATATTTATGTTATAATTTCCAGATAAATTATATTTGCTCTACTCTGGATTGAGCACTCATTTAAGAATAGTATTTTTGGGTTATTGGAATTTATTCCGTATATCACAATTATATACAAAGGAAATATATATATATAGAATATATATATATATATATATATATATATATATATATATATATATATATATATATGACAGCAGAAAAATGAAGCATACACATTATTTTTGAATCAACACCATCACATAAGACACCAGAAATTTTGAAACAAAATGGTTATTTTTGTAGTGATTTTGTAATATATTTATGTTATAATTTTCGAATATATATATATATATATATATATATATATATATATATATATCAAACTACGCGTGACATACTTATGTTATAATTTTCGAGTAAATAATTATATTTGCTCTACTCTGTATTGAGCACTCTTTTAGGAATAGTATTTGTTAGTTATTGGAATTTATTCCGTATACACCAATCCTATACTTGGACATCACTTCAGACCTTTCATTTAACAACTTGTCTCTGTCCGGGCATGTCACAATAGCTAGCTTTTCCTCTTGTCACAACCTACAAACACTGTCATTAGAATTGCATGACTTAAATCTTCTCAGAGAACTCCATCTCATACGAGGGATTCTATTACATCTTTTTTTGAACTCCCATACATGGGTGGCCAGCTTGGTACAACGCCTATAGCAACCCAATTTAAAAGAAGAACTATGATTATACCAACTAGAACCGTTACATTGTGTAACACACTCCTGAAAACATGCTTCTTCGATCATTAAGATCTTGACCTTTTCAACTATAAGGGCAACAGATATCTATCCTAAATATCCTCATAATGTGCACTTCTTATTTCTTCCTTTTAAACCATCAAAAGAACCACGTCCAGTAAGAATCTCTCGGGGCTCTTGGGGTATTGTATTGGGTGGAACACACAACACATATGTAAATCGCAGAGGTCATATTGTGAAGATATATTTCGGGCGTTAACCACTCAGCCCGTGACTTATTATCAGACTAGGTGAATCGATCAAACACTGCACAAGCAGTTTGGAATTACTTTGACCAGTCTTGTCATTGTGCCATGCTTGTTTAATGTTAAGAGTTCACATCATGTTGCGCAAACTATGAATGATTATAAATAATCGCCTACATACCAATGTGTTTCCGAAGGGCAGTAATAAAATCCTCTCGCCGGCTGCGGCCAGTATAGTCACCATCTTCGTGAAGTGAGTGAATAGACAAACACACACACACACACACATATATATATATATATATATATACATATATATATATATATATATATATATATATATATATATATATATATATGCAAACATACAAAGTGAGAGAGAGAGACGATATAAGTTATATATATATATATATATATATATATATATATATATATATATATATATATATATTACCAAGAGGATAGAATCCAGGTAGAACTGAATGTCCAGGACAGAGTAAGAATATTTTCTTTTTTTTGAATTTGTAAATCTGATGAATTGGATCATGATTACCATTTCAATGTAATAATTATAACCATGGAATATTAGTGTTTGAGCCTTTATTATATATATATATATATATATATATATATATATATATATATATATATATCGGGTGGCACAGCAAAATTGTCCAAATCGTTTAACAGCATGAGATGTTGGGGCACTGTATTGGGTAGAACACACACAACGCATATGTAAATGTAAAATATGTAAAATGTTTAATATCTAAAAAAAAACACTAAATACTTGAGTTTACAGGTTTTCAGATAAGACATTTCGCCATCTTGACACCATTTTTTTGGAAGAATCAATGAAAAATCCTTTGAGTTATTTAGCTAGAAAGAGAATACGTTCAAATCGTTTTGTGTCAGACCCACTATATCTTACTAAGTGAGCAATGGTGAGAGGAAAATGATCATGCAGTTCTTCAGTAATGGTAGCAGCATTTATAATCTGTCTTCCATCTTCAAAGTCTACCCAATGAACCATCAGAGGAACGGTGAATAATTTAAAAAAGAGGAACAGTAGAGAGAAAAACTAGATCAGGAGGTCGTAAAGTGAAGAGACATCATCATTTCAACTTTGAGCTAAATATGTTTTTATTGTTCAAAGTAGAGTACAATAGTGCCATAGAAACCTCGGATAATTCCAGTAAGATGTATTTAATCATTTCTAAGACAAAACGGTTCAAATCTTAACCTAGCAAATAGACTATATATATATATATATATATATATAATATATATATATATATATATATATATATATATATATATATATATATATAAATATAAATTTAAAGAAAAACAGACCACTTTAAGGCTCCATTAGTTAAAATTTATTTCACCAGAGAATTTTATTTTTCTGTGGATCTTCAAACTTCACTTTCAACGGTGAAACGAAAAATGAATTTAAAATTTACACTTTTGGGGGGGCAGTATTAAGCTTATATAAGTTGACATAGAAGGTGGTGAGGAATAGTGTGAAAGACATTGTCGAGTTTAGAGACGGAAGGGAGAGTTTTCAAATTTATTTTTATTTTTATTACAATACTGAAGGTGGAGGTAAGGATCAGACATTAACCTATTTAATAGGTCAACTCAAAACAGCAAAAAAGGAAAAAAGGGGGAAACGAAGAAAAAAAGCGGGGAAGTAAAGAGATAAGAGATGTACGTAGGGTTTTTGGAGGAAGAAGAAAGGTAGTATAGTTTTAGCGATTTAGATAAACACAGATTTTAACGTTTCATAGTAATTTAAATGTTTAAAAACTCCACAAAGAAATTAAATTTAATGCTTGTTAGTAATTTAAATATTCAACTTCTCCAGAAATAAATTAGGGATTTAATATAAGCCGAATATTATATTAAGAAACAAAAATAAAAAAAATACTAATAGTAATATTTTAATATTGCGAAATACTGTTAAGGTAAAATCTTTATCAGTTAGAGTCTAATTCATGAATTTAATTTGTAGCTATTTTTAGATGGGTAATATTTCTTAATTAAAGTTTAGGTTTCAAATCAAGATGGAGTAATATTTGAAGGTAATAGTCACATGGGATTATCCATACGGATTACCAAGATTTTCGTTACTTATATCTATCTATCTATCTATCTATCTATCTATCTATATATATATATATATATATTAGGCTTTTGCAAAAATAATGACGTAATAATGTCGTTTTCTGACGTTAAAAAATACGTCAAAAAACGACATTATTACGTCATTATTTTTGCACCAACCTAATATATATATATATATATATATATATATATATCATTAATTAGTTTTGAAAATTTTCCTTTGTCTTTTTAATGATTTAAACACTTTTGGATAAGTTGTATAAATGCTTTGCAAAGCCTACCCATGTTATCACGTGTTACCTAAACAGTTAACATGTACACACACCCACCCACATATACACACACAAACACACACACACACACACACACATATATATATATATATATATATATATATATGTTTGCACGGTCAAATTTAATTGGTCGTTCGTACAACTTTTGTTCTCGCCTTTGTTAAGTTGTGATGAAAAATCCTGAAGAATCAAAGAGAATAAAATATTAAAGGAAAAATCGTAAAAGAAGCGAACAGAAGCAAAAGTCAAAATAATAATAAAAAAATACAAGTAAAGAAACACGGAGAAATTAAATGGCGGGAATAATTCCAAAAATGGCGGGAAAAAAAAAAAAAAAAAACATTAAAAAATTGCGGTTAAAAAAAAAGAACAGCAAAATATTATTACCGACGATAAATGAGTAATGAAGGTTTCCTCTCCAAAAAGAAAGTCCACCTCCGTTCCCTGACAGCCTCTTCAGGTCTAATAGAACGTAATTGGCCCAGAAATGAGAACCGGAGAAAGGAAGAACACGAATGATGAAAAATGTAAAGAATACTAAATTATACAAATCCAGTAGGAAAATAAAGCAATAAATAAATTAAGGAAATGGAACATTCAACAAATTAGAGACATGATTAATTTTTTTTTTTTTTATCCACGCCTTTCCCTCTGGAGGCGATAGGCCGAACCGCACCAGAGTGGTCGTTCAATTAATAAGAGCGAAGACGGAAACGTGTGGTTGCTGTGGAAGGAAGAATGTAGGGCGAGGCGATAATGGAGTGATGAAAGATGATAAGATTTGCTATTGAGATGCTACTATCGTGCAAGTGTTAAGGCGAACGAGCAAAGCAAAACAATTGCACTAATTGGGAAAGGCGATTATCTATCTGTTTGTCTGTCTGTTGGCCTATTTCAATCTGGAAAAATCAATCCAGCTATCTGTAAGCAAATGGCTGATATGATTTATATATGAGGATATTTCCATGTACTGTTTCCAAAATTTATCTGAGCCGAGCAGGCATGAAAATTTAATTTCATGTAGTAAAGCTGCCATGTTTAAATCATGGAGCTCATCTATCTATCTATCTATCTATCTATCTATCTATCTATATATATATATATATATATATATATATATATATATATATATGTCAGACTGTTGAAAGAGATTATCTATCTATCTATCTATCTATCTATCTATCTATCTATGTCAGACTGTTGAAAGAGCTTATCAATCTATCTATCTATCTACCTATCTATCTATCTATCTATCTATCTATGTCAGACTGTTGAAAGAGCTTATCTATCTATCTATCTATCTATCTATCTATCTATCTAACTAAGACTGTTGAAAGAGCTTATCTATCTATCTATCTATCTAACTAAATGTGTTCATTATCTATCTATCTATCTATGTGTGTGTGTATGCATTTTTTCATTCAGAGAATTACACGCTTCCTAACTCCTCTGTACGATTACCTCGGATATACACATAACTTCCACCCGGGGAATTTGCCCATTTCTCCGACTTCTATCTGAATTACACGTTGCAGATATAAAATATTCAACCTGTTCTTCCTCTTTTGCAATCGTTAAATATCTATTCGAAAAGTAAGAGCAGAATGTCCGGATGCCTAGAAACGGAACCCACCATTCATTTCTGACACTGCAACACACCAATGCCAACCAGCTATGTTTGGGAACTGTATTATGCTAATTTTTCTTGCTCTTTGACAACTCTCCAAGCAACATCCGTTTCCGTTCTTTTGTAATTTGCTTTCCACCACTTTCACTTTCACTTTCGTTTTGAACTAAATGCGTCGGTAAGTCACCGCGGGAACTGATTTGCGTTGATCTAGAGTTTACCTCAGGATAACAAACTTTTGCGACGATTTAGTCAAAATTATCGAGAAATGGTGGACCGGGGGTAAATAGCGAACTTGTCAACATCAACATGTAGATTTATGCGATAAAAACCGAGAGGCAAGAAAATAAATAGAGAGAGAGAGAGAGAGAGAGAGAGAGAGAGAGAGAGAGAGAGAGTCTGTGTGTGTGTGTATGTGTGCGAGAGAGAGAGATACAAGCAGAAAGCGTAGGAGAAAAACTGAGAAGAGGAAAAAGTTGAAAAGTGTGAAACATATAGAGAAAGAGAGAGAGAGAGAGACAGGCAGAAAATGAATGAGAAAAACAGAGTTAACATGTAAAACAAGACGAGAATAGGTGTGAGATACAAAGAGAGATAGAGAGAAAGGGAGAACAGAGAAAAAGAGAGAAAGAAAGACAAGCAGAAAGTTTGTGAGAAAAACACATACAAGAGAAAAGTGTGATACACACACACACAGAAACACACACGCACACAGAGAGAGAGAGATAGATAGAGAGATAGAGAGATAGAGATAGAGAGAGAGAGATTGTAAAATAGAGAAATTAAAAAAATGGCCGACTAGGCGTAAATAGCGAACTTCAACATTTATACGATGAAAAACCGAGAGGAGCGAAAATAAAGAGGGAGAGAGACACAGAAAAAGCTAAAGAAAAATGGAAGAAATAACAAGCAATAGGAAAGAAAGAAAAAAAGAAGAGAAGGAAAGCAGGAAGGAGGGAAGGAAATAAAAAATTAAGAGAGGAAGGAAGAAGAGAAAAGCAAGATATATAGGTAAAAGAAAGAAAGAAAAGTAAAAGGATGGATATACAGGTAAAAAGAGAGAAGAAAACAAAGAAAGAAAGAAAGAAAGAAAAATGAAAAAAAGAAATGATAGAAAGGAAGGAATGATAGCTAAAAATGGAAAGCATGAAGAGAAGAGAAGAGAAGAAGGGAAGGAAAGTAAAAGAAACGAATAATGAAAGAAATAAAACAAGAATAAGTAAAACACGAAAGAAAAAAGGAAGAAAAGTATCAGGGAATGAAGGAAGGAAGGAAAGAATTAAGAAAGGAAGGAAGAGGAGAAAAGCAAGATATATATGTAAAAAAAGAAAGAACAGTTAAAGGAAGGAAATACTGATAAAATAACAGAAGAAAGAAAGAAAGAAAGAAAGAAATAATAAAGTAAAAAGAAGGAAATACCTGTAAAATGACAGAAGAAACGGAAGAAAGAAAGAAAGAAAGAAAGAAATAATAAAGTAAAAGGAAGGAAATACAGGTAAAATGACGGAAGAAACGGAAGAAAGAAAGAAAGAAAGAAAAAGGAAGGAAATACGGTAAAATGACAGAAGTAACGGAAGAAAGAAAGAAAGAAAGAAAGCAATAATAGAGTAAAAGGAAGGAAATACCGGTAAAATGAGATAAGAAACGGAAGAAAGAAAGAAATAGTAAAGTAAAAGGAAGGAAATACCGGTAAAATGACAGAAGAAACGGAAGAAAGAAAGAAATAATAAAGTAAAAGGAAGGAAATACCGGTAAAATGAGATAAGAAACGGAAGAAAGAAAGAAAGAAATAATAAAGTAAAAAGAAGGAAATACCGGTAAAATGACAGAAGAAACGGAAGAAAGAAAGAAATAATAAAGTAAAAGGAAGGAAATACCTGTAAAATGACAGAAGAAACGGAAGAAAGAAAGAAAGAAAGAAATAATAAGTAAAAAGGAAGGAAATACCTGTAAAATGACAGAGGAAACGGAAGAAAGAAAGAAAGAAAGAGATAATAAAGTAAAAGGAAGGAAATACCGGTAAAATGACAGAAGAAACGGAAGAAAGAAAGAAAGAAATAATAAAGTAAAAGGAAGGAAATACCGGTAAAATGACAGAAGAAACGGAAGAAAGAAAGAAATAATAAAGTAAAAGGAAGGAAATACCGGTAAAATGAGATGAGAAACGGAAGAAAGAAAGAAAGAAATAATAAAGTAAAAGGAAGGAAATACCGGTAAAATGACAGAAGAAACGGAAGAAAGAAAGAAATAATAAAGTAAAAGGAAGGAAATACCGGTAAAATGAGATAAGAAACGGAAGAAAGAAAGAAAGAAATAATAAAGTAAAAAGAAGGAAATACCGGTAAAATGACAGAAGAAACGGAAGAAAGAAAGAAATAATAAAGTAAAAGGAAGGAAATACCTGTAAAATGACAGAAGAAACGGAAGAAAGAAAGAAAGAAAGAAATAATAAAGTAAAAGGAAGGAAATACCTGTAAAATGACAGAGGAAACGGAAGAAAGAAAGAAAGAAAGAGATAATAAAGTAAAAGGAAGGAAATACCGGTAAAATGACAGAAGAAACGGAAGAAAGAAAGAAAGAAATAATAAAGTAAAAGGAAGGAAATACCGGTAAAATGACAGAAGAAACGGAAGAAAGAAAGAAATAATAAAGTAAAAGGAAGGAAATACCGGTAAAATGAGATAAGAAACGGAAGAAAGAAAGAAAGAAATAATAAAGTAAAAAGAAGGAAATACCGGTAAAATGACAGAAGAAACGGAAGAAAGAAAGAAATAATAAAGTAAAAGGAAGGAAATACCGGTAAAATGACAGAAGAAACGGAAGAAAGAAAGAAAGAAAGAAATAATAAAGTAAAAGGAAGGAAATACCTGTAAAATGACAGAAGAAACGGAAGGAAGGAAGAAAGAAAGAAAGAAAGAAAGAAATAAATAATAAAGTAAAAGGAAGGAAATACCGGTAAAATGACAGAAGAAACGGAAGGAAGGAAGAAAGAAAGAAAGAAAGAAAGAAAGAAATAATAAAGTAAAAAGAAGGAAATACCGGTAAAATGACAGAAGAAACGGAAGAAAGAAAGAAAGAAAGAAAGAAAGAAATAATAAAGTAAAAGGAAGGAAATACCGGTAAAATGAGATAAGAAACGGAAGAAAGAAAGAAAGAAATAATAAAGTAAAAGGAAGGAAATACCGGTAAAATGACAGAAGAAACGGAAGGAAGGAAGAAAGAAAGAAAGAAAGAAATAATAAATTAAAAAGAAGGAAATACCGGTAAAATGACAGAAGAAACGGAAGGAAGGAAGAAAGAAAGAAAGAAAGAAAGAAATAATAAAGTAAAAAGAAGGAAATACCGGTAAAATGACAGAAGAAACGGAAGAAAGAAAGAAAGAAATAATAAAGTAAAAGGAAGGAAATACCGGTAAAATGAGATGAGAAACGGAAGAAAGAAAGAAAGAAATAATAAAGTAAAAGGAAGGAAATACCGGTAAAATGACAGAAGAAACGGAAGGAAGGAAGAAAGAAAGAAAGAAAGAAATAATAAATTAAAAAGAAGGAAATACCGGTAAAATGACAGAAGAAACGGAAGGAAGGAAGAAAAAAGAAAGAAAGAAAGAAATAATAAAGTAAAAAGAAGGAAATACCGGTAAAATGACAGAAGAAACGGAAGAAAGAAAGAAAGAAATAATAAAGTAAAAGGAAGGAAATACCGGTAAAATGAGATGAGAAACGGAAGAAAGAAAGAAAGAAATAATAAAGTAAAAGGAAGGAAATACCGGTAAAATGACAGAAGAAACGGAAGAAAGAAAGAAATAATAAAGTAAAAGGAAGGAAATACCGGTAAAATGAGATAAGAAACGGAAGAAAGAAAGAAAGAAATAATAAAGTAAAAAGAAGGAAATACCGGTAAAATGACAGAAGAAACGGAAGAAAGAAAGAAATAATAAAGTAAAAGGAAGGAAATACCGGTAAAATGACAGAAGAAACGGAAGAAAGAAAGAAAGAAAGAAATAATAAAGTAAAAGGAAGGAAATACCTGTAAAATGACAGAGGAAACGGAAGAAAGAAAGAAAGAAAGAAATAATAAAGTAAAAGGAAGGAAATACCGGTAAAATGAGATAAGAAACGGAAGAAAGAAAGAAAGAAATAATAAAGTAAAAGGAAGGAAATACCGGTAAAATGACAGAAGAAACGGAAGAAAGAAAGAAAGAAAGAAATAATAAAGTAAAAGGAAGGAAATACCTGTAAAATGACAGAAGAAACGGAAGAAAGAAAGAAAGAAAGAGATAATAAAGTAAAAGGAAGGAAATACCGGTAAAATGAGATGAAAAACGGAAGAAAGAAAGAAAGAAATAATAAAGTAAAAGGAAGGAAATACCGGTAAAATGACAGAAGAAACGGAAGAAAGAAAGAAAGAAAGAAATAATAAAGTAAAAGGAAGGAAATACCTGTAAAATGACAGAAGAAACGGAAGAAAGAAAGAAAGAAAGAGATAATAAAGTAAAAGGAAGGAAATACCGGTAAAATGAGATGAGAAACGGAAGAAAGAAAGAAAGAAATAATAAAGTAAAAGGAAGGAAATACCGGTAAAATGACAGAAGAAACGGAAGAAAGAAAGAAAGAAAGAGATAATAAAGTAAAAGGAAGGAAATACCGGTAAAATGAGATAAGAAACGGAAGAAAGAAAGAAAGAAATAATAAAGTAAAAGGAAGGAAATACTGGTAAAATGACAGAAGAAACGGAAGGAAGGAAGAAAGAAAGAAAGAAAGAAATAATAAAGTAAAAAGAAGGAAATACCGGTAAAATGACAGAAGAAACGGAAGGAAGGAAGAAAGAAAGAAAGAAAGAAAGAAATAATAAAGTAAAAAGAAGGAAATACCGGTAAAATGACAGAAGAAACGGAAGAAAGAAAGAAAGAAATAATAAAGTAAAAGGAAGGAAATACCGGTAAAATGAGATAAGAAACGGAAGAAAGAAAGAAAGAAATAATAAAGTAAAAGGAAGGAAATACCGGTAAAATGACAGAAGAAACGGAAGAAAGAAAGAAATAATAAAGTAAAAGGAAGGAAATACCGGTAAAATGAGATAAGAAACGGAAGAAAGAAAGAAATAATAAAGTAAAAAGAAGGAAATACCGGTAAAATGACAGAAGAAACGGAAGAAAGAAAGAAATAATAAAGTAAAAGGAAGGAAATACCGGTAAAATGAGAGAAGAAACGGAAGAAAGAAAGAAAGAAATAATGAAGTAAAAGGAAGGAAATACCTGTAAAATGACAGAGGAAACGGAAGAAAGAAAGAAAGAAAGAGATAATAAAGTAAAAGGAAGGAAATACCGGTAAAATGAGATAAGAAACGGAAGAAAGAAAGAAAGAAATAATAAAGTAAAAGGAAGGAAATACCGGTAAAATGACAGAAGAAACGGAAGAAAGAAAGAAATAATAAAGTAAAAGGAAGGAAATACCGGTAAAATGAGATAAGAAACGGAAGAAAGAAAGAAAGAAATAATAAAGTAAAAGGAAGGAAATACCGGTAAAATGAGATAAGAAACGGAAGAAAGAAAGAAAGAAATAATAAAGTAAAAGGAAGGAAATACCTGTAAAATGACAGAAGAAACGGAAGAAAGAAAGAAAGAAAGAGATAATAAAGTAAAAGGAAGGAAATACCGGTAAAATGAGATGAGAAACGGAAGAAAGAAAGAAAGAAATAATAAAGTAAAAGGAAGGAAATACCGGTAAAATGACAGAAGAAACGGAAGAAAGTAAGAAAGAAAGAGATAATAAAGTAAAAGGAAGGAAATACCGGTAAAATGAGATAAGAAACGGAAGAAAGAAAGAAAGAAATAATAAAGTAAAAGGAAGGAAATACTGGTAAAATGACAGAAGAAACGGAAGGAAGGAAGAAAGAAAGAAAGAAAGAAATAATAAAGTAAAAAGAAGGAAATACCGGTAAAATGACAGAAGAAACGGAAGGAAGGAAGAAAGAAAGAAAGAAAGAAAGAAATAATAAAGTAAAAAGAAGGAAATACCGGTAAAATGACAGAAGAAACGGAAGAAAGAAAGAAAGAAATAATAAAGTAAAAGGAAGGAAATACCGGTAAAATGAGATAAGAAACGGAAGAAAGAAAGAAAGAAATAATAAAGTAAAAGGAAGGAAATACCGGTAAAATGACAGAAGAAACGGAAGAAAGAAAGAAATAATAAAGTAAAAGGAAGGAAATACCGGTAAAATGAGATAAGAAACGGAAGAAAGAAAGAAATAATAAAGTAAAAAGAAGGAAATACCGGTAAAATGACAGAAGAAACGGAAGAAAGAAAGAAATAATAAAGTAAAAGGAAGGAAATACCGGTAAAATGAGAGAAGAAACGGAAGAAAGAAAGAAAGAAAGAAATAATGAAGTAAAAGGAAGGAAATACCTGTAAAATGACAGAGGAAACGGAAGAAAGAAAGAAAGAAAGAGATAATAAAGTAAAAGGAAGGAAATAACGGTAAAATGAGATAAGAAACGGAAGAAAGAAAGAAAGAAATAATAAAGTAAAAGGAAGGAAATACCGGTAAAATGACAGAAGAAACGGAAGAAAGAAAGAAATAATAAAGTAAAAGGAAGGAAATACCGGTAAAATGAGATAAGAAACGGAAGAAAGAAAGAAAGAAATAATAAAGTAAAAAGAAGGAAATACCGGTAAAATGACAGAAGAAACGGAAGAAAGAAAGAAATAATAAAGCAAAAGGAAGGAAATACCGGTAAAATTAGAGAAGAAACAGAAGAAAGAAAGAAAGAAATAATAAAGTAAAAGGAAGGAAATACCTGTAAAATGACAGAGGAAACGGAAGAAAGAAAGAAAGAAAGAGATAATAAAGTAAAAGGAAGGAAATACCGGTAAAATGAGATAAGAAACGGAAGACAGAAAGAAAGAAATAATAAAGTAAAAGGAAGGAAATACCGGTAAAATGACAGAAGAAACGGAAGGAAGGAAGAAAGAAAGAAAGAAATAATAAAGTAAAAGGAAGGAAATACCTGTAAAATGACAGAGGAAACGGAAGAAAGAAAGAAAGAAAGAAATAATAAAGTAAAAGGAAGGAAATACCGGTAAAATGAGATAAGAAACGGAAGAAAGAAAGAAAGAAATAATAAAGTAAAAGGAAGGAAATACCGGTAAAATGACAGAAGAAACGGAAGAAAAAAAGAAATAATAAAGTAAAAGGAAGGAAATACCGGTAAAATGAGAGAAGAAACGGAAGAAAGAAAGAAAGAAATAATAAAGTAAAAGGAAGGAAATACCGGTAAAATGACAGAAGAAACGGAAGAAAGAAAGAAATAATAAAGTAAAAGGAAGGAAATACCGGTAAAATGACAGAAGAAACGGAAGAAAGAAAGAAATAATAAAGTAAAAGGAAGGAAATACCGGTAAAATGAGATAAGAAACGGAAGAAAGAAAGAAAGAAATAATAAAGTAAAAAGAAGGAAATACCGGTAAAATGACAGAAGAAACGGAAGAAAGAAAGAAATAATAAAGCAAAAGGAAGGAAATACCGGTAAAATGAGAGAAGAAACGGAAGAAAGAAAGAAAGAAATAATAAAGTAAAAGGAAGGAAATACCTGTAAAATGACAGAGGAAACGGAAGAAAGAAAGAAAGAAAGAGATAATAAAGTAAAAGGAAGGAAATACCGGTAAAATGACAGAAGAAACGGAAGAAAGAAAGAAATAATAAAGCAAAAGGAAGGAAATACCGGTAAAATGAGAGAAGAAACGGAAGAAAGAAAGAAAGAAATAATAAAGTAAAAGGAAGGAAATACCTGTAAAATGACAGAGGAAACGGAAGAAAGAAAGAAAGAAAGAAATAATAAAGTAAAAGGAAGGAAATACCGGTAAAATGACAGAAGAAACGGAAGAAAGAAAGAAAGAAATAATAAAGTAAAAGGAAGGAAATACCGGTAAAATGACAGAAGAAACGGAAGAAAGAAAGAAATAATAAAGTAAAAGGAAGGAAATACCTGTAAAATGACAGAGGAAACGGAAGAAAGAAAGAAAGAAAGAAATAATAAAGTAAAAGGAAGGAAATACCGGTAAAATGAGATAAGAAACGGAAGAAAGAAAGAAAGAAATAATAAAGTAAAAGGAAGGAAATACCGGTAAAATGACAGAAGAAACGGAAGAAAGAAAGAAAGAAAGAAATAATAAAGTAAAAGGAAGGAAATACCTGTAAAATGACAGAAGAAACGGAAGAAAGAAAGAAATAATAAAGTAAAAGGAAGGAAATACCGGTAAAATGACAGAAGAAACGGAAGAAAGAAAGAAATAATAAAGTAAAAGGAAGGAAATACCGGTAAAATGAGATAAGAAACGGAAGAAAGAAAGAAAGAAATAATAAAGTAAAAAGAAGGAAATACCGGTAAAATGACAGAAGAAACGGAAGAAAGAAAGAAATAATAAAGTAAAAGGAAGGAAATACCGGTAAAATGACAGAAGAAACGGAAGAAAGAAAGAAATAATAAAGTAAAAGGAAGGAAATACCGGTAAAATGAGATAAGAAACGGAAGAAAGAAAGAAAGAAATAATAAAGTAAAAAGAAGGAAATACCGGTAAAATGACAGAAGAAACGGAAGAAAGAAAGAAATAATAAAGCAAAAGGAAGGAAATACCGGTAAAATGAGAGAAGAAACGGAAGAAAGAAAGAAAGAAATAATAAAGTAAAAGGAAGGAAATACCGGTAAAATGACAGAAGAAACGGAAGAAAGAAAGAAATAATAAAGCAAAAGGAAGGAAATACCGGTAAAATGAGAGAAGAAACGGAAGAAAGAAAGAAAGAAATAATAAAGTAAAAGGAAGGAAATACCGGTAAAATGACAGAAGAAACGGAAGAAAGAAAGAAATAATAAAGTAAAAGGAAGGAAATACCGGTAAAATGACAGAAGAAACGGAAGAAAGAAAGAAATAATAAAGTAAAAGGAAGGAAATACCGGTAAAATGAGATAAGAAACGGAAGAAAGAAAGAAAGAAATACTAAAGTAAAAAGAAGGAAATACCGGTAAAATGACAGAAGAAACGGAAGAAAGAAAGAAATAATAAAGCAAAAGGAAGGAAATACCGGTAAAATGAGAGAAGAAACGGAAGAAAGAAAGAAAGATATAATAAAGTAAAAGGAAGGAAATACCTGTAAAATGACAGAGGAAACGGAAGAAAGAAAGAAAGAAAGAGATAATAAAGTAAAAGGAAGGAAATACCGGTAAAATGAGATAAGAAACGGAAGACAGAAAGAAAGAAATAATAAAGTAAAAGGAAGGAAATACCGGTAAAATGACAGAAGAAACGGAAGAAAGAAAGAAAGAAAGAAAGAAATAAATAATAAAGTAAAAGGAAGGAAATACCGGTAAAATGACAGAAGAAACGGAAGGAAGGAAGAAAGAAAGAAAGAAAGAAATAATAAAGTAAAAAGAAGGAAATACCGGAAAAATGACAGAAGAAATGGAAGAAAGAAAGAAAGAAAGAAATAATAAAGTAAAAGGAAGGAAATACCGGTAAAATGACAGAAGAAACGGAAGAAAGGAAGAAAGAAAGAAAGGAAGAAAGAAAGAAAGAAAGAAAGAAATAATAAAGTAAAAGGAAGGAAATACCGGTAAAATGACAGAAGAAACGGAAGGAAGGAAGAAAGAAAGAAAGAAAGAAATAATAAAGTAAAAGGAAGGAAGTACCGGTAAAATGACAGAAGAAACGGAAGGAAGGAATAAAGAAAGAAAGAAAGAAATAATAAAGTAAAAAGAAGGAAATACCGGTAAAATGGCAGAAGAAACGGAAGAACGAAAGAAAGAAATAATAAAGTAAAATGAAGGAAATACCGGTAAAATGAGATAAGAAACGGAAGAAAGAAAGAAAGAAATAATAAATTAAAAGGAAGGAAATACCGGTAAAATGACAGAAGAAACGGAAGGAAGGAAGAAAGAAAGAAAGAAAGAAAGAAAGAAATAATAAAGTAAAAAGAAAGAAATACCGGTAAAATGACAGAAGAAACGGAAGAAAGAAAGAAAGAAAGAAAGAAATAATAAATTAAAAAGAAGGAAATACCGGTAAAATGACAGAAGAAACGGAAGAAAGAAAGAAATAATAAAGTAAAAGGAAGGAAATACCGGTAAAATAAGAGAAGAAACGGAAGAAAGAAAGAAAGAAATAATAAAGTAAAAGGAAGGAAATACCTGTAAAATGACAGAAGAAACGGAAGAAAGAAAGAAAGAAAGAAAGAAATAATAAAGTAAAAGTAAGGAAATACCGGTAAAATGACAGAAGAAACGGAAGAAAGAAAGAAAGAAATAATAAAGTAAAAAGAAGGAAATACCGGTAAAATAAGAGAAGAAACGGAAGAAAGAAAGAAAGAAATAATAAAGTAAAAGGAAGGAAATACCTGTAAAATGACAGAAGAAACGGAAGACAGAAAGAAAGAAAGAAAGAAAGAAAGAAAGAAATAATAAAGTAAAAGGAAGGAAATACCGGGAAAATGACAGAAGATACGAAAGAAAGAAAGAAAGAAAAAAAGAAGGAAAGAAAGAAAGAAAGAAATAATAAAGTAAAAGGAAGGAAATACCGGTAAAATGACAGAAGAAACGGAAGAAAGGAAGAAAGAAAGAAAGAAAGATATAATAAAGTAAAAGGAAGGAAATACCGGTAAAATGACAGAAGAAACGGAAGAAAGAAAGAAATAATAAAGTAAAAGGAAGGAAATACCGGTAAAATGACAGAAGAAACGGAAGGAAGGAAGAAAGAAGGAAAGAAAGAAAGAAATAATAAAGTAAAAAGAAGGAAATACCGGTAAAATGACAGAAGAAACGGAAGAAAGAAAGAAATAATAAAGTAAAAGGAAGGAAATACCGGTAAAATGAGAGAAGAAACGGAAGAAAGAAAGAAATAAATAAAGAAAGAAAAAATAAAGTAAAAGGAAGGAAATACCGGTAAAATGACAGAAGAAACGGAAGAAAGAAAGAAAGAAAGAAAGAAAGAAATAATAAAGTAAAAGGAAGGAAATACCGATAAAATGACAGAAGAAACGGAAGAAAGAAAGAAAGAAAGAAAGAAAGAAATAATAAAGTAAAAGGAAGGAAATACCGATAAAATGACAGAAGAAACGGAAGAAAGAAAGAAAGAAAGAAAGAAAGAAATAATAAAGTAAAAGGAAGGAAATACCGATAAAATGACAGAAGAAACGGAAGAAAGAAAGAAATAAATAAAGAAAGAAATAATAAAGTAAAAGGAAGGAAATACCGATAAAATGACAGAAGAAACGGAAGAAAGAAAGAAATAAATAAAGAAAGAAATAATAAAGTAAAAGGAAGGAAATACCGATAAAATGACAGAAGAAACGGAAGAAAGAAAAAATGAAGAAAGAAATAATAAAGTAAAAAGAAGGAAATACCGGTAAAATGAGAGAAGAAACGGAAGAAAGAAAGAAAGAAATAATAAATTAAAAGAATGGAAATACCTGTAAAATGACAGAAGAAACGGAAGAAAGAAAGAAAGAAAGAGATAATAAAGTAAAAGGAAGGAAATACCGGTAAAATTAGAGAAGAAACGGAAGAAAGGAGGAAAGAAATAATAAAGTAAAAGGAAGGAAATACCTAAAAAGGGACAGAAGATACGGAAGAAAGAAAGAAAGAAAGAAAGAAAGAGATAATAAAGTAAAAGGAAGGAAATACAGGTAAAATGACAGAAGAAATGGAAGAAAGAAAGAAAGAAATAATAAAGTAAAAGGAAGAAAATACCGGTAAAATGACAGAAGAAACGGAAGGAAGGAAGGAAGAAAGAAAGAAAGAAAGAAATAATAAAGTAAAAAGAAGGAAATACCGGTAAAAATGACAGAAGAAACGGAAGAAAGAAAGAAAGAAAGACAGAAAGAAATAATAAAGTAAAAGGAAGGAAATACCGGTAAAATGACAGAAGAAACGGAAGGAAGGAAGAAAGAAAGAAAGAAATAATAAAGTAAAAAGAAGGAAATACCGGTAAAATGACAGAAGAAACGGAAGAAAGAAAGAAAGAAAGACAGAAAGAAATAATAAAGTAAAAGGAAGGAAATACCGGTAAAATGACAGAAGAAACGGAAGAAAGGAAGAAAGAAAGAAAGAAATAATAAAGTAAAAGGAAGGAAATACCGGTAAAATGACAGAAGAAACGGAAGAAAGGAAGAAAGAAAGAAAGAAAGAAAGAAATAATAAAGTAAAAGGAAGGAAATACCGGTAAAATGACTGAAGAAACGGAAGGAAGGAAGAAAGAAAGAAAGAAAGAAATAATAAAGTAAAAAGAAGGAAATACCGGTAAAATGACAAAAGAAACGGAAGAAAGAAAGAAAGAAAGAAAGAAAGAAATAATTAAGTAAAAGGAAGGAAATACCGGTAAAATGACAGAAGAAACGGAAGGAAGGAAGAAAGAAAGAAAGAAAGAAATAATAAAGTAAAAAGAAGGAAATACCGGAAAAATGACAGAAGAAACGGAAGAAAGAAAGAAAGAAAGAATGAAAGAAATAATAAAGTAAAAGGAAGGAAAAACCGGTAAAATGACAGAAGAAACGGAAGAAAGGAAGAAAGAAAGAAAGGAAGAAAGAAAGAAAGAAAGAAAGAAATAATAAAGTAAAAGGAAAGAAATACCGGTAAAATGACAGAAGAAACGGAAGGAAGGAAGAAAGAAAGAAAGAAAGAAATAATAAAGTAAAAGGAAGGAAGTACCGGTAAAATGACAGAAGAAACGGAAGGAAGGAATAAAGAAAGAAAGAAAGAAATAATAAAGTAAAAAGAAGGAAATACCGGTAAAATGACAGAAGAAACGGAAGAAAGAAAGAAAGAAAGAAAGAAAGAAAGAAAGAAATAATAAAGTAAAAGAAGGAAATACCGGTAAAATGAGAGAAGAAAGGGAAGAAAGAAAGAAAGAAATAATAATGTAAAAGGAAGTAAATACCTGTAAAATGACAGAAGAAACGGAAGAAAGAAAGAAAGAAAGAAAGAAAGAAATAATAAAGTAAAAGGAAGGAAATACCGGTAAAATGACAGAAGAAACGGAAGAAAGGAAGAAAGAAAGAAAGATATAATAAAGTAAAAGGAAGGAAATACCGGTAAAATGACCGAAGAAACGGAAGAAAGGAAGAAAGAAAGAAAGAAAGATATAATAAAGTAAAAGGAAGGAAATACCGGTAAAATGACAGAAGAAACGGAAGAAAGAAAGAAATAATAATGTAAAAGGAAGGAAATACCGGTAAAATGACAGAAGAAACGGAAGGAAGGAAGAAAGAAAGAAAGAAAGAAAGAAAGAAATAATAAAGTAAAAAGAAGGAAATACCGGTAAAATGACAGAAGAAACGGAAGAAAGAAAGAAATAATAAAGTAAAAGGAAGGAAATACCGGTAAAATGAGAGAAGAAACGGAAGAAAGAAAGAAATAAATAAATAAAGAAATAATAAAGTAAAAGGAAGGAAATACCGGTAAAATGACAGAAGAAACGGAAGAAAGAAAGAAAGAAAGAAAGAAAGAAATAATAAAGTAAAAGGAAGGAAATACCGGTAAAATGACAGAAGAAACGGAAGAAAGAAAAAAAGAAAGAAAGAAATAATAAAGTAAAAAGAAGGAAATACCGGTAAAATGAGAGAAGAAACGGAAGAAAGAAAGAAAGAAATAATAAAGTAAAAGGAAGGAAATACCGGTAAAATGACAGAAGAAACGGAAGAAAGAAAGAAAGAAAGAGATAATAAAGTAAAAGGAAGGAAATACCGGTAAAATTAGAGAAGAAACGGAAGAAAGGAGGAAAGAAATAATAAAGTAAAAGGAAGGAAATACCTGTAAAATGACAGAAGATACGGAGGAAAGAAAGAAAGAAAGAAAGAGATAATAAAGTAAAAGGAAGGAAATACAGGTAATATGACAGAAGAAATGGAAGAAAGAAAGAAAGAAATAATAAAGTAAAAGGAAGGAAATACCGGTAAAATGACAGAAGAAACGGAAGAAAGGAAGAAAGAAAGAAAGAAAGAAATAATAAAGTAAAAGGAAGGAAATACCGGTAAAATGACAGAAGAAACGGAAGAAAGGAAGAAAGAAAGAAAGAAAGAAATAATAAAGTAAAAGGAAGGAAGTACCGGTAAAATGACAGAAGAAACGGAAGGAAGGAAGAAAGAAAGAAAGAAAGAAATAATAAAGTAAAAAGAAGGAAATACCGGTAAAATGACAGAAGAAACGGAAGAAAGAAAGAAAGAAAGACAGAAAGAAAGAAATAATAAAGTAAAAGGAAGGAAATAACGGTAAAATGAGAGAAGAAACGGAGGAAAGAAAGAAAGAAATAATAAAGTAAAAGGAAGGAAATACCTGCAAAATGACAGAAGAAACGGAAGGAAGGAAGAAAGAAAGAAAGAAATAATAAAGTAAAAGGAAGGAAATACCGGTAAAATGACAGAAGAAACGGAAGAAAGAAATAATAAAGGAAAAGGAAGGAAATACGGTAAAATGACAGAAGTGACGGGAGAAAGAAAGAAAGAAAGAAAGAAAGAAAGAAAGAAATAATAAAGTAAAAGGAAAGAAATACCGGTAAAATGACAGAAGAAACGAAAGAAAGAAAGAAAGAAAGAAAGAAAGAAAGAAATAAAAAAGTAAAAGGAAGGAAATACCGGTAAAATGAGAGAAGTAACGGAAGAAAGAAAGAAAGAAACAATAAAGTAAAAGGAAGGATATACCTGTAAAATGACAGAATAAACGGAAGAAAGAAAGAAAGAAAGAAAGAAAGAAATAATCAAGTAAAAAGAAGGAAATACCGGTAAAATGACAGAAGAAACGGAAGAAAGAAAGAAAGAAAGAAAGAAAGAAAAAAGTAAAAGGAAGGAAATACCGGTAAAATGAGAGAAGAAACGGAAGAAAGAAAGAAAGAAATAATAAAGTAAAAGGAAGGAAATACCTGTAAAATGACAGAAGAAACGGAAGGAAGGAAGAAAAAAAGAAAGAAAGAAAGAAATAATTAAGCAAAATGAAGGAAATACCGGTGAAATGAGATAAGATACGGAAGAAAGAAAGAAAGAAATAATAAAGTAAAAGGAAGGAAATACCTGTAAAATGACAGAAGAAACGGAAGGAAGGAAGAAAAAAAGAAAGAAAGAAAGAAATAATTAAGCAAAAGGAAGGAAATACCGGTAAAATTAGAGAAGATACGGAAGAAAGAAAGAAAGAAATAATAAAGTAAAAGGAAGGAAATACCTGTAAAATGACAGAAGAAACGGAAGGAAGGAAGAAAAAAAGAAAGAAAGAAAGAAAGAAATAATTAAGTAAAAGGAAGGAAATACCGGTGAAATGAGAGAAGATACGGAAGAAAGAAAGAAAGAAATAATAAAGTAAAAGGAAGGAAATACCTGTAAAATGACAGAAGAAACGGAAGAAAGAAAGAAAGAAATAAAAAAGTAAAAAGAAGGAAATACCGGTAAAACGGCAGAAGAAACGGAAAGAAGGAAGAAAGAAAGAAAGAAAGAAATAATAACGTAAAAAGAAGGAAATACCGGTAAAATGACAGATGAAACGGAAGAAAGAAAGAAAGAAAAAAAAGAAAGAAAGAAAGAATAAAGTAAAAGGAAGGAAATACCGGTAAAATGAGAGAAGAAACGGAAGAAAGAAAGAAAGAAAGAAATATAAAGTAAAAAGAAGGAAATAGCGGTAAAATGACAGAAGAAACGGAAGAAAGAAAGAAAGAAAGAAAGAAATAAAAAAGTAAAAGGAAGGAAATACCGGTAAAATGAGAGAAGAAACGGAAGAAAGAAAGAAAGAAATAATAAAGTAAAAGGAAGGAAATACCTGTAAAATGACAGAAGAAACGGAAGAATGAAAGAAAGCAAAGAAATAATAAAGTAAAAGGAAGGAAATACCGGTAAAATTAGAGAAGATACGGAAGAAAGAAAGAAAGAAATAATAAAGTAAAAGGAAGGAAATACCTGTAAAATGACAGAAGAAACAGAAGGAAGGAAGAAAAAAAGAAAGAAAGAAAGAAAGAAATAATTAAGCAAAAGGAAGGAAATACCGGTAAAATGAGAGAAGATACGGAAGAAAGAAAGAAAGAAATAATAAAGTAAAAGGAAGGAAATACCTGTAAAATGACAGAAGAAACGGAAGAAAGAAAGAAAGAAATAAAAAAGTAAAAGGAAGGAAATACCGGTAAAACGGCAGAAGAAACGGAAAGAAGGAAGAAAGAAAGAAAGAAAGAAATAATAACGTAAAAAGAAGGAAATACCGGTAAAATGACAGATGAAACGGAAGAAAGAAAGAAAGAAAAAAAAGAAAGAAAGAAAGAATAAAGTAAAAGGAAGGAAATACCGGTAAAATGAGAGAAGAAACGGAAGAAAGAAAGAAAGAAAGAATTATAAAGTAAAAAGAAGGAAATACCGGTAAAATGACAGAAGAAATGGAAGAAAGAACGAAAGAAATAATAAAGTAAAAGGAAGTAAATACCTGTAAAATTACAGATGAAACGGAAGAAAAAAAGAAAGAAAGAAAGATTAAAGTAAAAGAAAAAAAAACCTGTAAAACGACAGACGAAACGGAAGAAAGAAAGAAAGAAAGAAAGAAAGAGAGAAAGAAATAATAAATCAAAGGAAGGAAATACCGGTAAAATGACAGAAGAAACGGAAGAAAGAAAGAAAGAAATAATAAAGGAAAAGGAAGGAAATACCTGTAAAATGACAGAAGAAACGAAAGAAAGAAAGAAAGAAAGAAATAATAAAGTAAATGGAAGGAAATACGTGTAAAATGACAGAAGATACGGAAGGAAGGATGAAAGAAAGAAAGAAAGAAAGAAAGAAAGAAAGAAATAATAAAGTAAATGGAAGGAAATACCGGTAAAATTTCAGAAGAAACGGAAGAAAGGAAGAAAGAAAGAAATAATAAAGGAAAATGAAGGAAATACCGGTAAAATGATAGAAGAAACGGAAGGAAGGAAGGAAGAAAGAAAGAAAGAAAGAAAGAAAGAAAGAAATAATAAAGTAAAAGGAAGGAAATACCTGTAAAGTAACAGATGAAACGGAAGAAAAAAAGAAAGAAAGAAATATTAAAGTAAAAGGAAGGAAATATCTGTAAAACGACAGAAGAAACGGAAGGAAGGAAGAAAGAAAGAAAGAAATAATAAAGTAAAAGGAATGAAAATACCGGTAAAATGGCAGAAGATGAAAGAAAGAAAGAAAGAAAGAAAGAAAGAAAGAAAGAAAGAAAGAAAGAATAATGTAAATGGAAGGAAAAAAAATACCGGTAAAATGACAGAAGAAACCAAAGGAAGGAAGAAAGAATGAAAGAAAGAAAGAAAGAAAGAAAGAATAGCGTAAAAGGTAGGAAATACCGGTAAAAGAAGGAAGAAAATAAAGACAGGAAAAGAAGGAAGAAACAACAATCAAAAGGACCGAAAATATCAAGGAAGTAAGAAAAGAATGAGTTAATGAAAGAATAATTAAAAGAAGGAAAGAATTAAATAATGAAAGAATGAAAAGTTAATTAAAAGGAAGGAAAGTAAAAAGATGGAAGGCAGAAATAGAAAAGGAGACAGAAAGGAAGGAATAAAGAAAAAAGAAAAAGGAAGAAAAGAACGAAAAAATGAAAGAAAGAAATGATAGCATGGAAAGGAATGATAGCTAAAAATGGAAGGCGGGAAGAGAAGACAAGAAAGGAAGGAAAGTAAAAGAAACGAAGAATGAAAGAATTAAAACAAGAATAAGTGAAACATGAAAGAAAAATTGGAAGAAAAGATAAAAGGAAGAAAAGTGTCAAGGAATGAATGAAGGAAGGAAGAACAGATGAAAAATAAAATCTTAAAGGAAGAGAACAGAGGAAAGAAATAAACGCAAAAGAAACGAATAATGAAAGAATATTAAAAGTAAGAAAAGATGCAATTTAGGGAGAAAAGATAAATAAAAGAAGGAAAGAAAGAAAAATAAACGAAAGAAAAAGAAAAAAAATATTTCAAAGGAAGTAAAGTATAAAGAAATGAGAGAAGTATGGAAGGGAGGAAGGACAATAAATAATATCAAGGAAAAAAGAAAGAAAAGTTAAATACTAGCAGGAAAGGTAAAAAGAGAGAAATTAAAGAAAAAAAAGAAAGAAAATATAAGCAAAAGAAAAGATAGCTAAAAAAGAAGGAAAAAAGAAAGAGAGGAGAAGAGAAGGAAGAAAAAATCTAATGAAAAGGTACTTAAAAGAAAGGAAAATATAAAGAAAGAAAGAACAAAAGAATAAAAAGACATATAAAAGGAAGGAATAATATCTAAAATTAAAAAAAAGACAGAAATATCTTTCAAAGTCTGTTGTAACATCAACAAAATAAATTACTCGCCAGCGGCGTGAAGTAGGTAAACCACTGCTAGTGATGGACTACTAAGACACCATATTACCCTCATATACAATAGTGTCCAACATATTTATGAGGATTGGGACATACCCAGTAGTGTTTATAGGCACGGCATATAACAGTCAAAGTTGCCCTACTAAACTAATCTGAAGAGTTTATTTTTGTGCTTTTATTAACCCCTAATTAAGAGAAGATGCGTATTCATGCCTTTTCCTAGGCCATTAGTGTTGAATTAATCGATGTGCCACACATTCGGGATATTTTTTTACTCAGTAAAGATACGTTGAACTCATTTAAATCAATGAAAATCAGATTTCATACTACTCGTAAAAAATGACAGGTCTAGTTATGCATAGATAATCTCTCATTGTTACGAGTATTATACTAGTTATAATATGTATGTATGTTATCGGGCGTGACCTGACTTCTCACTTTCAATCACGTTAACATCGGTGTAACGTAGCTTTTGTTTTTTGGGACAATTGTTTTGATGTACTTCCGACTTTAGTACTTCGGCTTCACGAATTTAAGGGCATTACTAGATTGGCAGCTAGGTCTCATCATTTTACTGTTGATATTTCTCGTTGTTCTATTCTAGTATTTTCTACTTCCATTTCTCGCTTGTGGAACTCTCGAATAGCTCTCGGCTTTCCTGTCAACTAAGATCTTCAAAAATTTAAATGCAATGTCAGTCGTCTGCTTCAGTCAAGTTGAACTCTCTTCTTTTATCGTTCTCTCTTTTATCGCATTGATTCGATGAAATGAGTAAGGCAAGATAGCAAACAAAAACTAGATTCTTACTGGAGATAGAGCGTTAATAAACGTAGAGATTGTGGACACAGAAAGCAATTTATATATATCATGAAAATTTATGTTTTTAGACCCCTTTTACTCCTATTTTAAATTAATATTTCATTCTGCATATAACACCAAATTAATGTCATAATGTTAATATTCGGGTTTAATTTTATAAAACGACTTCATTTTAGAACAAGAAACTCCAATCTGACCTTGACCTTGACGCCTGTCCCGTGGCTTTCTTCTGACTGAAACAGTGAAATGGATAAATTTTGTATTAGTTTTTCGACAGGTTGATTTTTTTTAGCTGAGCCCCAACTGTATAGACACGAACTCAGTCTACACCGGGTTGATAAGAAAGACGTCCAATATCTTATATATATCAGATAATTTGGGATTTTGTTGTTTATTAATTATATATATATATATATATATATATATATATATATATATATATATATATATATATATATATACTGATTTTCTAAGCGTAGTTTTGATGTGGTACAAGGCTGCAATTGTAGAGTACCCAATGAAGATCGAAATCAAGCTTGCTAACCATTACACCATGGCGAGGTGTCACGTATATATATATATATATATATATATATATATATATATACGTATATAATTATTTATTTAAAAATATGATTCCAACGCTACATAAGAGTTCTCATATTTGAAACATGAGAACTCTTATGTAGCGTTGGAATCACATTTTTAAATAACTATTTTTATGCTCTACTTTTGTAACGAGCACTATTTTTAAAAAAAGTAATAACAAGAATACTAAAGAACTTTTGATTATTTATCTAACAAGTTCTTTCCTATTTTCTATATATTTTTACACACACACACACACACACACACACACACACACACACACACACACACACACATATATATCAATGAAGACATATACTCTTAAGATATGCTATATTTATGGGATAAAGTGCTCATTATCAGAGATAGAGCGTGCGTAAAAATAAAAGTGAACGTTGAAGTCAACACATAGAGGCGACAAGTTGTTTCATGCTAGACGCAATCGTCAGGCATATATATATGTATGGGGGCATATCCCCGGATTCTATTCTCACATGATCGTATATATATATATATATATATATATATATATATATATATATATATATATTCCCGAATTTTATTCCCACATGATCTTAAATATATATATATATATATATATATATATATATATATATATATAAACGATCATATGAGAATAGAATTCGGGAATTCTGGCAATAACAACCAACCCGTACCTTCTTCTACTACGTACCATGTCCCATCAAACCTTTTGCGATCATGGCTCTCCACAATTTCCTTTATCCTCTTTATCTTTTTGTTATCACTTTTAAAATCTGTTCTGTCGTTCATTTGCAGAAACTCTCTAGACAGGTTATGCGTTGTATTCATATTCCTCTCTTGCCTTCAGTATGTCCGATGTGTGTCAAATTTTCCTAGCCCTCTTTCCTTATTACGCTAACTAGAGATTTCAACCATTATTTCTGATCTTAATTATAAGTGTTTTTGTTTCTGTTTTTGTTAAAATGTTTCATGGTATTCACAGCATCCTTCTGGCGAATTACATTTCTTTTGCTTCAAGTCTCTTCTTCCCCTGTGAGGAGACACTCTAAGATTTACTGGCATATAAAATGAGGGATATTACTTTACAGTTCAGTATTCTTTTCTTTGTTTCTAACGAAATAATTTGCTTAGCGTTTTGAAGGCATCTTTTAAATTGTTGTTTGACTTTGGGATCTCCAATTTGTAATTTTCATGTTGTGCTGTTTCTTTTACTGGCAACCATAGATTCTGTCAATTGATGGTTAGTCCATTCTTCTCTCTTTCCTTTACGACAATTTTGTACGAGTTCTTGTAGTTTTCTTTCTGTGTTTGCTATCAATACTGACTTCTATATGTCATGGTTTCTCAGAGCATTTCCCATGCATTATGGTACAAAAATAATTTACAATGAATTCCTATAGTAAAATCCTTTGCAATGCATTGCTATAGCGAAATCATCTGAAATGAATTCCTATTGGAAAATCAGTTGCAACGCATTCCTATCGTAAAAACATTTGCAATGCATTCCCATAGTAAAATCATCTGAAATTAATTCCTATAGGAAAATGATTTTCCTTGAACTCTTATAATAATTTCCAATCCATTATGATAGAAGCACGTTTTAATTGCTGTTTTCCTGACCCAAGATGGTAGCACTTATTAGGATCCCAGCTTTGAGAAAATAGTTTTCATTTTTGTTTGGTGGTTCACGAAGTACAAAAATGCATTATGGTAAAAATACCAGTAATATATATATAAAAAAATTGAACCAGTTGCAGTACATTTTATAGCAAAATGACACTCAATACAGCACTAAAGTATAGCAATAAATTTTCATAGTAAAATTACCAGCAATACATATTTCTGCAAACTTAATATCTAAAGTTACGTTTGCCTTGAAAGTAGAAAATAGTACAGTGAATTAGAAAATAGTACAGTATTTCTAGTTGAAGTCATAAAATTGCGCACAAAATATTTACATGTCGGCATTAAATAACCCATAGAGGTTGATATGCCGCTAAAACGAAAACAACCACGTTTATACAGTATTTACATTATGCGGATAATTTTCCTCATCTTTGTCGCCATATTTGTCACAGCGTTTCGGCCGTTGTACGCTCCGGCCTTCTTCAAGTGGCTGGAATTTCGAACTGAACCCTTTATTTCGATCCCTAAGGTAGACTGTTCTAGTTCCATGTGTCATGGATGTCAGTTATCTCCTGCTAATTTTCCCTCTGAAAGTTCTCCACTGCCTTAACCGGGTATTGAACTCACACTCTTTGGGTTTGTCACTGGATCTAACCAACGCCTTTATCCACTGTGCCATGTGTCCTTGAGGCATGAATTTATGGGTATTATAAACCTAATGTTTTCAGCAAACGTTGTGACAAATATGGTGACAAAGATGAAGAAATGGTCCGCAAATGTAAATACTGTACATAACGCCTCATCTCAGAAATATAGACAAACCACGTTTATGATGGAATAATCATTTACAAGTAATTTCTATACTAAGATGATAGGATGAGATAGTCAACGCGACGGAGGGTCACATTTAGATGCATAGGAAGACGCCCTGCTGATGGTCTTTTGAGATGATTTATTCGACCTGAAGGTATTTCTAACTGCGCCTTACCTGCAATTTTAAACTCTGTTTTTAACTAACCTAGCCACCATATTGAATACGACTCCCTCACTCATTTTCTAATAATAATAATAATAGTAATGATAATAATAGACTCCTGTAACAATTTTATGGGACTACACAGTACACACAGAACAATCAAAGCTAATCGTCCAGACATTGTTATTAGAGACCGCCAAGACAAAATGTCCCTCATTATTGATATGGTCGTCCCTGTAGACTGCAATGTGTCTTTGAAGATCTTCAAAAAACTATCAAAATACAAGGGCTTTGAAATCTAAATCTCAAAAATGCGGCATATAAGAACATCAACAATCCCTGTTGTAGTTGGGACCCTCGGATTGGTTGGAAAAATTACAGTAGACTCACTGAAGAGATTCCTGAAAGCCTGTGCCTTAAAGAAATACAAAAAAAGATTCTCATGCATACAGCCCACATCTTGTGCAAAATGTGTGTGTGTGTGTGTGTTTCTAATTGGTCAGTGGAAAATGTCATGATGCCATTTTTGAACTTAGGTCACTGGGCGGGATCCGGAGAGAAATGTGTACACACCAGAAATCAAAGGAAATAAAACAACAACAACAACGACAATAATAATAATAATAATAATAATAGATGCGATCACTAGAAACTCAAATGTCTCAAAAAGCAAGTGCAAGTAGATCAAGCTGATATATAAAATTAAATCACTAAATGAAATTCTATCAATCAAGGAAATGCTGAAAGCAAAACTGCAGAGAACAACACGATACGATAAACATTGTAGGGTCTATCGACAAAATAAAATATTCTAAACGGACCTTAAAAAATTTTACAGGGAAATTGGAAAAGTAGCTATTCACGTTAAAAAGCCACTATCTATTGACAAGGTGCGGACATTTTGGGAGAATATTTGGAGCATCCCAAAGGTAGAATGGATCCAACGTGAAGTAGGGCGAGCGCTGGTTTGGTTTGGTTTGGTTTACGGTATATCAACCTGAATGGGTTATTTAATACCAACAAGATTTTTACTGCTGGTAATAATTTTTATCTATCTATCTATCTATCTATCTATCTATCTATCTATCTATCTCAGTATAGATCAATCTATCTCAGTATATATTGGTTTGGTTTGGTTTGTTTTACGGCATATCCACCTCAATGGGTTATTTAATGCCGACATATTTTTTATTGCTGGTAATAAGTCTTTCTTCAAAAATCTATTCCTGGGAATATTTTTCCTTGAAGACATCTATAGCTGGTAATATTTTTTTTCAAAGAATGTGTAGCTTTTTGTATTGCTGGTATTTTTTTTAAGTGTTGCTGATAATGTTTCCTTAAAAAATTATTGCTGGTAATATTTTCTTTTTTATTACAAATTATTTCTGGTATTCAAACCTATTTTTACACAAGATTGGGTGTCAACTATTTGCCCATAGCTGGGACCCTAACAGGTGCTACTACCCCGGCTCAGGGTGTACCTGGGAATGCTAGCAATTAAGAGGTGGTTCCACGATCCTCAAAACCTGCTGGTTGACGTCATTTATCGTTTTACCCAGAACGCGGATGTAGTTTATCACCATACCCAAGACCAGACGAATGCTGGATAAACCTGTACAAGAAAAGGAAAATATAATAACGTATAATGTTAGGCAAGATCTTACGAAATCCCCAATAAATGACAAGGTGCCCAATTTCTGGCTCTATCATCTGGTAACAATCCATAAAACCTTGCTAAAACTCTATCAATGCTTATTACTGAATATAAATGAAATCCCAGAATAGATCTCTAAAGTTATAACATATCTCATACCAAAAACAAGTGAAACAGATGAACAGAAAACTATAGGTCAATAACATGCCTGTTCACCACATATAAATTGATCACATCTGTTCTGACAAACCGTTCCTACTCTTTTTTCGAAGCAAACATTCTTTCAATGGAACATAATTGATGCAGGAGATGTTCATATGGTTGCAAAGATCAACTATTGATAAAACACTCCTGGAAAATTGGAGGAGACGATGTAGAAATCTTAGTGTAACATGGCGGGATTATCGTAAAGCCTTTGATAGTGTACCTCACACTTGGATCATTTTGAAATGTACGAAGTCTCCCCCGTGATAGTAAATCTCCTTAAACATAGCATGGGGATGTGGAACACGACATTATACCGAAATCACATCAAAAGCCTTGCCATTTCCAACCGCCTTAATATCTGACGAGGAATCTTTCAAGGGGACTCCCTGTTACCCCTTCTGTTTTGTCTGTCATTAATTCCCTTTACGAATGAACTAAACAACAATAGCCATGGTTACAAACTAAACAAGTAATTACCCAATCACCTACTTTACATGGATGATCTCAAACTCTTTGCCAATGGCGACAATGATTTGAAGGGTCTCCTCCATGCTGTAAAATGTTTCAGTGACGACATAGGTATGGATTTCTGATTAGATAAATATGCAAAAGTAAAATTCAAGAAAGGGAGAATTACAGAAACACACTCAATAGATTTAGAGTTTGTCACAAAGATAAAGGAACAGGAACAAGAAGAAGCCTATAATACCCCAGGATACCGAAATGAAGGAGGAAATAAGAAAGGAATACTACAGACGCGTGCGTATGGCGCTGAATAACGAGCTGTATTCAAAAAACAGAATATCAGCCATAAACACCTCGACTGTCCCTAAGGTGCAATACAATTTCAACATCCTTAACTGGACCATAGCTGATGTTAACCGAATGGAGGCCAAATGAGAAAGCTTTTCACTTGCTACCGCGTGCATCATCCCAAGGCTGATGTTGATCGTCTGTATGTGCCCAGATCCGAAAGAGGCAGAAGATTAGTTCAACCAAAACTGTCTTGCGTCATTAGGTATGACGATAAACTACGTCCAACAACAAGGCCTCAGATAATGTTTTCGGAAAAATAATGTTGCCAGCTATACGTTTTTTGGAAACAGTAATGTTGCCAGCCATGCGTTTTTGAAACAACAATATTGTCAGCTGTGTTTTTGAAAAAATAATGTTGCCAGCTATACGTTTTTTGGAAAAAATGTTGCCATCTATACGTTTTGCGTCCTGGGTATGACGATAAACTACGTCCAACAGCAAGGAAGGCCTCATATAGTGTTTTCAGAAGAATAATGTTGCCAGCTATACGTTTTTTTGGAAAAAATAATGTTGCCAGCTAAACCTTTTGGAAACAATGTTGCCAGCTATACGTTGTTTGGGAACAATAATGTTGCCAGGACAAAATAGGCATTTAAAATTCATATAAAGTGGATTTGGCATTAAATAACCCATAGTGGTTGATATGCCATAAAACCCAAACAAACAAACAAACAAAACTGTCTTACAAAACTACAACAATTGGCCTACAAAGATACCTGGAAACTACAGAAGACCGGATGATGATCTGTGTCAAAAAACATGAAAGTAGTAAGCGACTTTATTCAGCAATAAAGGCAGTCAACATGTTCAAAATGGAGTTTCAAATGTGTGAAGAAATAAATCTAAAGCATAATACACCGAATGAAGCTGTAAAATACTTTAAAAAAGAAAGCAAAAACAAATGCAACAGACCAGATACAGAAACGACGGCAAAATAAACCGCTTCACGGTGAATACTCTGTTCCTACCAAACAAACTGATGTAGACAAAGTCTTTACCCATCAGTGGCTACGTACTGCAGGGTTAAGGTTTTATCCTTGCTGCAAAGGATCAATGCTTGTCAACAGAGAATTTATCAAGCATATTTACTGAAAAATTGCTGATTCTGTGATAAATATCTAGAAATAATTGATCCTCTTGTATCAGGTTGCACGATATTAGCACCCACTGAATATAATACGGGGCATGACAGAGTTGGCCAATATCTGCACTGGAAAATCTGCAACTTTTACGAAAAAGAAACTGTAAGAAATTGGTATGAACACCACCCAGGCGCCATTACGGAGATAGGACTTGTAACAGTTTTATGGGACTACAAAATACACACGGACAGAACAATTAGAGCTAACCGCCCAGACATCGTAAGAGACAACAAAAACAAAAAGTGCCTCCTTACTGCAGTCCCTGCAGAATGTAAGGTATCTTTGAAAATCTTCAAAAAGCTATCAAAGTTGAAATCGAAATCTTAAAAATGTCGCACACGAGCAGATCAACCATTACAGTTGTAGTTCAAAGATTTATTGAAAAAGATTCTAATAGACTCAGTGGAGCCCATGCGTTAAAGAAATACAACAAATTGTGCTCACGAATGCATCCCACACTTTACGAGGGGCTTTATCTATGTAAAATATGCAACTTTTTAAAAATTGCTCGGTGCAAAATGTCATGGATGTCATTTCTGACCTTATGTCTCTGTGCGGGACCCGGAAATGAGAACATACCAGAAATCAAAGGAAATAATAATAATAATAATAATAATAATAATAATAATAATAATAGTAGTAGTAGTAGTAGTAGCAAAACACAGAATTCTGCCTTAAAATTATTTTTTATATATTATTAAAAGTTGCATGCTACTTGTCGAGTCGATAGATCAAGTTAACTTTGATTGCCTTGAGACTTGTCCCGAGGCATTGTGTATGGTACATCGACGATCTATCAGATGAAGGAATCATTTTTATTTGAACGCCTTATAAAAAGGTACAAATCCAAAAGTAGTTTCAGGAATTATCATGGAACTACAGGTGCATTTTCATATTAGAAACATTACCAATGCATTGATATTGAAAATAAAACAAGTCTTATTCTATCAGTAGCATTTTTATTGGGTCTTGACAACCTCTTCTTAATTTTCAATGAATGTAGCTATGATCCAGTTGCTTAGTCTATGCTTATACGACTAGGCGACATTATGGCTGTATTGAGCTGGGTACATTTGTACTTTTACGCCCCACTCAGGATTATTATTATTGTTAATAATAATAATAATAATAATAATAATGAGGAGGAGGATTAGGATAAGTAGGGGGTGTTAAGGATATGGGGGGGCATCAAGAAGAAGAAATAAAGGGAAGAAGAAAATTGTAATGGTGAAACACACCTATTCTATAGTTAATAGACCCTCCCACCTAATATAAGTGGGAGTAGTAGGAGTACGTCAGTCAGTCGATGTCGGACGACCGGCTGAACGGTTGAACTCTGCCTTCGGGCGGGGAGGAACCCGAACGAGGCTACGCCGAGTCTCTTTCGGGGAGGTAAAACGGCCTTGAGCCCGTTTATACGAGTTCAATGGGCGTATTTTGGGGCCGAGCCCACGGACTCGGAGATCCCACGTTAAACCGGCCTTGTGTCACATGATACTAGTCGATGTCGGACGACAGTTAGTCGAATACGAAAGTAGTCAGCGACCACAACTAGATTACTCTGCGTAATACTTATTATATCAAGTTCCTAACGTTTTGTACGTCGGACCTATTTTAGGACTGGTTTAGTACAAATGCAAGCCTCCACTGCAAAACCACTCCACAACAAAAATGTAGGAGAACGAAATGAAGAAGGCATGAAAAATGGATTAGTGAAGAAGAAAAATATAGAAGGAAAAAAAGAAGAAAACCAGTATAATGGAGGAGGGTGAAAGACGAAGAAGAATGAGAGTAAAACAACAACAAGAAGAAAATGAAGATGTAGATGAAGAAGAAGAAGAAAGAAGAAGAAGGTAGAAGAGGAAGAAGAGGAAGAAGAGGAAGAGTAAAATTAAAAAGGATTTGGCTATAAAAAATATTTAGAAAGAGTACGAGAGAGAAAATATGAAATTAGGACGGGAAGAAAAAAGAAGAAAAAAGATGAAACGGTAAAGAAAAAAGTAAAGAAAAAGAAGTAGAAAAAGAGAAAGAAAAATAAGATGGAAAAGAACATGGCGGAGAAATAAAAAAGAAAAAGAAATGGAAGAAGGGAAAGAAATTAAGAAGAAAAATGGAAGCGAAGAAAACTAGCATAAATAAATAGAGGAGGAGGAGGAGAATAGACGATGAAAAGATTAAAGAAGAAGAAGAAGAAGAAGAAGAAGAAGAAGAAGAAAAAGGAAAAAGAGGATGAAAGAAAAAGAAGTAAAGAGAAGAAAGCCATGAAGAAAAAAAAACAAGAAGGAGATAAGAAATAAAAGAGGAAAAGATGAAGAACTTGAAGAAGAAAAGCAAGTATAGAGGAGAGAAATGAAGACAACTAGAATAAATAAGTAGATGGGGGAAGAGAAAAGAAGTAAATGAAGAACAAAAAGAAGGAAAAGAGGATGAAGAAGAGAAAGGAGGAAATGAAGAGAAAGTAGAAAAAAGAAGAGAAAGAAGAAAAAGAAAAAGAAAAAGAACGAACTGAAAAAAAAAAAACAAATAAAAAAAAATTCTGAATAGAGACATTTTTATCAAGATGTTCCGCAATGCGAATAAAAAAGAAAGGGAAAAGATTATGCAGACTCCGAGGCGTCAGGAATGATCCTTGGGGTCCGTATGCAAAGAGTTCTTCATAATTCGAATATCAGTGCTGGAAACCTGCCCTTTATCAGGAATCATACACGAACGGTGGACGCAAACGAATTAATGCTTAACCCCAGGAAAGATACGAGAAAAATGTGAACTGGTCTCCGTTTGAAAAGCTCTTTGGAAAAGAATGTCGTATTTTTAGACTCACAATAAAAAACAGTGAATGCACAAAACCTACATTTTGTGGTTAAAATTTCTCTCTCTCTCCCCAAGTATTCACATAACCTCGGAACAGTGCGGAACTGAGTAAGTAGCGGCGCTATATTGAGTCTAGCTTGTGTCTTCTTCGTCATCGAGGCCCGTGATACAGTGACGTTTGCGTTGTATCGAAACGGTCCGGGTTCGATTCTCGGTAGTGGATGCGCACTGCTGATGAGTCCCAGATAGGACGAAACTGCCGTCCAGTGCTTTCTACATTCTGTTGAGGATTATTCTAGGCTCGACGACTTACTCCATGATTAGCCTAAATCCCCATAATAATCACTTGTATATATGTCATTAATGTTGAGAAACTTATCACTTAATTGAAGAAAACATTAGTACAATGCGCTCACGAAACTTCGAAGTCCACATTAATTCTATTATTAGGTTGGTGCAAAAATAATGTCAGTTTTTGACGTATTTTTTAACGTCAAAACTAATAACTGTCTATCTTTACCTTTTGATATTGAGCACTTTATGACAAAAACTGCTTGACTAAAATGGTATCCACCAGTAAACTACGGAAAAGAACCAGTGATTTTGGCACCAAAACTATCTTACACCTTTATATATATATATATATATATATATATATATATATATATATATATATATATATGTGTGTGTGTGTGTGTGTGTGTGTGTATAACTTTATATATATATATATATATATATATATATATATATATATATATATATATATATATATATAAAGTTGTAAGATAGTTTTGGTATATATATATATCTTTTAGGCATGTCTGATTAAATAAATTAAAAAAAAAAATTATGTATGCTTATATAATTATTTTTAGCATAATCCTTTCATATTCACGAATATTAGCCGTTCCATTTAAACACAAAAATAAAAAAAAATCAGTAATGGATAGCTACACAGTTTTTCAATGGATAAGTACACAGTTTCTGCCTTACCAGTTCCACGGTGGAATAATGGACAACGGCGCGGATTGAGGAATCAGAGAGTAAAGTTCGAATGCATTACATTCACTAACGTGCTAATAACCTTGGGAAAGCTATGAATCCTCAGACCAGTTTCTACAGCCAGGTGGGTGACAACTAATCTAGCGCAGAAAGAAATGGCAACCTTCCGTGAGAAAAAAAAATCTGCCTCGTCAGTCATGTATCGAAAGATACACGATAGCCTAAACGTGTACATATCTGACTGACTGAGATCCACCAATGATGACGATCCCAGAAACAAATGGAAACTACTTATTTGACCGTAATAAACGGAAACATATTCGTGAATATGAAAGGATTATGCTAAAAATAAACAGTCATAGTACTTGTAATTTATTTAATCAGACATGCCTAAAAGAAAATGTGCAGTCTAAATAAACACACTCATATATATATATATATATATATATATATATATATATATATATATATATATATATATATATTAGGGTAATATATGAGAAAGTGTAAAAAAGATTTGTGTAAATTTAGTCCCATAGAACGTTATCGGAATAAAGTAATGTTCATACACACACAACCAAACACACACACGCACACACAACACACACACACAACACACACACACAACCAAACACAGACACAGACATATATATATATATATATATATATATATTATGTGAAAAAAGTTTTTGTGCAACGCGTTTTGTCCCATAGAACTTTACCGGACTAAAGTTATGTTTACACTCACACACACACACAACCAAACACACACACACACACATACACACACAGACACACACAGACATATATATATATTATGTGAAAAAAGTTTTTGTGCAACGCGTTTCGTCCCATAGAACTTTACCGGACTAAAGTGATGTTTACACACACACACACACACACACATACACATGTGTGTATTTATCAGAATAAAGTGATGTTTACATTGATGTAATATGTGCTCGAAGGAGGAGGTGACACCGAAAATGTTAAATTTACTTTTTTAATATATATTTTGCCTATATTGTGTAGCCGATTTCATTCAGTTTCTTTTTGTTTTATCAATTTCCTTATTAAATATCATACATTATCGATAATAGAAGATCTGCCAAGAAAGGTGAAATTTAAGAAACTCACTGTGAATAATCTAGCAATTAAATCACATTCTATAAATTTTCGTCCAAGTCAGAATGGCTGATGCTTAAATGCAGGAGAGCGTATTTCTGCGTCTGCTTGGTCTCACGCTTTCCACTGACCTGGGGTGGAACAACTACATTGAATCAATAGCTTCATCTACCACAAGGAAAGCAGGTTCCCTGAGTCGCGCCAGAATGTTTTTCTCACTTGAGACCATCCTTCAAATCTATAAATCAACCATTCTTGTTTTCATTGAATACTGCTGCCTTATATGGTCTGCTGCCCCCGCTGTTCATGTCGAGGTCCTCGACAAAATCCAGAGACGGATATAAAATATGATAGGTCCTGATCTAGTATCTTCTCTACAGTCAGTTTCTTACAGACGTGCTGTGACTTCCCTCTGTCTTTTCTACAAATATTTTCATGACAACTGCTCTGACGAGCTACTTATCACTGGTGACCCAACTGCATGAATTTAAGCGTGCTACTAGGTTGGCATCTATCACTGTCGAAACAGTTAAATGTAACCGCCTCTTCTACCCCAACAGCTTCTTCTCTCGCACTTCCCGCCAGCGGAACTCCTGTCCTCCTACTTGCTTCCCTGATAGTTATTACTTTTAAATATTCAAATGTAATGTCAATCGATATCTTCTGACGCCTTGATCCTGATCCCCGTCCTTCTCTATATCCTTTCCTCAAACACCCCTCTTTATTCTTGCTCTCACTCTCTGTAACCCCTTTTGTGTTTGTGGTATTCCCGCTTTGCTTGGGTTGAAATGATTTAAAAATAAGTAAAATACTTTCCTTTTTAATTACTGTTGTGCTCTTTGAATAAAAATTATGGTCATTACCGGTGAGAAATTTACACATTGAGGATGTTGTTTTGTGCTCATATATTTTATTTAAATTTCTTGAGGTCGCTCCTATGCATTCCTTGTGACAATTATTACAGCTGATTTTAAAATTGCTTGTATTTATTAAGTCTTTTATTGTTTCAGAAACAAATTTTATGTTAAGCTTAAATAAATTCTTTTGAAAATATAGTTTTAATGTGTGCTAGATTTAGAGGTTAAAGTGCTCGATATCACGGATAGAGCGTATGTAAATACAAAAGTGGACGTTGAAATCAACACCCAAAGGCGACCGTCTGTTTTATGCTAATCGCAATCATCAGGCTTGTAGTTGATCTCCCTGGAAAAAAAGTTAATATTCCGCATTCCCTCGTGCGATTATTCACTTAAAGTTCTTAAGATAGTAATGAAACACTAAATGCACAAATATATATCCAGCAGCTGTAATCTGTCCATAAATTCTCATGGAAAGGCGCCCTGCGATAGTCAATAGGGAAAAAGATTTTCTTCCCCATGACATTCTAAGTCAATATACAGTTTTTATTCAATAGGACATTGTTACCTAGAGGAAATTGCTGTAGTGAACTTGGAGTTTTAAGCTCAACTTGTCAGCTGATTAGGCTGAAACTGCTGCTGCTGTTTGTCATGTTTTACTCGGTTGCTCCGTTCTATACAAACCACGAATCTTAACTTTGCACAAAGCGATTAAACGCTTTGACGGGGTAAACTTCGGAATTACACTGATTAAGTATCGAAGAGCAGCGTGATAAGTGACAAAAAGTCATTGAAAGTAATGGTGAATATGTAGTAGACAGCCGTTTATGTCACGAGAGAAATGTAGTTAATCTCCGTTCGGCCAAAATTCAGCCTTTTGGTGGTGAGACCGGCGTGACCTCTCCAGTGCGAAGGCCTGGGTGATGGGAAATGGAAGCCGAAACTCTATGGCCTCCATCTCAGCCGTACCGACAAAATCCAAAGGAATAGAAGCAATTACCTTTAGGGCCGGCTTGGCTGCAGGAGATGTCAGAAAATTGTTACCGTAGACAGCCAACCGCCATCGGCGCTCCACACTTGGTTCTCTGTCTGGATTTACTTCCATAGCGTTTTTCGCCGCTACATAATCTCCGAGTATTTTAGGCTGAAATATCTATTTATATTTTCTTTCTCCGTTTTTTTTCTCCTAAAAATTAACAAACCTTGTTTATTTATGCTGACTATTTCATAATTTGTCTTGCTTTCTAAGGTTTTTCTTTTCCTACATTTTATATATTGAAAAAAAAAATGTTTCAAATTGAGGCTTACAATGACGAGAAATAACGAAAGGGTAAAAAAGGAACAGAAGAAGATAGAAGCTGGCGATTGACGTTGCATTTAAATTTTTGATGATTGAAGTTATCAGGGAAGCAAGAAATTGGAAGGCAAAAAGGAGACCCATAGGTGGAAAATGAGAGAAAAAAATATTAGAGTAGAAATTACGGTTGCATCTAGCTAGTTCGACACTAAAACGGTGAGACCTAAATGCCACTCTAGTAAAACGTATAAATCCATGAAGTTGGGGGACCAGGAAAAAAAAGAATTTTCGAGCAGTTTTCAGGAAAATATTTGTAGAAAAGACAGAAGGAGGCCACGTCACGTCGACAAGAAACTGACTGGTCTTGAACGATTGTTTTGCAGACCCTTCTCTAGATTTTGTTAAGAACCTCGAGATGTACAGCAGGAACACCAGACCAGATATGGCTACAGCATCCAATACAAGGACGAATGGTAGATTTCTAAATGTGCAAGATGGATTCTCAGGAGAACATTTTTGTAAGCATGACGAAATGACCCAGCTTTCCTTGCAGTAGATACAGCTATTGATTCAGGACAGATTGGACCCGACAGTTTTGGCTTGCAACCAGTATAGGAGAAGGGAAACTCTGAATTCAAAGCAACCTAGAAAAATCCAATATAAACTTGTAGATCCCGCCTTTTTAGGCAAAGGCTAGAAGAAAGCAACTTCAAAAACAAATCCACCCCACATGTCGTCTCAAAGATAGGAACTGTCCCCCACTTCTTCGAGCCACTATAGAAAATAAAGGAGTCCCCGGTTTTGGTACACTGGTTAAAAGAAGTAAAAAACTATGACAGAAAATGACATCGTGGACCTCTCTGCTTTCAGCCCATTCTCATATGGGTGTATCACCCACCCTACTTTAGAGAGAAGACAACGAAAATGGTAACGATTAAGGTAATTTTCTCCTTAAGTCTACGATACTGGATGACAGGACAAGATTTCAAAAGTCTTTTGTTGTTATCGTTTTGTTTTATGGTACATCAACCTCAATGGGTTATTTAATGCCGACAACATTTTTTCCTGGTAATACTTCGTTTTGTCAAAAAAATTATTTCTGGTAATATTTTTCCTAAAAAATGCTTAGCTGAGAATGTTATTTTAAAACATGTATTGCTGGTAATATATTTTTTTTTTAAAAACGTATTGCTGGTAATATTTTTTTCAAAAATATATTGCTGGTAACAGTTTTTTCTCTTCAAAAATTTATTTCTGGTAATAATTTTTTACAAAGTATTTCTAGTATTAAAACCTATTTTTACACTTATATTCCTCAGTTTCGGGGTTAACTATTTGCACATAGCTGGGACCCTAACAGGTACTACCACCCAGGGTCAGGGTAGACCTGGGAACACCAGCAGTTAAGACGTGGTCCCACGCTCCTCAAAACCTCCTGATCAGAGGCCTTGCTGTTGGACGTAGTTTATCGTCTTACCCTGGACGCGGATGCAGTTTAGCGTCATACCCAGGACGGATCAAATAACTTAATGACGAATTTTTACTTATTAAAATTTAAAGTGCGCTCCAGAGTTTTAGTTATTCTACAAGTGCGTCCAGAAGTAACGAAGGAAGTTGAGAAATATTGCACAAACGCATAAGCATATAATTAAACACATGTTTAAAAATGCCTAGATAAAGGATGTTCAAATCTAGGGTTAACCGTTATCTTCCCTTCCTATTTGCATAAACTCCTCAAGTGGTCACCGCACCTTCTACAAGGTGAAACAACTTCAAAAAATAGTTAGAATTAAAATATATAAAACAGGATATAGGGTGACCAAAAAGAAAATGCGAACTTTTGAAATGCGTATTGCCAGACATGAGCAAGTGGCAACACTGCGAGACAGTGACCTTGAGCAAGTAAACATTTCGCCATTTAGAATTCAAGATGAAATTCACAGTATCTCAGCTGAGATGTTGCACCAGTCAATGAGGAATCTCAACGGCAGATTTCAAGAATGCATTCGTATATGAGGACGCCATCTACAGGACGTAATTTAAAAAAAAATGAAAATTCCATCATTGTTTCTTAAATGGCATATTTTAAAGTTTCAATTACTATGAATAAGATATTTTTCTTCCATCACTCTTGGTTTTATTGGATTGTTAAAAAGTTCCCATTTTTTGGGGTCACCCTGTATTACATAGCGACCTCAAGATAATTTTTATTCAATATATAATTGTTTTTAATTTTTTTAACACATTGACCATCACGAATTGAAGAAGCCGGGAAAATTGCCTGTCAGAGCATATTTAACCCATCACTGTATGCTTTTGAATATTTACTATAAAAGTGGGCGATGTGATGACGCAAAAAAATGGTTGGGAACGTCAGCTATCGATGGTGCTTGTGTTGCAGTCAACAAGTGACATTTGAGATATTTTGGCTATGAGTGTATTGCCACAAGTGTTTGTATCTTTATTTACACTATTTATATTCGGACTAATGTCCTCATCTTTGTTGTTAACGTAATGTTTCGGCCGCTGTGCCCTCTGGTCTTCCTCAGGTGTATATCACTCTGGATAACCTAGAGGGAATTCTGAAGTAAACCCTGTATTTAATCTACGGATTACCGTTCCACTGCTCATGTCTAGGGAATTCGTCTAGTTCTTTTTTTTATTTAGTACTGTTCAGTTATTTCTCGGTCCTTCTTTTCACGTAGAGGAGGTACACACTGCTTAATGAAATTACAGCCACAATGTTAGCAAACCAAAAAAAAAACAACGTTTTTATCTACGTAGCCCATTATTACTTAGGGGAAATTGCTGTAATGAAATTGGAGCTTTAAGCTCAACTTGTCTGCTGATTAGGTTGAAACTGTTGCTGCTGCTGCTCAAGTTTTTATTGCTGATGCAGTTGAATAGGAATATCATTTGTATTTCTTTCTTTCTTTCTTTCTTTACGAGCAACTCCCATATTGTATTTATTTCTACGCTAGGACTACTAAGTATATCCTCATAGTCAAACATATGTACTGATTCTTTCAATGCATGTATCTTTTTTGTCATCACTTTATATATTTTTTAAATAAACTTCATTTATATTTACAATTATTCAATCTTTATATTGTGATATTTCTTCTTTCATTCCTATTTCTCTTTTTACGCTGAATGTGCTTGTCCGAATAATAATAATAATAATAATAATAATAATAATAATAATCAAGCACATATACTAAAATATTGTCAACCCAAAATGCAGATTCTGTGATAAATATCGAGAAACGATTGATCATCTTGTATCAGGTTGCACGATATTGGCACCCACTGAATATAAAACTCGGCATGACAGAGTGGGCCAATATCTGCACTGGAAAATCTGCAACTTCTACGGGAAGGAAACTGAAAGAAAATGGTATTAACACCACCCAGACCCGGTTACGGAGATAGTACCTGTTACAATTCTATGGGACTACACAATACACACTGACAGAACAATCAAAGCCAACCGCCCAGACATTGTTATTAAAGACCACAAACAAAAACGGTTCCTCCTTATTGATATGGCAGTCCCTGCTGACTTCAATGTCTCTTTGAAGATATTCAAAAAGCTGTCGAAACACAAGGACCTTGAAATAGAAATCTCGAAAATGTAGCATATGGAAACATCAACAATCCCTGTTGTAGTTGGAACCCTAGGACTGGTTGGAAAAGATTGCAGTAGACTAATTGAAGGGATTCATGGAAGTCTATGCCTCAAGTAGATACAAAAAATTGTTCTGATAAGTACAGCCCACACTTTCCGAAGGGCTTTATCTATGTAATTTTTTTTTGTCAGTCGAAAGCGTCATGATGCCATTTCTAAACTTAGGTCTCTGGGCGGCACCCGGAAAGAAATGTGTAAACGCCAGAAATCAAAAAAAAAAAAAAAAAAAGAAAAATAAATAAATACAACATGGCCAAATAAAATTACAGCAACACTGGGAGGAGAAGTCGTTGCATGGCAAATACCTAAAAATAACGAAATAAACAGTTGTGGACCAACAGAAAACACACCAGTGACTGAGGAGCACCCGGTTGAATGTTGAGACAGAACGCCTAATTATCCCAGCTCAGGACTAAAGCCTCGCAACCAGATCTTATCACTGTCGCATAATCAAGGATAGAACTAACCCGAAATGCAGGATCAGTGGAAAATATGATGAAACTGTCGACCATATTATCTAAGGATGTCTGGAACTATCAAAAAATTAATATACTCACAGACATAACAAGGTAGCGATATATGTGTAGTGGAAAATATGCAAGAAGCACAAAATGGAAATCATTCGGAGATAGTAGAAACACCAATCAGACAGTTACCCAAAATAACGATGTAACTATCCTCTGGGACATGCCAATTCAAACTAACAGGGAAACAAAAGCCAATAGACCTGATATTATCATAAAAACAAGAAACTTAGTGTTGTGGATTCCGAGAATGGAATCCTGAACAAATAAATGAACAACACCAGAAATTGAGAAAGAAAAATAAGTGTATTAAACGTAAGAATACAGACTTGAAGTGAAGATTTGTAGTCAAGGAATGCGGGTTAGTAGAAAGTATATGTACAAATCTCTGTAAGTAAAGCCGTAATCATCTCTCTCTCTCTGGACTCTTGAATAACCCTCTGAGAACACCCTGTGTCTGTCTCCCTACCTCTCAACCTGTCTCAACGTATCTCAACGTATCTCCACGTATCTCAATGTCAGGTATTCTCTCTGTCAGTATAAGTATACTTTGGACGAGTCCATCTTATGTAAAAAGGGGAGAGCCCCACAACACTTAGGAAGTGTATGCTTATTGACATAGCAGTACTATCTGAGAAAAACACCTCCATGAAAATTATCGAGAAATTGTCCAAATACAAAAATCTGGAGATCGAGATTAACAGGATGTGGGGAATGAAGATTGAGACTGTACCAGTAGTAATCGGAGCACTGGGCCTCATGAGAAAAGGAATGAACACTTTCACTAACAGTGCCCTAAGTTGTCCAGAAAATCGCTCTACTATGAACATCCCCTATACTAAGAAAAGTGCTATCAATTAAATGACAATTTTCCTACAGGGCTTAAGAGCCATAGTTTGAACCCGGTTTTACAGGATACAAAGCAGGAAACATAACATAGATAAATAATAATACCAATACTACTACTACTACTACTACTAATAATAATAATAATTTAAAAATGCACGTATACAGAACAATGAAAGCTAATCGCCCAGACATATTGATCAAAGGCCGCTAAAACAGAATATGCTTTCTTATTGAGATGATAATCACTTCACATTGTGATGCATCTTTGAAGATCTTTAAAAAAACTATCAAAATACAAGGATCTTGAAGTGGAAATCTCAACTGAAACAAAACACGGCACATGAAAACGTCAATTATTCCACTTGTGGTTAGAGTCCTCGGTTTGATTGAAAAATGTTAAGGATAAAGTTAGTGAAGGGATCACTATAAGATTATGCTTTAAAGAAATGCAAAATAATGTTCTAGCTGTTACAGTTCACACATTACGAAGAGCTTTAAACTAAAAATAGCAGAATGGCCCGGCGTTGCCCGTGCTTGATTAAAAAAATCGTACAATTCATACAGCAATCGCTATCACTTAAAATATTTTTGCCCTTCCTTGCCTTTAAAGGAGTGACCTTTGCTTTGCTGATGTTGCCTTACTTCTTGCCTATCTCACAATGCGAATTTTTCTAAGCTCTATACTAAACATTACATCTGTTACGAAAAAAAGAACTAAACAAAATGAACACAAAACGATCAGCTTTAAAAAAGGAATCGTAACTGGAAAAATCGAATGAAAAAAAGTATGTTAACAACAAATACTTTTTCACACCCAACCCAGTTCTGCGGAATCAGAATCAACGTTGAGTTTAAGCAAGCGAATGAGCCAATTGTAGTAAAGTGCCATGCAGATTTAAATTGTTCCCACTTGTGACGAATGCAGCTATCGATTTTTTTGCATGCTAGCATGCTAGTTAATATTCGTGTCAGTCAGCTGTTGGCTCTCACGCTGGCCAATAGAATCTTCCTGCCTATTCTTGGCAGCCAGCTATAGGCTCTCACTCTGGCCAGTACAAAATGGCCGCAAACTACATGAAAAAATCGATTATTTCCACTATCGATGGGAGTTAGGAAATGCAATGTCGGTCTTGACCTTCTCGCTAACTTGGAGCATGTGCATGTAAATTTTGGTGCAAATCCGTCGAAAATTTCGGCCGTGCATTCTTTATACACACACACACACACACACACACACACACACATCCTGCCTTTTATAGATAGAGATGTGTGTGATCTGAAGTTATTTTATTTTTAATTTCTTTTTTTTTTCACAAAAATGTTCAGTGGAAAACGTCATGATGCCATTTATGGCTTTAGATATCTTTTTGAGACGCAGAAAGAAAGGTGTATACAACATAAATAAAATATAATAATAATAATAATAATAATAATAATAATAATAATAATAATAATAATAATAATGGACGAGGAGAGCCGAGCTGAATTTCCGGAGTAGACATTTGCATTCACTTTCGCCACAATATGATAACACATGATGAGATCTGGTCGTAAAAATAAATAAATATAAGTCGTCGTCGGCTTACGACCTATGCGACTTAGGACTGTTCGACTTTACGACTTCGATTGCAAACTGTCAAACAATTCATACAAATTTCATTGCTCTCGTGAAAAAAAAAAAAAAAAAAAAAACTCCAACGGGTACCCTGAGTCCTACACAAGCTGACGACATCGGCGACCTATAACCAAGAAACTGCGGCGAATAGAATTTTTGTATTTTCATGTATTTTGGTATTCTGTTTAAATGTTTTCTGCCTTTTGCCACTATTTTTTTTTATGTTTACTAAATATTAAATCTACTGTACCGTAGTATGCAGTATTTGACTTAAACCCGACAAACGTAAAAATAAGGAAGGAAACCATGTGCGAAGAGATGATACAAAGTGTATCAAGCGTAAAGAGATCGTAAAAATATTTTAAAAATACTATCATGATTAAAGAAAGATAAAAAAAAAGAACGATAGTAAATTTATTAGAGGCCGTCTTACGATGAGATCGATTTACGACATATCGGTCGTAACCAATCGTATCATGAGACTATGACAACCTATATTACGAAGCAGGAAACAAAATAATTTGTACAGGTATGATACAAAAGGTATCAAATATAAAGAAGCCGTAAAAATATAAAAAAAAAAATACAATAATAATTAAAGAATAATAAAAACGATAGCAATAATTAAATACAGACCGACTTAAGACAAGATCGATTTGCGACATGACGATCGTAACTAATAGTGGCTGTAAGTCGGCAACAATCTTTAATTAAATAATGAAATGAAAGATTTGGGTAAAAAACATTATTCAATCACTTTTTCAACCCTGAAATACTGCGAGTTAAATATCAGCGTAAATCGGGCTTTCTAGCCTTGTTACAAGGACAACTTTGAATGTAAAACCGTGGAGAAGGTAACTCTGTCATCTTTTCAAAGAAGTTGTAGCAATTTACATGCAATACAGAAAACAATTTCCACAGAGCAATAATATACGTCCTGAAATAAAAATGGCATTTAAAAAATATGGGACCTTGAACATGTTATAATCGTTTCGCTCTTTTAAACTTTAAGTTCTTCGGTAGGTGTTCCAAAAAAAAAAAAAAAAAAAGAAAAGAAAAAAAAAAGTGGGTCGCTCTCTTTAAAGATGATTCTATAGAAGCACAGATAAATGACGTCTATTCTAATAGATGTCGAAGAAGATGTCATTTAAATTTAGTATCTTCAGATGTCTACTTGGTTGGTTTCGGATTACGGATAAGGCGGAGAGGAGGTTGCAAAGGTCGGTGATGGTTTTTGTTAGAACAAAAACAAAAAAAAAAAGAAGAAGTAAAAAAAGAAAGAAAATAAAATAAACAGAAGGAGAAAAAATGGATGGAGAGAAAATGGCGGCCATTATATGCAAGCGCCATCTATTGGAAAAGGAAAGGGACGTAGTCATTTCCCCGGGAAAATTGGCGCTCAAAACATCGGGGAACGGGAGGATTAATGCAAGATAATTGAGGACAGTTGCGCGTACGCCAATGTCTTGAGGAAGTACTTGGAATTTTTTTTTCTTCTACATCGCGAATGAAGGTTCTCAGCAATGAATACGCGTGGAGAAAGCCGACGTGGACGAAGTCTATAAAGTAATAGAGGGTTACCGATCACAGTAAATGGTCAAATCTTTGATCTGGACGTTATTAATATTATAAGTTTCTCTCTTCTTGATTCATTTTTTTCTTTTCTTTTTTCCTTCCGTCGGCCATCATGAATAGTTACTGGTGTAGCCGTTGGATACAATTATAGCTCATACTTAAGTTTTTTGTGTTAGTGCTCTGTAGTAGTAATCATAAACAGACACACACACATAGAGATGTTTGTATGGATATATATATATATATATATATATATATATATATATATATATGGTCAGACCAGAAAGATGCCAGCAATTTAATATCTTGAGAATTAGTTGCGCGGTCTGAATGTAACTATGACATACACACGGACGATATTCAGTCAGTGATAACAAAATGGCTATGAAAAAAGAACTAATTAGGATGAAAGAAATCCTAGTCCAAAATGAATAATGCTTGACAATGCTTCATCTAATCAAAATTGCAGATAATATTACTACTACTAATACTACTAGTGGAAAAAAAGCAATTGAAATGAAGATGAAAGAAATCCTAGTCCAAAATGAATAATGCTTGACAATGCTTCATCTAATCAAAATTGCAGATAATATTACTACTACTAATACTACAAGTGGAAATAAAGCAATTGAAATGAAGATGAAAGAAATCCTAGTCCAAAATGAATAATGCTTGAAAATGCTTCATCTAATCAAAATTGCAGATAATATTACTACTACTAATACTACTAGTGGAAATAAAGCAATTGAAATGAAGATGAAAGAAATCCTAGTCCAAAATGAATAATGCTTGACAATGCTTCATCTAATCAAAATTGCAGATAATATTACTACTACTAATACTACTAGTGGAAATAAAGCAATTGAAATGAAGATGAAAGAAATCCTAGTCCAAAATGAATAATGCTTGACAATGCTTCATCTAATCAAAATTGCAGATAATATTACTACTACTAATACTACAAGTGGAAATAAAGCAATTGAAATGAAGATGAAAGAAATCCTAGTCCAAAATGAATAATGCTTGACAATGCTTCATCTAATCAAAATTGCAGATAATATTACTACTACTAATACTACTAGTGGAAATAAAGCAATTGAAATGAAGATGAAAGAAATCCTAGTCCAAAATGAATAATGCTTGACAATGCTTCATCTAATCAAAATTGCAGATATTACTACTACTAATACTACTAGTGGAAATAAAGCAATTGAAATGAAGATGAAAGAAATCCTAGTCCAAAATGAATAATGCTTGACAATGCTTCATCTAATCAAAATTGCAGATAATATTACTACTACTAATACTACTAGTGGAAATAAAGCAATTGAAATGAAGATGAATGAAATCCTAGTCCAAAATGAATAATGCTTGACAATGCTTCATCTAATCAAAATTGCAGATAATATTACTACTACTAATACTACTAGTGGAAATAAAGCAATTGAAATGAAGATGAAAGAAATCCTAGTCCAAAATGAATAATGCTTGACAATGCTTCATCTAATCAAAATTGCAGATAATATTACTACTACTAATACTACTAGTGGAAATAAAGAAATTGAAATGAAGATGAAAGAAATCCTAGTCCAAAATGAATAATGCTTGACAATGCTTCATCTAATCAAAATTGCAGATAATATTACTACTACTAATACTACTAGTGGAAATAAAGCAATTGAAATGAAGATGAAAGAAATCCTAGTCCAAAATGAATAATGCTTGACAATGCTTCATCTAATCAAAATTGCAGATAATATTACTACTACTAATGCTACTAGTGGAAATAAAGCAATTGAAATGAAGATGAAAGAAATCCTAGTCCAAAATGAATAATGCTTGACAATGCTTCATCTAATCAAAATTGCAGATAATATTACTACTACTAATACTACTAGTGGAAAAAAAGCAATTGAAATGAAGATGAAAGAAATCCTAGTCCAAAATGAATAATGCTTGACAATGCTTCATCTAATCAAAATTGCAGATAATATTACTACTACTAATACTACAAGTGGAAATAAAGCAATTGAAATGAAGATGAAAGAAATCCTAGTCCAAAATGAATAATGCTTGACAATGCTTCATCTAATCAAAATTGCAGATAATATTACTACTACTAATACTACTAGTGGAAATAAAGCAATTGAAATGAAGATGAAAGAAATCCTAGTCCAAAATGAATAATGCTTGACAATGCTTCATCTAATCAAAATTGCAGATAATATTACTACTACTAATACTACTAGTGGAAATAAAGCAATTGAAATGAAGATGAAAGAAATCCTAGTCCAAAATGAATAATGCTTGACAATACTTCATCTAATCAAAATTGCAGATAATGTTACTACTACTAATACTACTAGTGGAAATAAAGCAATTGAAATGAAGATGAAAGAAATCCTAGTCCAAAATGAATAATGCTTAACAATGCTTCATCTAATGAAAATTTCAGATAATATTACTACTACTAATACTACTAGTGGAAATAAAGCAATTGAAATGAAGATGAAAGAAATCCTAGTCCAAAATGAATAATGCTTGACAATGCTTCATCTAATCAAAATTCCAGATAATATTACTACTACTAATACTACTAGTGGAAATAAAGCAATTGAAATGAAGATGAAAGAAATCCTAGGCAAAATGAATAATGCTTGACAATGCTTCATCTAATCAAAATTGTAGATAATATTACTACTACTAATACTACTAGTGGAAATAAAGCAATTGAATTGAAGATGAAAGATATCCTAGTCCAAAATGAATAATGCTTGACAATTGATCATCTAATCAAAATTCCAGATAATATTGTTATTACTAATACTACTAGTGGAAATAAAGCAATTGAAATGAAGATGAAAGAAATCCTAGTCCAAAATGAATAATGCTTGACAATGCTTCATCTAATCAAAATTGCAGATAATATTACTACTACTAATACTACTAGTGGAAATAAAGCAATTGATTTGAAGATGAAAGAAATCCTTGTCCAAAATGAATAATGCTTGACAATGCTTCATCTAATCAAAATTGTAGATAATATTACTACTACTAATACTACTAGTGGAAATAAAGCAATTGAAATGAAGATGAAAGAAATCCTAGTCCAAAATGAATAATGCTTGACAATGCTTCATCTAATCAAAATTGTAGATAATATTACTACTACTAATAATACTAGTGGAAATAAAGCAATTGAAATGAAGATGAAAGAAATCCTAGTCCAAAATGAATAATGCTTAACAATGCTTCATCTAATCAAAATTGTAGATAATATTACTACTACTAATACTACTAGTGGAAATAAAGCAATTGAAATAAAGATGAAAGAAATCCTAGTCCAAAATGAATAATGCTTAACAATGCTTCATCTAATCAAAATTGTAGATAATATTACTACTACTAATACTACTAGTGGAAATAAAGCAATTGAAATGAAGATGAAAGAAATCCTAGTCCAAAATGAATAATGCTTAACAATGCTTCATCTAATCTAAATTGTAGATAATATTACTACTACTAATACTACTAGTGGAAATAAAGCAATTGAAATGAAGATGAAAAAAATCCTAGTCCAAAATGAATAATGCTTAACAATGCTTCATCTAATCAAATTGTAGATAATATTACTACTACTAATACTACTAGTGGAAATAAAGCAATTGAAATGAAGATGAAAGAAATCCTAGTCCAAAATGAATAATGCTTGACAATGCTTCATCTAATCAAAATTGCAGATAATATTACTACTACTAATACTACTAGTGGAAATAAAGCAATTGAAATGAAGATGAAAGAAATCCTAGTCCAAAATGAATAATGCTTAACAATGTTTCATCTAATCAAAATTGCAGATAATATTACTACTACTAATACTACGAGTGGAAATAAAGCAATTGAAATGAAGATGAAAGAAATCCTAGTCCAAAATGAATAATGCTTGACAATGCTTCATCTAATCAAAATTGCAGATAATATTACTACTACTAATACTACTAGTGGAAATAAAGCAATTGAAATGAAGATGAAAGAAATCCTAGTCCAAAATGAATAATGCTTGACAATGCTTCATCCATTCAAAATTGTAGATAATATTACTACTACTAATACTACTAGTGGAAATAAAGCAATTGAAATGAAGATGAAAGAAATCCTAGTCCAAAATGAATAATGCTTGACAATGCTTCATCTAATCAAAATTGCAGATAATATTACTACTACTAATACTACTAGTGGAAATAAAGCAATTGAATTGAAGATGAAAGAAATCCTTGTCCAAAATGAATAATGCTTAACAATGCTTCATCTAATCAAAATTGCAGATAATATTACTACTACTAATACTACTAGTGGAAATAAAGCAATTGATTTGAAGATGAAAGAAATCCTTGTCCAAAATGAATAATGCTTAACAATGCTTCATCTAATCAAAATTGTAGATAATATTACTACTACTAATACTACTAGTGGAAATAAAGCAATTGAAATGAAGATGAAAGAAATCCTAGTCCAAAATGAATAATGCTTAACAATGCTTCATCTAATCAAAATTGTAGATAATATTACTACTACTAATACTACTAGTGGAAATAAAGCAATTGAAATGAAGATGAAAGAAATCCTAGTCCAAAATGAATAATGCTTGACAATGCTTCATCTAATCAAAACTGCAGATAATATTACTACTAATAATACTACTAGTGGAAATAAAGCAATTGAAATGAAGATGAAAGAAATCCTAGTCCAAAATGAATAATGCTTGACAATGCTTCATCTAATCAAAATTGTAGATAATATTACTACTACTAATAATACTAGTGGAAATAAAGCAATTGAAATGAAGATGAAAGAAATCCTAGTCCAAAATGAATAATGCTTAACAATGCTTCATCTAATCAAAATTGTAGATAATATTACTACTACTAATACTACTAGTGGAAATAAAGCAATTGAAATAAAGATGAAAGAAATCCTAGTCCAAAATGAATAATGCTTAACAATGCTTCATCTAATCAAAATTGTAGATAATATTACTACTACTAATACTACTAGTGGAAATAAAGCAATTGAAATGAAGATGAAAGAAATCCTAGTCCAAAATGAATAATGCTTAACAATGCTTCATCTAATCTAAATTGTAGATAATATTACTACTACTAATACTACTAGTGGAAATAAAGCAATTGAAATAAAGATGAAAGAAATCCTAGTCCAAAATGAATAATGCTTGACAATGCTTCATCTAATCAAAATTGCAGATAATATTACTACTACTAATACTACTAGTGGAAATAAAGCAATTGAAATGAAGATGAAAGAAATCCTAGTCCAAAATGAATAATGCTTGACAATGCTTCATCTAATCAAAATTGCAGATAATATTACTACTACTAATACTACTAGTGGAAATAAAGCAATTGAAATGAAGATGAAAGAAATCCTAGTCCAAAATGAATAATGCTTGACAATACTTCATCTAATCAAAATTGCAGATAATGTTACTACTACTAATACTACTAGTGGAAATAAAGCAATTGAAATGAAGATGAAAGAAATCCTAGTCCAAAATGAATAATGCTTAACAATGCTTCATCTAATGAAAATTTCAGATAATATTACTACTACTAATACTACTAGTGGAAATAAAGCAATTGAAATGAAGATGAAAGAAATCCTAGTCCAAAATGAATAATGCTTGACAATGCTTCATCTAATCAAAATTCCAGATAATATTACTACTACTAATACTACTAGTGGAAATAAAGCAATTGAAATGAAGATGAAAGAAATCCTAGGCAAAATGAATAATGCTTGACAATGCTTCATCTAATCAAAATTGTAGATAATATTACTACTACTAATACTACTAGTGGAAATAAAGCAATTGAATTGAAGATGAAAGATATCCTAGTCCAAAATGAATAATGCTTGACAATTGATCATCTAATCAAAATTCCAGATAATATTGTTATTACTAATACTACTAGTGGAAATAAAGCAATTGAAATGAAGATGAAAGAAATCCTAGTCCAAAATGAATAATGCTTGACAATGCTTCATCTAATCAAAATTGCAGATAATATTACTACTACTAATACTACTAGTGGAAATAAAGCAATTGATTTGAAGATGAAAGAAATCCTTGTCCAAAATGAATAATGCTTGACAATGCTTCATCTAATCAAAATTGTAGATAATATTACTACTACTAATACTACTAGTGGAAATAAAGCAATTGAAATGAAGATGAAAGAAATCCTAGTCCAAAATGAATAATGCTTGACAATGCTTCATCTAATCAAAATTGTAGATAATATTACTACTACTAATAATACTAGTGGAAATAAAGCAATTGAAATGAAGATGAAAGAAATCCTAGTCCAAAATGAATAATGCTTAACAATGCTTCATCTAATCAAAATTGTAGATAATATTACTACTACTAATACTACTAGTGGAAATAAAGCAATTGAAATAAAGATGAAAGAAATCCTAGTCCAAAATGAATAATGCTTAACAATGCTTCATCTAATCAAAATTGTAGATAATATTACTACTACTAATACTACTAGTGGAAATAAAGCAATTGAAATGAAGATGAAAGAAATCCTAGTCCAAAATGAATAATGCTTAACAATGCTTCATCTAATCTAAATTGTAGATAATATTACTACTACTAATACTACTAGTGGAAATAAAGCAATTGAAATGAAGATGAAAAAAATCCTAGTCCAAAATGAATAATGCTTAACAATGCTTCATCTAATCAAATTGTAGATAATATTACTACTACTAATACTACTAGTGGAAATAAAGCAATTGAAATGAAGATGAAAGAAATCCTAGTCCAAAATGAATAATGCTTGACAATGCTTCATCTAATCAAAATTGCAGATAATATTACTACTACTAATACTACTAGTGGAAATAAAGCAATTGAAATGAAGATGAAAGAAATCCTAGTCCAAAATGAATAATGCTTAACAATGTTTCATCTAATCAAAATTGCAGATAATATTACTACTACTAATACTACGAGTGGAAATAAAGCAATTGAAATGAAGATGAAAGAAATCCTAGTCCAAAATGAATAATGCTTGACAATGCTTCATCTAATCAAAATTGCAGATAATATTACTACTACTAATACTACTAGTGGAAATAAAGCAATTGAAATGAAGATGAAAGAAATCCTAGTCCAAAATGAATAATGCTTGACAATGCTTCATCCATTCAAAATTGTAGATAATATTACTACTACTAATACTACTAGTGGAAATAAAGCAATTGAAATGAAGATGAAAGAAATCCTAGTCCAAAATGAATAATGCTTGACAATGCTTCATCTAATCAAAATTGCAGATAATATTACTACTACTAATACTACTAGTGGAAATAAAGCAATTGAATTGAAGATGAAAGAAATCCTTGTCCAAAATGAATAATGCTTAACAATGCTTCATCTAATCAAAATTGCAGATAATATTACTACTACTAATACTACTAGTGGAAATAAAGCAATTGATTTGAAGATGAAAGAAATCCTTGTCCAAAATGAATAATGCTTAACAATGCTTCATCTAATCAAAATTGTAGATAATATTACTACTACTAATACTACTAGTGGAAATAAAGCAATTGAAATGAAGATGAAAGAAATCCTAGTCCAAAATGAATAATGCTTAACAATGCTTCATCTAATCAAAATTGTAGATAATATTACTACTACTAATACTACTAGTGGAAATAAAGCAATTGAAATGAAGATGAAAGAAATCCTAGTCCAAAATGAATAATGCTTGACAATGCTTCATCTAATCAAAACTGCAGATAATATTACTACTAATAATACTACTAGTGGAAATAAAGCAATTGAAATGAAGATGAAAGAAATCCTAGTCCAAAATGAATAATGCTTGACAATGCTTCATCTAATCAAAATTGTAGATAATATTACTACTACTAATAATACTAGTGGAAATAAAGCAATTGAAATGAAGATGAAAGAAATCCTAGTCCAAAATGAATAATGCTTAACAATGCTTCATCTAATCAAAATTGTAGATAATATTACTACTACTAATACTACTAGTGGAAATAAAGCAATTGAAATAAAGATGAAAGAAATCCTAGTCCAAAATGAATAATGCTTAACAATGCTTCATCTAATCAAAATTGTAGATAATATTACTACTACTAATACTACTAGTGGAAATAAAGCAATTGAAATGAAGATGAAAGAAATCCTAGTCCAAAATGAATAATGCTTAACAATGCTTCATCTAATCTAAATTGTAGATAATATTACTACTACTAATACTACTAGTGGAAATAAAGCAATTGAAATGAAGATGAAAAAAATCCTAGTCCAAAATGAATAATGCTTAACAATGCTTCATCTAATCAAATTGTAGATAATATTACTACTACTAATACTACTAGTGGAAATAAAGCAATTGAAATGAAGATGAAAGAAATCCTAGTCCAAAATGAATAATGCTTGACAATGCTTCATCTAATCAAAATTGCAGATAATATTACTACTACTAATACTACTAGTGGAAATAAAGCAATTGAAATGAAGATGAAAGAAATCCTAGTCCAAAATGAATAATGCTTAACAATGTTTCATCTAATCAAAATTGCAGATAATATTACTACTACTAATACTACGAGTGGAAATAAAGCAATTGAAATGAAGATGAAAGAAATCCTAGTCCAAAATGAATAATGCTTGACAATGCTTCATCTAATCAAAATTGCAGATAATATTACTACTACTAATACTACTAGTGGAAATAAAGCAATTGAAATGAAGATGAAAGAAATCCTAGTCCAAAATGAATAATGCTTGACAATGCTTCATCTAATCAAAATTGCAGATAATATTACTACTACTAATACTACTAGTGGAAATAAAGCAATTGAAATGAAGATGAAAGAAATCCTAGTCCAAAATGAATAATGCTTGACAATGCTTCATCTAATCAAAATTGCAGATAATATTACTACTACTAATACTACTAGTGGAAATAAAGCAATTGAATTGAAGATGAAAGAAATCCTTGTCCAAAATGAATAATGCTTAACAATGCTTCATCTAATCAAAATTGCAGATAATATTACTACTACTAATACTACTAGTGGAAATAAAGCAATTGATTTGAAGATGAAAGAAATCCTTGTCCAAAATGAATAATGCTTGACAATGCTTCATCTAATCAAAATTGTAGATAATATTACTACTACTAATACTACTAGTGGAAATAAAGCAATTGAAATGAAGATGAATGAAATCCTAGTCCAAAATGAATAATGCTTAACAATGCTTCATCTAATCAAAATTGTAGATACTATTACTACTACTAATACTACTAGTGGAAATAAAGCAATTGAAATGAAGATGAAAGAAATCCTAGTCCAAAATGAATAATGCTTGACAATGCTTCATCTAATCAAAATTGTAGATAATATTACTACTACTAATACTACTAGTGGAAATAAAGCAATTGAAATGAAGATGAAAGAAATCCTAGTCCAAAATGAATAATGCTTGACAATGCTTCATCTAATCAAAATTGTAGATAATATTACTACTACTAATAATACTAGTGGAAATAAAGCAATTGAAATGAAGATGAAAGAAATCCTAGTCCAAAATGAATAATGCTTGACAATGCTTCATCTAATCAAAATTGTAGATAATATTACTACTACTAATACTACTAGTGGAAATAAAGCAATTGAAATGAAGATGAAAGAAATCCTAGTCCAAAATGAATAATGCTTGACAATGCTTCATCTAATCAAAATAGCAGATAATATTACTACTACTAATACTACTAGTGGAAATAAAGCAATTGAAATGAAGATGAAAGAAATCCTAGTCCAAAATGAATAATGCTTGACAATGCTTCATCTAATCAAAATTGCAGATAATATTACTACTACTAATACTACTAGTGGAAATAAAGCAATTGAAATGAAGATGAAAGAAATCCTAGTCCAAAATGAATAATGCTTAACAATGCTTCATCTAATCAAAATTGTAGATAATATTACTACTACTAATACTACTAGTGGAAATAAAGCAATTGAAATAAAGATGAAAGAAATCCTAGTCCAAAATGAATAATGCTTGACAATGCTTCATCTAATCAAAATTGTAGATAATATTACTACTACTAATACTACTAGTGGAAATAAAGCAATTGAAATGAAGATGAAAGAAATCCTAGTCCAAAATGAATAATGCTTAACAATGCTTCATCTAATCAAAATTGCAGATAATGTTACTACTACTAATACTACTAGTGGAAATAAAGCAATTGAAATGAAGATGAAAGAAATCCTAGTCCAAAATGAATAATGCTTGACAATACTTCATCTAATCAAAATTGCAGATAATGTTACTACTACTAATACTACTAGTGGAAATAAAGCAATTGAAATGAAGATGAAAGAAATCCTAGTCCAAAATGAATAATGCTTAACAATGCTTCATCTAATGAAAATTTCAGATAATATTACTACTACTAATACTACTAGTGGAAATAAAGCAATTGAAATGAAGATGAAAGAAATCCTAGTCCAAAATGAATAATGCTTAACAATGCTTCATCTAATCAAAATTGCAGATAATATTACTACTACTAATACTACTAGTGGAAATAAAGCAATTGAAATGAAGATGAAAGAAATCCTAGTCCAAAATGAATAATGCTTGACAATGCTTCATCTAATCAAAATTGCAGATAGTATTACTACTACTAATACTACTAGTGGAAATAAAGCAATTGAAATGAAGATGAAAGAAATCCTAGTCCAAAATGAATAATGCTTGCCAATGCTTCATCTAATCAAAATTGTAGATAATATTACTACTACTAATACTACTAGTGGAAATAAAGCAATTGAATTGAAGATGAAAGATATCCTAGTCCAAAATGAATAATGCTTGACAATTGATCATCTAATAAAAATTCCAGATAATATTGCTACTACTAATACTACTAGTGGAAACAAAGCAATTGAAATGAAGATGAAAGAAATCCTAGTCCAAAATGAATAATGCTTGACAATGCTTCATCTAATCAAAATTGCAGATAATATTACTACTACTAATACTACTAGTGGAAATAAAGCAATTGAAATGAAGATGAAAGAAATCCTAGTCCAAAATGAATAATGCTTGACAATACTTCATCTAATCAAAATTGCAGATAATGTTACTACTACTAATACTACTAGTGGAAATAAAGCAATTGAAATGAAGATGAAAGAAATCCTAGTCCAAAATGAATAATGCTTAACAATGCTTCATCTAATGAAAATTTCAGATAATATTACTACTACTAATACTACTAGTGGAAATAAAGCAATTGAAATGAAGATGAAAGAAATCCTAGTCCAAAATGAATAATGCTTGACAATGCTTCATCTAATCAAAATTCCAGATAATATTACTACTACTAATACTACTAGTGGAAATAAAGCAATTGAAATGAAGATGAAAGAAATCCTAGGCAAAATGAATAAGGCTTGACAATGCTTCATCTAATCAAAATTGTAGATAATATTACTACTACTAATACTACTAGTGGAAATAAAGCAATTGAATTGAAGATGAAAGATATCCTAGTCCAAAATGAATAATGCTTGACAATTGATCATCTAATCAAAATTCCAGATAATATTGCTATTACTAATACTACTAGTGGAAATAAAGCAATTGAAATGAAGATGAAAGAAATCCTAGTCCAAAATGAATAATGCTTGACAATGCTTCATCTAATCAAAATTGCAGATAATATTACTACTACTAATACTACTAGTGGAAATAAAGCAATTGATTTGAAGATGAAAGAAATCCTTGTCCAAAATGAATAATGCTTGACAATGCTTCATCTAATCAAAATTGTAGATAATATTACTACTACTAATACTACTAGTGGAAATAAAGCAATTGAAATGAAGATGAAAGAAATCCTAGTCCAAAATGAATAATGCTTGACAATGCTTCATCTAATCAAAATTGTAGATAATATTACTACTACTAATAATACTAGTGGAAATAAAGCAATTGAAATGAAGATGAAAGAAATCCTAGTCCAAAATGAATAATGCTTAACAATGCTTCATCTAATCAAAATTGTAGATAATATTACTACTACTAATACTACTAGTGGAAATAAAGCAATTGAAATAAAGATGAAAGAAATCCTAGTCCAAAATGAATAATGCTTAACAATGCTTCATCTAATCAAAATTGTAGATAATATTACTACTACTAATACTACTAGTGGAAATAAAGCAATTGAAATGAAGATGAAAGAAATCCTAGTCCAAAATGAATAATGCTTAACAATGCTTCATCTAATCTAAATTGTAGATAATATTACTACTACTAATACTACTAGTGGAAATAAAGCAATTGAAATGAAGATGAAAAAAATCCTAGTCCAAAATGAATAATGCTTAACAATGCTTCATCTAATCAAATTGTAGATAATATTACTACTACTAATACTACTAGTGGAAATAAAGCAATTGAAATGAAGATGAAAGAAATCCTAGTCCAAAATGAATAATGCTTGACAATGCTTCATCTAATCAAAATTGCAGATAATATTACTACTACTAATACTACTAGTGGAAATAAAGCAATTGAAATGAAGATGAAAGAAATCCTAGTCCAAAATGAATAATGCTTAACAATGTTTCATCTAATCAAAATTGCAGATAATATTACTACTACTAATACTACGAGTGGAAATAAAGCAATTGAAATGAAGATGAAAGAAATCCTAGTCCAAAATGAATAATGCTTGACAATGCTTCATCTAATCAAAATTGCAGATAATATTACTACTACTAATACTACTAGTGGAAATAAAGCAATTGAAATGAAGATGAAAGAAATCCTAGTCCAAAATGAATAATGCTTGACAATGCTTCATCTAATCAAAATTGTAGATAATATTACTACTACTAATACTACTAGTGGAAATAAAGCAATTGAAATGAAGATGAAAGAAATCCTAGTCCAAAATGAATAATGCTTGACAATGCTTCATCTAATCAAAATTGTAGATAATATTACTACTACTAATAATACTAGTGGAAATAAAGCAATTGAAATGAAGATGAAAGAAATCCTAGTCCAAAATGAATAATGCTTAACAATGCTTCATCTAATCAAAATTGTAGATAATATTACTACTACTAATACTACTAGTGGAAATAAAGCAATTGAAATAAAGATGAAAGAAATCCTAGTCCAAAATGAATAATGCTTAACAATGCTTCATCTAATCAAAATTGTAGATAATATTACTACTACTAATACTACTAGTGGAAATAAAGCAATTGAAATGAAGATGAAAGAAATCCTAGTCCAAAATGAATAATGCTTAACAATGCTTCATCTAATCTAAATTGTAGATAATATTACTACTACTAATACTACTAGTGGAAATAAAGCAATTGAAATGAAGATGAAAAAAATCCTAGTCCAAAATGAATAATGCTTAACAATGCTTCATCTAATCAAATTGTAGATAATATTACTACTACTAATACTACTAGTGGAAATAAAGCAATTGAAATGAAGATGAAAGAAATCCTAGTCCAAAATGAATAATGCTTGACAATGCTTCATCTAATCAAAATTGCAGATAATATTACTACTACTAATACTACTAGTGGAAATAAAGCAATTGAAATGAAGATGAAAGAAATCCTAGTCCAAAATGAATAATGCTTAACAATGTTTCATCTAATCAAAATTGCAGATAATATTACTACTACTAATACTACGAGTGGAAATAAAGCAATTGAAATGAAGATGAAAGAAATCCTAGTCCAAAATGAATAATGCTTGACAATGCTTCATCTAATCAAAATTGCAGATAATATTACTACTACTAATACTACTAGTGGAAATAAAGCAATTGAAATGAAGATGAAAGAAATCCTAGTCCAAAATGAATAATGCTTGACAATGCTTCATCTAATCAAAATTGCAGATAATATTACTACTACTAATACTACTAGTGGAAATAAAGCAATTGAAATGAAGATGAAAGAAATCCTAGTCCAAAATGAATAATGCTTGACAATGCTTCATCTAATCAAAATTGCAGATAATATTACTACTACTAATACTACTAGTGGAAATAAAGCAATTGAATTGAAGATGAAAGAAATCCTTGTCCAAAATGAATAATGCTTAACAATGGTTCATCTAATCAAAATTGCAGATAATATTACTACTACTAATACTACTAGTGGAAATAAAGCAATTGATTTGAAGATGAAAGAAATCCTTGTCCAAAATGAATAATGCTTGACAATGCTTCATCTAATCAAAATTGTAGATAATATTACTACTACTAATACTACTAGTGGAAATAAAGCAATTGAAATGAAGATGAATGAAATCCTAGTCCAAAATGAATAATGCTTAACAATGCTTCATCTAATCAAAATTGTAGATACTATTACTACTACTAATACTACTAGTGGAAATAAAGCAATTGAAATGAAGATGAAAGAAATCCTAGTCCAAAATGAATAATGCTTGACAATGCTTCATCTAATCAAAATTGTAGATAATATTACTACTACTAATACTACTAGTGGAAATAAAGCAATTGAAATGAAGATGAAAGAAATCCTAGTCCAAAATGAATAATGCTTGACAATGCTTCATCTAATCAAAATTGTAGATAATATTACTACTACTAATAATACTAGTGGAAATAAAGCAATTGAAATGAAGATGAAAGAAATCCTAGTCCAAAATGAATAATGCTTGACAATGCTTCATCTAATCAAAATTGTAGATAATATTACTACTACTAATACTACTAGTGGAAATAAAGCAATTGAAATGAAGATGAAAGAAATCCTAGTCCAAAATGAATAATGCTTGACAATGCTTCATCTAATCAAAATAGCAGATAATATTACTACTACTAATACTACTAGTGGAAATAAAGCAATTGAAATGAAGATGAAAGAAATCCTAGTCCAAAATGAATAATGCTTGACAATGCTTCATCTAATCAAAATTGCAGATAATATTACTACTACTAATACTACTAGTGGAAATAAAGCAATTGAAATGAAGATGAAAGAAATCCTAGTCCAAAATGAATAATGCTTAACAATGCTTCATCTAATCAAAATTGTAGATAATATTACTACTACTAATACTACTAGTGGAAATAAAGCAATTGAAATAAAGATGAAAGAAATCCTAGTCCAAAATGAATAATGCTTGACAATGCTTCATCTAATCAAAATTGTAGATAATATTACTACTACTAATACTACTAGTGGAAATAAAGCAATTGAAATGAAGATGAAAGAAATCCTAGTCCAAAATGAATAATGCTTAACAATGCTTCATCTAATCAAAATTGCAGATAATGTTACTACTACTAATACTACTAGTGGAAATAAAGCAATTGAAATGAAGATGAAAGAAATCCTAGTCCAAAATGAATAATGCTTGACAATACTTCATCTAATCAAAATTGCAGATAATGTTACTACTACTAATACTACTAGTGGAAATAAAGCAATTGAAATGAAGATGAAAGAAATCCTAGTCCAAAATGAATAATGCTTAACAATGCTTCATCTAATGAAAATTTCAGATAATATTACTACTACTAATACTACTAGTGGAAATAAAGCAATTGAAATGAAGATGAAAGAAATCCTAGTCCAAAATGAATAATGCTTAACAATGCTTCATCTAATCAAAATTGCAGATAATATTACTACTACTAATACTACTAGTGGAAATAAAGCAATTGAAATGAAGATGAAAGAAATCCTAGTCCAAAATGAATAATGCTTGACAATGCTTCATCTAATCAAAATTGCAGATAGTATTACTACTACTAATACTACTAGTGGAAATAAAGCAATTGAAATGAAGATGAAAGAAATCCTAGTCCAAAATGAATAATGCTTGCCAATGCTTCATCTAATCAAAATTGTAGATAATATTACTACTACTAATACTACTAGTGGAAATAAAGCAATTGAATTGAAGATGAAAGATATCCTAGTCCAAAATGAATAATGCTTGACAATTGATCATCTAATAAAAATTCCAGATAATATTGCTACTACTAATACTACTAGTGGAAACAAAGCAATTGAAATGAAGATGAAAGAAATCCTAGTCCAAAATGAATAATGCTTGACAATGCTTCATCTAATCAAAATTGCAGATAATATTACTACTACTAATACTACTAGTGGAAATAAAGCAATTGAAATGAAGATGAAAGAAATCCTAGTCCAAAATGAATAATGCTTGACAATACTTCATCTAATCAAAATTGCAGATAATGTTACTACTACTAATACTACTAGTGGAAATAAAGCAATTGAAATGAAGATGAAAGAAATCCTAGTCCAAAATGAATAATGCTTAACAATGCTTCATCTAATGAAAATTTCAGATAATATTACTACTACTAATACTACTAGTGGAAATAAAGCAATTGAAATGAAGATGAAAGAAATCCTAGTCCAAAATGAATAATGCTTGACAATGCTTCATCTAATCAAAATTCCAGATAATATTACTACTACTAATACTACTAGTGGAAATAAAGCAATTGAAATGAAGATGAAAGAAATCCTAGGCAAAATGAATAATGCTTGACAATGCTTCATCTAATCAAAATTGTAGATAATATTACTACTACTAATACTACTAGTGGAAATAAAGCAATTGAATTGAAGATGAAAGATATCCTAGTCCAAAATGAATAATGCTTGACAATTGATCATCTAATCAAAATTCCAGATAATATTGCTATTACTAATACTACTAGTGGAAATAAAGCAATTGAAATGAAGATGAAAGAAATCCTAGTCCAAAATGAATAATGCTTGACAATGCTTCATCTAATCAAAATTGCAGATAATATTACTACTACTAATACTACTAGTGGAAATAAAGCAATTGATTTGAAGATGAAAGAAATCCTTGTCCAAAATGAATAATGCTTGACAATGCTTCATCTAATCAAAATTGTAGATAATATTACTACTACTAATACTACTAGTGGAAATAAAGCAATTGAAATGAAGATGAAAGAAATCCTAGTCCAAAATGAATAATGCTTGACAATGCTTCATCTAATCAAAATTGTAGATAATATTACTACTACTAATAATACTAGTGGAAATAAAGCAATTGAAATGAAGATGAAAGAAATCCTAGTCCAAAATGAATAATGCTTAACAATGCTTCATCTAATCAAAATTGTGGATAATATTACTACTACTAATACTACGAGTGGAAATAAAGCAATTGAAATGAAGATGAAAGAAATCCTAGTCCAAAATGAATAGTGCTTAACAATGCTTCATCTAATCAAAATTGTAGATAATATTACTACTACTAATACTACTAGTGGAAATAAAGCAATTGAAATAAAGATGAAAGAAATGCTAGTCCAAAATGAATAATGCTTGACAATGCTTCATCTAATCAAAATTGCAGATAATATTACTACTACTAATACTACTAATGGAAATAAAGCAATTGAAATGAAGATGAAAGAAATCCTAGTCCAAAATGAATAATGCTTGACAATGCTTCATCTAATCAAAATTGCAGATAATATTACTACTACTAATACTACTAGTGGAAATAAAGCAATTGAAATGAAGATGAAAGAAATCCTAGTCCAAAATGAATAATGCTTAATAATGCTTCATCTAATCAAAATTGTAGATAATATTACTACTACTAATATTACTAGTGGAAATATAGCAATTGAAATGAAGATGAAAGAAATCCTAGTCCAAAATGAATAATGCTAGACAATGCTTCATCTAATCAAAATTGTAGATAATATTACTACTACTAATACTACTAGTGGAAATAAAGCAATTGAAATGAAGATGCAAGAAATCCTAGTCCAAAATGAATAATGCTTGACAATGCTTCATCTAATCAAAATAGCAGATAATATTACTACTACTAATACTACTAGTGGAAATAAAGCAATTGAAATGAAGATGAAAGAAATCCTAGTCCAAAATGAATAATGCTTGACAATGCTTCATCTAATCAAAATTGCAGATAATATTACTACTACTAATACTACTAGTGGAAATAAAGCAATTGAAATGAAGATGAAAGAAATCCTAGTCCAAAATGAATAATGCTTGACAATGCTTCATCTAATCAAAATTGCAGATAATATTACTACTACTAATACTACTAGTGGAAATAAAGAAATTGAAATGAAGATGAAAGAAATCCTAGTCCAAAATGAATAATGCTTGACAATGCTTCATCTAATCAAAATTGCAGATAATATTACTACTACTAATACTACTAGTGGAAATAAAGCAATTGAAATGAAGATGAAAGAAATCCTAGTCCAAAATGAATAATGCTTGACAATGCTTCATCTAATCAAAATTGCAGATAATATTACTACTACTAATACTACTAGTGGAAATAAAGCAATTGAAATGAAGATGAAAGAATCCTAGTCCAAAATGAATAATGCTTAACAATGCTTCATCTAATCAAAATTGCAGATAATATTACTACTACTAATACTACTAGTGGAAATAAAGCAATTGAATTGAAGATGAAAGAAATCCTTGTCCAAAATGAATAATGCTTAACAATGCTTCATCTAATCAAAATTGCAGATAATATTACTACTACTAATACTACTAGTGGAAATAAAGCAATTGATTTGAAGATGAAAGAAATCCTTGTCCAAAATGAATAATGCTTGACAATGCTTCATCTAATCAAAATTGTAGATAATATTACTACTACTAATACTACTAGTGGAAATAAAGCAATTGAAATGAAGATGAAAGAAATCCTAGTCCAAAATGAATAATGCTTGACAATGCTTCATCTAATCAAAATTGTAGATAATATTACTACTACTAATAATACTAGTGGAAATAAAGCAATTGAAATGAAGATGAAAGAAATCCTAGTCCAAAATGAATAATGCTTAACAATGCTTCATCTAATCAAAATTGTGGATAATATTACTACTACTAATACTACTAGTGGAAATAAAGCAATTGAAATGAAGATGAAAGAAATCCTAGTCCAAAATGAATAGTGCTTAACAATGCTTCATCTAATCAAAATTGTAGATAATATTACTACTACTAATACTACTAGTGGAAATAAAGCAATTGAAATAAAGATGAAAGAAATCCTAGTCCAAAATGAATAATGCTTGACAATGCTTCATCTAATCAAAATTGCAGATAATATTACTACTACTAATACTACTAATGGAAATAAAGCAATTGAAATGAAGATGAAAGAAATCCTAGTCCAAAATGAATAATGCTTGACAATGCTTCATCTAATCAACATTGTAGATAATATTACTACTACTAATACTACTAGTGGAAATAAAGCAATTGAAATGAAGATGAAAGAAATCCTAGTCCAAAATGAATAATGCTTGACAATGCTTCATCTAATCAAAATTGCAGATAATATTACTACTACTAATACTACTAGTGGAAATAAAGCAATTGAAATGAAGATGAAAGAAATCCTAGTCCAAAATGAATAATGCTTGACAATGCTTCATCTAATCAAAATTGCAGATAATATTACTACTACTAATACTACTAGTGGAAATAAAGCAATTGAAATGAAGATGAAAGAAATCCTAGTCCAAAATGAATAATGCTTAACAATGCTTCATCTAATCAAAATTGTAGATAACATTACTACTACTAATACTACTAGTGGAAATATAGCAATTGAAATGAAGATGAAAGAAATCCTAGTCCAAAATGAATAATGCTTGACAATGCTTCATCTAATCAAAATTGCAGATAATATTACTACTACTAATACTACTAGTGGAAATAAAGCAATTGAAATGAAGATGAAAGAAATCCTAGTCCAAAATGAATAATGCTTAACAATGCTTCATCTAATCAAAATTGTAGATAATATTACTACTACTAATACTACTAGTGGAAATAAAGCAATTGAAATAAAGATGAAAGAAATCCTAGTCCAAAATGAATAATGCTTGACAATGCTTCATCTAATCAAAATTGTAGATAATATTACTACTACTAATACTACTAGTGGAAATAAAGCAATTGAAATGAAGATGAAAGAAATCCTAGTCCAAAATGAATAATGCTTAACAATGCTTCATCTAATCAAAATTGCAGATAATATTACTACTACTAATACTACTAGTGGAAATAAAGCAATTGAATTGAAGATGAAAGAAATCCTTGTCCAAAATGAATAATGCTTAACAATGCTTCATCTAATCAAAATTGCAGATAATATTACTACTACTAATACTACTAGTGGAAATAAAGCAATTGATTTGAAGATGAAAGAAATCCTTGTCCAAAATGAATAATGCTTGACAATGCTTCATCTAATCAAAATTGTAGATAATATTACTACTACTAATACTACTAGTGGAAATAAAGCAATTGAAATGAAGATGAAAGAAATCCTAGTCCAAAATGAATAATGCTTGACAATGCTTCATCTAATCAAAATTGTAGATAATATTACTACTACTAATAATACTAGTGGAAATAAAGCAATTGAAATGAAGATGAAAGAAATCCTAGTCCAAAATGAATAATGCTTAACAATGCTTCATCTAATCAAAATTGTGGATAATATTACTACTACTAATACTACTAGTGGAAATAAAGCAATTGAAATGAAGATGAAAGAAATCCTAGTCCAAAATGAATAGTGCTTAACAATGCTTCATCTAATCAAAATTGTAGATAATATTACTACTACTAATACTACTAGTGGAAATAAAGCAATTGAAATAAAGATGAAAGAAATCCTAGTCCAAAATGAATAATGCTTGACAATGCTTCATCTAATCAAAATTGCAGATAATATTACTACTACTAATACTACTAATGGAAATAAAGCAATTGAAATGAAGATGAAAGAAATCCTAGTCCAAAATGAATAATGCTTGACAATGCTTCATCTAATCAACATTGTAGATAATATTACTACTACTAATACTACTAGTGGAAATAAAGCAATTGAAATGAAGATGAAAGAAATCCTAGTCCAAAATGAATAATGCTTGACAATGCTTCATCTAATCAAAATTGCAGATAATATTACTACTACTAATACTACTAGTGGAAATAAAGCAATTGAAATGAAGATGAAAGAAATCCTAGTCCAAAATGAATAATGCTTGACAATGCTTCATCTAATCAAAATTGCAGATAATATTACTACTACTAATACTACTAGTGGAAATAAAGCAATTGAAATGAAGATGAAAGAAATCCTAGTCCAAAATGAATAATGCTTAACAATGCTTCATCTAATCAAAATTGTAGATAACATTACTACTACTAATACTACTAGTGGAAATATAGCAATTGAAATGAAGATGAAAGAAATCCTAGTCCAAAATGAATAATGCTTGACAATGCTTCATCTAATCAAAATTGCAGATAATATTACTACTACTAATACTACTAGTGGAAATAAAGCAATTGAAATGAAGATGAAAGAAATCCTAGTCCAAAATGAATAATGCTTAACAATGCTTCATCTAATCAAAATTGTAGATAATATTACTACTACTAATACTACTAGTGGAAATAAAGCAATTGAAATAAAGATGAAAGAAATCCTAGTCCAAAATGAATAATGCTTGACAATGCTTCATCTAATCAAAATTGTAGATAATATTACTACTACTAATACTACTAGTGGAAATAAAGCAATTGAAATGAAGATGAAAGAAATCCTAGTCCAAAATGAATAATGCTTAACAATGCTTCATCTAATCAAAATTGTAGATAATATTACTACTAATAATACTACTAGTGGAAATAAAGCAATTGAAATGAAGATGAAAGAAATCCTAGTCCAAAATGAATAATGCTTGACAATGCTTCATCTAATCAAAATTGCAGATAATATTACTACTACTAATACGACTAGTGCAAATAAAGCAATTGAAATGAAGATGAAAGAAATCCTAGTCCAAAATGAATAATGCTTGACAATGCTTCATCTAATCAAAATTGCAGATAATATTACTACTACTAATACTACTAGTGGAAATAAAGCAATTGAAATGAAGATGAAAGAAATCCTAGTCCAAAATGAATAATGCTTGACAATGCTTCATCTAATCAAAATTGCAGATAATATTACTACTACTAATACTACTAGTGGAAATAAAGCAATTGAAATGAAGATGAAAGAAATCCTAGTCCAAAATGAATAATGCTTGACAATGCTTCATCTAATCAAAATTGTAGATAATATTACTACTACTAATAATACTAGTGGAAATAAAGCAATTGAAATGAAGATGAAAGAAATCCTAGTCCAAAATGAATAATGCTTAACAATGCTTCATCTAATCAAAATTGTGGATAATATTACTACTACTAATACTACTAGTGGAAATAAAGCAATTGAAATGAAGATGAAAGAAATCCTAGTCCAAAATGAATAGTGCTTAACAATGCTTCATCTAATCAAAATTGTAGATAATATTACTACTACTAATACTACTAGTGGAAATAAAGCAATTGAAATAAAGATGAAAGAAATCCTAGTCCAAAATGAATAATGCTTGACAATGCTTCATCTAATCAAAATTGCAGATAATATTACTACTACTAATACTACTAATGGAAATAAAGCAATTGAAATGAAGATGAAAGAAATCCTAGTCCAAAATGAATAATGCTTGACAATGCTTCATCTAATCAACATTGTAGATAATATTACTACTACTAATACTACTAGTGGAAATAAAGCAATTGAAATGAAGATGAAAGAAATCCTAGTCCAAAATGAATAATGCTTGACAATGCTTCATCTAATCAAAATTGCAGCTAATATTACTACTACTAATACTACTAGTGGAAATAAAGCAATTGAAATGAAGATGAAAGAAATCCTAGTCCAAAATGAATAATGCTTGACAATGCTTCATCTAATCAAAATTGCAGATAATATTACTACTACTAATACTACTAGTGGAAATAAAGCAATTGAAATGAAGATGAAAGAAATCCTAGTCCAAAATGAATAATGCTTAACAATGCTTCATCTAATCAAAATTGTAGATAATATTACTACTACTAATACTACTAGTGGAAATATAGCAATTGAAATGAAGATGAAAGAAATCCTAGTCCAAAATGAATAATGCTTAACAATGCTTCATCTAATCAAAATTGCAGATAATATTACTACTACTAATACTACTAGTGGAAATAAAGCAATTGAAATGAAGATGAAAGAAATCCTAGTCCAAAATGAATAATGCTTAACAATGCTTCATCTAATCAAAATTGTAGATAATATTACTACTACTAATACTACTAGTGGAAATAAAGCAATTGAAATAAAGATGAAAGAAATCCTAGTCCAAAATGAATAATGCTTGACAATGCTTCATCTAATCAAAATTGTAGATAATATTACTACTACTAATACTACTAGTGGAAATAAAGCAATTGAAATGAAGATGAAAGAAATCCTAGTCCAAAATGAATAATGCTTAACAATGCTTCATCTAATCAAAATTGTAGATAATATTACTACTACTAATACTACTAGTGGAAATAAAGCAATTGAAATGAAGATGAAAGAAATCCTAGTCCAAAATGAATAATGCTTGACAATGCTTCATCTAATCAAAATTGCAGATAATATTACTACTACTAATACGACTAGTGCAAATAAAGCAATTGAAATGAAGATGAAAGAAATCCTAGTCCAAAATGAATAATGCTTGACAATGCTTCATCTAATCAAAATTGCAGATAATATTACTACTACTAATACTACTAGTGGAAATAAAGCAATTGAAATGAAGATGAAAGAAATCCTAGTACAAAATGAATAATGCTTGACAATGCTTCATCTAATCAAAATTGCAGATAATATTACTACTACTAATACTACCAGTGGAAATAAAGCAATTGAAATGAAGATGAAAGAAATCCTAGTCCAAAATGAATAATGCTTGACAATGCTTCATCTAATCAAAATTGCAGATAATATTACTACTACTAATACTACTAGTGGAAATAAAGCAATTGAAATGAAGATGAAAGAAATCCTAGTCCAAAATGAATAATGCTTGACAATGCTTCATCTAATCAAAATTGCAGATAATATTACTACTACTAATACTACTAGTGGAAATAAAGCATTTGAAATGAAGATGAAAGAAATCCTAGTCCAAAATGAATAATGCTTAAGAATGCTTCATCTAATCAAAATTGTAGATAATATTACTACTACTAATACTACTAGTGGAAATATAGCAATTGAAATGAAGATGAAAGAAATCCTAGTCCAAAATGAATAATGCTTGACAATGCTTCATCTAATCAAAATTGCAGATAATATTACTACTACTAATACTACTAGTGGAAATAAAGCAATTGAAATGAAGATGAAAGAAATCCTAGTCCAAAATGAATAATGCTTGACAATGCTTCATCTAATCAAAATTGTAGATAATATTACTACTACTAATACTACTAGTGGAAATAAAGCAATTGAAATAAAGATGAAAGAAATCCTAGTCCAAAATGAATAATGCTTGACAATGCTTCATCTAATCAAAATTGTAGATAATATTACTACTACTAATACTACTAGTGGAAATAAAGCAATTGAAATGAAGATGAAAGAAATCCTAGTCCAAAATGAATAATGCTTGACAATGCTTCATCTAATCAAAATTGTAGATAATATTACTACTACTAATACTACTAGTGGAAATAAAGCAATTGAAATGAAGATGAAAGAAATCCTTGTCCAAAATGAATAATGCTTAACAATGCTTCATCTAATCAAAATTTCAGATAATATTACTACTACTAATACTACTAGTGGAAATAAAGCAATTGAATTGAAGATGAAAGAAATCCTTGTCCAAAATGAATAATGCTTGACAATGCTTCATCTAATCAAAATTGTAGATAATATTACTACTACTAATACTACTAGTGCAAATAAAGCAATTGAAATGAAGATGAAAGAAATCCTAGTCCAAAATGAATAATGCTTGACAATGCTTCATCTAATCAAAATTGCAGATAATATTACTACTACTAATACTACTAGTGGAAATAAAGCAATTGAAATGAAGATGAAAGAAATCCTAGTCCAAAATGAATAATGCTTGACAATGCTTCATCTAATCAAAATTGTAGATAATATTACTACTACTAATACTACTAGTGGAAATAAAGCAATTGAATTGAAGATGAAAGAAATCCTTGTCCAAAATGAATAATGCTTGACAATGCTTCATCTAATCAAAATTGTAGATAATATTACTACTACTAATACTACTAGTGGAAATAAAGTAATTGAAATGAAGATGAAAGAAATCCTAGTCCAAAATGAATAATGCTTGACAATGCTTCATCTAATCAAAATTGTAGATAATATTACTACTACTAATACTACTAGTGGAAATAAAGCAATTGAAATGAAGATGAAAGAAATCCTAGTCCAAAATGAATAATGCTTAACAATGCTTCATCTAATCAAAATTGTAGATAATATTACTACTACTAATACTACTTGTGGAAATAAAGCAATTGAAATGAAGATGAAAGAAATCCTAGTCCAAAATGAATAATGCTTAACAATGCTTCATCTAATCAAAATTGTAGATAATATTACTACTACTAATACTACTAGTGGAAATAAAGCAATTGAAATGAAGATGAAAGAAATCCTAGTCCAAAATGAATAATGCTTAACAATGCTTCGTCTAATCAAAATTGCAGATAATATTACTACTACTAATACTACTAGTGGAAATAAAGCAATTGAAATGAAGATGAAAGAAATGCTAGTCCAAAATGAATAATGCTTGACAATGCTTCATCTAATCAAAATTGCAGATAATATTACTACTACTAATACTACTAGTGGAAATAAAGCAATTGAAATGAAGATGAAAGAAATCCTAGTCCAAAATGAATAATGCTTAACAATGCTTCATCTAATCAAAATTGCAGATAATATTACTACTACTAATACTACTAGTGGAAATAAAGCAATTGAAATGAAGATGAAAGAAATGCTAGTCCAAAATGAATAATGCTTGACAATGCTTCATCTAATCAAAATTGCAGATAATATTACTACTACTAATACTACTAGTGGAAATAAAGCAATTGAAATGAAGATGAAAGAAATCCTAGTCCAAAATGAATAATGCTTAACAATGCTTCATCTAATCAAAATTGCAGATAATATTACTACTACTAATACTACTAGTGGAAATAAAGCAATTGAAATGAAGATGAAAGAAATCCTAGTCCAAAATGAATAATGCTTGACAATGCTTCATCTAATCAAATTTGTAGATAATATTACTACTACTAATACTACTAGTGGAAATAAAGCAATTGAAATGAAGATGAAAGAAATGCTAGTCCAAAATGAATAATGCTTGACAATGCTTCATCTAATCAAAATTGTAGATAATATTACTACTACTAATACTACTAGTGGAAATAAATCAATTGAAATGAAGATGAAAGAAATCCTAGTCCAAAATGAATAATGCTTGACAATGCTTCATCTAATCAAAATTGTAGATAATATTACTACTACTAATACTACTAGTGGAAATAAAGCAATTGAAATGAAGATGAAAGAAATCCTAGTCCAAAATGAATAATGCTTAACAATGCTTCATCTAATCAAAATTGTAGATAATATTACTACTACTAATACTACTTGTGGAAATAAAGCAATTGAAATGAAGATGAAAAAATCCTAGTCCAAAATGAATAATGCTTAACAATGCTTCATCTAATCAAAATTGTAGATAATATTACTACTACTAATACTACTAGTGGAAATAAAGCAATTGAAATGAAGATGAAAGAAATCCTAGTCCAAAATGAATAATGCTTAACAATGCTTCATCTAATCAAAATTGCAGATAATATTACTACTACTAATACTACTTGTGGAAATAAAGCAATTGAAATGAAGATGAAAGAAATCCTAGTCCAAAATGAATAATGCTTAACAATGCTTCATCTAATCAAAATTGCAGATAATATTACTACTACTAATACTACTAGTGGAAATAAAGCAATTGAAATGAAGATGAAAGAAATGCTAGTCCAAAATGAATAATGCTTGACAATGCTTCATCTAATCAAAATTGCAGATAATATTACTACTACTAATACTACTAGTGGAAATAAAGCAATTGAAATGAAGATGAAAGAAATCCTAGTCCAAAATGAATAATGCTTAACAATGCTTCATCTAATCAAAATTGCAGATAATATTACTACTACTAATACTACTAGTGGAAATAAAGCAATTGAAATGAAGATGAAAGAAATCCTAGTCCAAAATGAATAATGCTTAACAATGCTTCATCTAATCAAAATTGTAGATAATATTACTACTACTAATACTACTAGTGGAAATAAAGCAATTGAAATGAAGATGAAAGAAATCCTAGTCCAAAATGAATAATGCTTAACAATGCTTCATCTAATCAAAATTGTAGATAATATTACTACTACTAATACTACTTGTGGAAATAAAGCAATTGAAATGAAGATGAAAGAAATCCTAGTCCAAAATGAATAATGCTTAACAATGCTTCATCTAATCAAAATTGCAGATAATATTACTACTACTAATACTACTAGTGGAAATAAAGCAATTGAAATGAAGATGAAAGAAATCCTAGTCCAAAATGAATAATGCTTAACAATGCTTCATCTAATCAAAATTGCAGATAATATTACTACTACTAATACTACTAGTGGAAATAAAGCAATTGAAATGAAGATGAAAGAAATGCTAGTCCAAAATGAATAATGCTTGACAATGCTTCATCTAATCAAAATTGCAGATAATATTACTACTACTAATACTACTAGTGGAAATAAAGCAATTGAAATGAAGATGAAAGAAATCCTAGTCCAAAATGAATAATGCTTAACAATGCTTCATCTAATCAAAATTGCAGATAATATTACTACTACTAATACTACTAGTGGAAATAAAGCAATTGAAATGAAGATGAAAGAAATCCTAGTCCAAAATGAATAATGCTTGACAATGCTTCATCTAATCAAAATTGTAGATAATATTACTACTACTAATACTACTAGTGGAAATAAAGCAATTGAAATGAAGATGAAAGAAATGCTAGTCCAAAATGAATAATGCTTGACAATGCTTCATCTAATCAAAATTGTAGATAATATTACTACTACTAATACTACTAGTGGAAATAAAGCAATTGAAATGAAGATGAAAGAAATCCTAGTCCAAAATGAATAATGCTTGACAATGCTTCATCTAATCAAAATTGTAGATAATATTACTACTACTAATACTACTAGTGGAAATAAAGCAATTGAAATGAAGATGAAAGAAATCCTAGTCCAAAATGAATAATGCTTAACAATGCTTCATCTAATCAAAATTGTAGATAATATTACTACTACTAATACTACTTGTGGAAATAAAGCAATTGAAATGAAGATGAAAGAAATCCTAGTCCAAAATGAATAATGCTTAACAATGCTTCATCTAATCAAAATTGTAGATAATATTACTACTACTAATACTACTAGTGGAAATAAAGCAATTGAAATGAAGATGAAAGAAATCCTAGTCCAAAATGAATAATGCTTGACAATGCTTCATCTAATCAAAATTGTAGATAATATTACTACTACTAATACTACTAGTGGAAATAAAGCAATTGAAATGAAGATGAAAGAAATCCTAGTCCAAAATGAATAATGCTTAACAATGCTTCATCTAATCAAAATTGTAGATAATATTACTACTACTAATACTACTTGTGGAAATAAAGCAATTGAAATGAAGATGAAAGAAATCCTAGTCCAAAATGAATAATGCTTAACAATGCTTCATCTAATCAAAATTGTAAATAATATTACTACTACTAATACTACTAGTGGAAATAAAGCAATTGAAATGAAGATGAAAGAAATCCTAGTCCAAAATGAATAATGCTTAACAATGCTTCATCTAATCAAAATTGCAGATAATATTACAACTACTAATACTACTAGTGGAAATAAAGCAATTGAAATGAAGATGAAAGAAATGCTAGTCCAAAATGAATAATGCTTGACAATGCTTCATCTAATCAAAATTGCAGATAATATTACTACTACTAATACTACTAGTGGAAATAAAGCAATTGAAATGAAGATGAAAGAAATCCTAGTCCAAAATGAATAATGCTTAACAATGCTTCATCTAATCAAAATTGCAGATAATATTACTACTACTAATACTACTAGTGGAAATAAAGCAATTGAAATGAAGATGAAAGAAATGCTAGTCCAAAATGAATAATGCTTGACAATGCTTCATCTAATCAAAATTGCAGATAATATTACTACTACTAATACTACTAGTGGAAATAAAGCAATTGAAATGAAGATGAAAGAAATCCTAGTCCAAAATGAATAATGCTTAACAATGCTTCATCTAATCAAAATTGCAGATAATATTACTACTACTAATACTACTAGTGGAAATAAAGCAATTGAAATGAAGATGAAAGAAATCCTAGTCCAAAATGAATAATGCTTAACAATGCTTCATCTAATCAAAATTGCAGATAATATTACTACTACTAATACTACTAGGGGAAATAAAGCAATTGAAATGAAGATGAAAGAAATCCTAGTCCAAAATGAATAATGCTTGACAATGCTTCATCTAATCAAAATTGCAGATAATATTACTACTACTAATACTACTAGTGGAAATAATGCAATTGAAATGAAGATGAAAGAAATCCTAGTCCAAAATGAATAATGCTTAACAATGCTTCATCTAATCAAAATTGCAGATAATATTACTACTACTAATACTACTAGTGGAAATAAAGCAATTGAAATGAAGATGAAAGAAATGCTAGTCCAAAATGAATAATGCTTGACAATGCTTCATCTAATCAAAATTGTAGATAATATTACTACTACTAATACTACTAGTGGAAATAAAGCAATTGAAATGAAGATGAAATAAATACTAGTCCAAAATGAATAATGCTTAACAATGCTTCATCTAATCAAAATTGTAGATAATATTACTACTACTAATATTACTAGTGGAAATAAAGCAATTGAAATGAAGATGAAAGAAATCCTACTCCAAAATGAATAATGCTTAACAATGCTTCATCTAATCAAAATTGTAGATAATATTACTACTACTAATAATACTAGTGGAAATAAAGCAATTGAAATGAAGATGAAAGAAATCCTAGTCCAAAATGAATAATGCTTAACAATGCTTCATCTAATCAAAATTGTAGATAATATTACTACTACTAATACTACTAGTGGAAATAAAGCAATTGAAATGAAGATGAAAGAAATCCTAATCAAGAATGAATAATGTTTCCCTACGCATTGCTTCCCCTAACTTCTCTTAACACCTTCCCTTTTTTAGCTTAATGCTCGTATGACTTTTGTCGGGGTTTTAATTGCAGTCGTTGTGACTTACTTCGTCGATGAGATTTCCTTAGTGCACCTTTTCCTGGAGTCCCTTGGCATTACTTGGGATCTTTGTTGAGGCAGTTGAAAGGTGTCCAGTAGAATGACCAGCGTTAAGGTAAAGTTTAATTTATTCTCTGGAAGGTTTTATCCTTTTAATCGTTTTGCATGTCGGACCCAGACTGAATATTGTATATCCACGTCATACGTAACATTTCCAGAGGCGTATAATGCGCCCTTGGATATATTTTACGTTAACCGTTGCGGTGATCTTTTGCTAGTACAGGTTGCCCTGATACATATTTGCGTTTCACTTTTTACATGGTAACGGTTAAATTGTTCTTCCACCCCTGTGTTATTTTTTAGGGAATTGTTTTTAGTTGTGTCGACTTGAATGCTGTAAACAATTAAGCTACTCTGAAATTAAAACCAGATTCTAAGACATTTTTAAGAGAAAAAATAGTACGGTTTCCTATGCTGCAATGAAATTTTATTGAAAAAGAACTGAAACGTCTTCAGCAAAATGGTGTAATAGAGCCTGTAAATTACTCCGCGTGGGCAGCTTGTATTGTAGTTGTTAAAAAGGCAAATGGAAAAGTCCGGCTATGTGCTGAGTACTCGACCGGTTTGAATGGTTCTATGGATGCACAGGAGTAGCCACTTCCAGTGCTGGAGGATTTTTTTCACATAACTCAACGGCGGAATTTGCTTTTAAAAGGTGGATCTTTCCGATGCTTTTCTTCAACTGTAATTTGATGAGGAGTACAAAGATCTCCTTACTATCAACAGCCACAAGGGATTATTCAGATTTAACCATCTTAACTTCGATATCAAACCAGAACAAGCCATTTTCCAACGGTCGCCATGCTGGCCGAATTGACAGAAGTTGCAAAATTGATCGTTAACGTCGTTGTTGCAGAAACAAATCAAAATGTAACGTTTAATTTTTGTTTTCAACCGAATCCATTTTAAAGCTGAAAATATCTTGAGTTTATTTTCGATAAAAATGGTGGAAGACCAAACCCGGAAAATATCTCATCAATAAAAAAAAACAAAAAAACAAAAAACATGGCAGCACTGACAAATTTAACGAAATTACATTCTTTACTTGGTTTGGTTACAGTATTACAGTATTATTTTATTGCTTTAACTTCATCAAATTAATGTACACCTCAACAATCTTTTGAAAATGATGACATAGATGTCATCCATCCAAATGGATACAACAGAAAGGAAGATACAAGAAATCCTAGTACAAAACGAATAATGCTTGAAAATGGTATCAGCACACGTCAAGTGGTCCAAGCTATCGTACATCTAATAGTACCACACGGAGGGTACTTCAGTACCTGCTCCTGTATCTGTAACATCTACAACCTTGTGAAGGGTCTTTCACCTTCTGATCACTCATCACGGGAGAACTTTTGCCGATGGTTTATTGCACAAATTGCCGATCCGTTGTTTGTCTCTTCAGTCTTGTTTATGGATGAGGCATCGGTAGAGATCGAATAACACATTTACACAGCCAAAGCTTTTGGGCGGATTGGAATCCCCATGGTATCATAGAAGCCAGACACAAACATCAGTTTACGCTTAATGTGTGATCTGGAATTGTAGGTGACTGTCTGGTCGGGATTTTATTTCGAACACGCTTCCGGACCTGCTAGAGCGTCGATCCAAGCTAATACGAAGACGCATGGTGCGGTTCATGCATGATGAGGCTACAGCACAATTTAGTCACATTGTTTGCGATGCAATAGTTGACATCAACTATGAAAGATGGATAGGTAGGAGAAGATCTGTTCCATGGCCTGCTCGTTTTCCCGACATCAATCCTTTGAACTTTTATATGTGGGGCCATCTACAACAATTCAGAGACGCTTCATCGACATGCCATGTGGGCCTGCGAAACCATACGGCACAGTGTGGGGGTATTTGAAAGGGTCCAACTGTGAATGATTCAGCAAGTGCATGCGTGTTTAGAATCGAGTAGAGGACATTTTGAACATTTGTTACGAGTTGCTGTGTTGAAGTACAATGATGGCTTTTTGGACATATAATTATTTGAATATTTTATCTTGTTTTGGTAGCAGGCACCCGCCTCCAATGTTTGCAAAAGTGTTTTTGGATGGTATTTTGAATTATATATTCAACCACATCTACCGTAAATTTTAAACTTAACTCTAAAACGAAGGTTTTGCGGACATATGTTTATATGAACCTTTTCCATGTTTTGATGTGAGGGACCCGCCCCGAAATTTGTAAATATATTTTTGATACACCCTATATATATATATATATATATATATATATATATATATATATATATATAAACAAAAAGAAAGAACAGTAAGATATATAATCCGGTGTTCTTATAAATAATTTTACATACTGTAAGTAATTCTAATACATTTACTTCTTTTAAAAAAGAAACATAGTCTATTAGAAATAACAGTGAAAATATTTTAAAGTTGTATTTAAAATTGTAGTTAAATAAAAAGAAATTCTAACCTAAACATCTTTTAAAATTGTAATTATATAAAACGTATTGTAACCTATAGATCTCCCTCCAAGTACTAAACGCACTTAAAAGATTCAAATAAAACACCTACAGTAAAATGAATTTAATATGAAAAGTTAGATGTATGTCATTGATTGACCCATGTCCTTTGTACTTACATGAGAAACAAGTTATTACTAAGTTTATATAAAAAATAAAAGTTTACTAAATCAGTGAAATCAGTTAGCTATTTTTGGCATCATTGTCATAAAGTTTACTTAGAAAAAAAAAGATACCTAATAATATACATACTTATAGTTGATGTGAAAATAACTCTACATCCTGTAAGGGATTCAATACATTTACTTGTTCTTAAAAGAAATATAGTATATTAAAAATTAATAGCGAAAATATTTTTCAAATTGTAGTTAAATAAAACGTATTCTAACCTGAACAACCCCCCAACCAAAAAAAAAAAAAAAAAATCTTTAAATATACATATAGAAAAAATGCCGTAAGAATTTTTGCCGTTAACAATAAAATTAAAAAAAAATCCAGACGACATGCGGATGTCAGATTTCATTGAAGAATAAATCCCTACCTCCTACCAAAACGTAGCTAATAATGGATACATCAAAATATAAACATAAAAACACGCAAACACCCCTGTCTAGTAGAAGTGAATTAATCTGTAACCTTGGAAACGTGAATTATGATTTTAGCTGTGTCTTTAAAACCCAGTAATTTTAAAAGTTACTCCAAAATTCGCTTGAGGATGAAATGGAACTAATGTCTTTAATTTAATTACAAAATTAAATTCGGACCTTACATTTTTGAAACATGGTTAGAACTGTGTAGCAGAAAAAAACATATTTTAAATCAATTAATTTATTATATATATATACATATATATATATATATATATATATATATATATATATATATATGAGTGGATATATATATATATATATATATATATATATATATATATATATATATATATATATATATATATATATATATATAAGTGGATTCAATTTCGTAACTGAATCAATTAAGATGTCAGATCCTCATGCGTCGAAACCGACGGGGTAGTCCATTATATATATATATATTATTTATATATATATAAAAGCTGAGAAAAATATATTAATAACTTTTGACATGAACTAAGATTTATAAAGAAAAGATACAGAATAAATATTAACGGCTTATTTAAAAGTCACTTTTTTCTTTATTCTTTAATGACGAGAAAATACTCCGATTCCTTCTTTAAGCATACACACACGCGCACACAAACATTTAATTCTCTCGCTTTGGATGTGATTAAACCTAGTAGGGCGAAAGACGTAATCAAATCTAGTTTCACTGAAAAATTTTCCATTTATCAAGTTTTATATATATATATATATATATATATATATATATATATATATACACGCAGACATGACAGAATTGAATAGACACCAAGATAAATTTTATTTCTGATTTTTTTTAATAACCAAGATAAATTAACTTAGATTATTTGATTAAAATTGCAAATAACAATACTGGAACATGCCATGAACCAAAGGAGCATCAGACCTATCCGAATTTCAGCGAGGACGTATCGTGGGCCAACATGAAGGTGGTCTTAGTCAAAGAAAACTATCTGAAAATCTTTCAATACCCGTTTCTACTGTTAATAGAGTGATCGTACAATTCACCAGAGAGGGCAAGAAGTACACAAAACCTCATCCGGGCTGCCCTGGGCCCTCTGAAAGAACCATGCGTCTTGTCGAATGAAATGTTGAACAGGATCCACGTTGCAAGGCCTCTGTCATAGCAACACAAGTTGATGTCAGTCCCAGAACAGCTATCAGGTATCTTCACAAGCTGGGCTACTATAGCAGAGCTGCGAGAAGGAAACCACTTCTCCGTCCAGCCAATATCAAACGCAGAAAGGATTGGGCTCATAAGATGGTGGAGAGAACTGTGACCTTTTGGACCACTGTCATTTTCTCTGATGAGTCAAGATTCGCATTATTTTCCGACAGTGGAAGAGTATGGGCATCGAGACTCTGTAGTCAAGAGTTTGATTTAAAAAGTTTGCAGCCAACGGTGAAATATGGGGGCCTTTCAGTAATGGTATGGGGTGCAATTTGGAGTGATGGTCGCTCAGAACTTGTGGAGTGTGAAGGAAACATTAATTCAACCAAATATGTTTCTATATTAAAGAAAGGGTTCCTTCCAATATTCTCAAGTAGTAGAATGAGTAAAGTTGACTCCCTATTTATGGAAGATGGATCTCCATGTCACACTGCTCAAGCAACACAACATTGGTTGAGACAAAATGGGATCAATAAACTTCGATGACCAAGTCAGTCCCCCGGATATTAACCTTATTGAACACCTTTGGGGCATATTAGATCGAAAACTCCGCAAAAAGAACAGGAAGCAATCTTCTAAACCCGAACTTTTAGGATTGTTGCGTCAAACATGGCAAGAATTCGTGAACTGATCGCTAGCATGCCTAGAAGGGTCCTTGCATTAAAAAAAAGCAAAAGGGATGTCAACCAAGTATTAGTTATTAAATTTATGACCATTTATAATTAATTATTTGTATAAATTGTTTAATAAAATAAACGGTTTCTGTGAGCGTCTATTCAATTCTGTCATATATATATATATATATATATATATATATATATATATATATATATATAACACCAGATCAAATATTAATTAAATAATTAAGAAAGAGACACACTCAGGGCTCCATGACTATAATTTATTAGGTTGGTGCAAAAATAATGACGTAATAATGTCGTTTTTTGTCGTATTTTTTAACGTAAAAAACGACATTATTACGTCATTATCTTTGCATCAACCTAATATTTCCCAGAAAATATATTTTCCTGGCTCATTAGGTCACATCTTAAGTTACTAGAGATATGAACTGATGAACCAGGAAAAATATATTTTCTGGGAAAATAAATTATAACCATGAAACCTTGAGTGTGTCTCTTTCTTAATTATTTTATATATATATCAGGTCATCCTATAAGTTCTGTCCGAATTTTGAATAAAGAAAACAAGTGACCAAATGTTACATTTAATTACAGATTCGATCAACAATGTATTTTTCCTGATTATCTATGACTTCCTTCCATCTATTAACAAGCTTACTAATTCTATTACTGTAAAATTCTTTTGGTTTTGATTCGAAGAACTCACAAATGTCAGTTTTAACCTCTTCCTGTGTTACAAAAGCTGTTTCTTCCAAATGATTCTGTAAGCTACAAAATAAATGGTAGTCTGAAGGAGCAAGATCGGGAGAATAAGAAGGATGAGGAATTGTCTCCCAACTAAATTCTTCAATGTTTTGTGACATGATTCTTGCTGCGTGGGGTCGCGCATTGTCCTGATGAAACATCACCTCTTTTCGATTCACTAGAGCAGGTAATTTTTCCCTCAAAGCTTGGTTCAAACGCTCTAATTGCTGACAGTATATTTGAACATTAATTGTTGCATTAGGTGGTAAGAATTCAAAGTGGATTATTCCTTGGCGATCCCACCAGATTGAAAGAAGAACCTTTTGCCCATGAAGTTCCATTCTCGGCTGTGGCTAGAGTCCTTCCCCTTTACCAAGCCACTATCCACGACGCTTTACATTTTGATAAAATATCTATTTTCGTCACCAGTCACAAATCTATCCAAAAAAGTGAAACAAGTTGGCGAGAATGGAGAGAAGAGCAGATGTCAACTCAGGATTTGAGGTTGTTTTCAGACAATTCAGGCACCCATTTTCCAAGTTTAGGAACTTTTCCAAGTTGTTGAAGATGACGATGAACAGTTGTATGGTTTGAACTGAGAACCACTGCCAATTCCTCAACTGATAAAACAGGATTTTCTTCAAAGGCTGCTTCAAGAAGCTTTTCATCAAACTCAACTGGATGTCCGGTTCGATCTTCATCTTCAAGGGTGAAATGTCCACCTCTGAATTTTGCAAACCATCGTCTGCAAGTTTATCATTCACACATTCCTCTCCATAAACTGAGTAAATGTTTCTAGCCGCTTCAGCTGCTGAGTTTCCTTTCTTGAACTCATAAAGCATTATGTGCCTCAAATGATTCTTGGGTACTTTCATGTTAGCAGGGTTTTAATCAAACAATATTTAATTTTATTGTTCTCTGAAATAAAGTTTGATCACTTTAAATGCATCTAAACATAAAAATAATGTTCAGCTCCATTAGGCATTATAAAATACTCTTTAAATTTCGTTCATTTTAACAAAAAATTAAAATTCGGACAGAGCTTATGGGATGACCTGATATATATATATATGAGATGGGAAGACTATATTTACATATGGCTTTTTAGTGTGATTTCTGTCATTTGGCATGTCTGTGGCCCGGCAGTGACCTCGTCCTAAGGGTGACAGATTAAGGAGGTCGGACTTTAATACACTGGATATTTCTTTTATGGGCAAAAATAGAGGAAAACCTTATGAGACGTTTGTCACATTACCATCTTGTTTTTCAATTGAAACTCAATCTTACGTAATATTACAGTTTATTTAATTTCGGAATGCATCTGTCAGCGTCAGCCAATGGGTGTTTGACTTTGGATTTTTTTTCGAACGTGGATTATACATCATCGCAAAGATATGAGAGAGAATCTATTTTTGCATTTGGTGTAGGTGTTTATACATCGAATCTTTTTCTCAGAATAGTGCACGCACACACCATGTGCCTTCGGGTCGATCCCATTTTAACTTGTCGGTGTCAGCAATTAACATATTATGTGGTGCAGCTAGGACGCCATCTTCCAATCACCCTGTTGAAGAACCAACCTTCTCTGATGACATACTGAGTCTATTCTCGTTTTATAAGTAGTGAGTCACATACTGGGGTACTATTTTTCGATGTCGGGTCGATTAAGTTTTCATCTGTCAGTTTCAGCAAAATACATCCTATTTGGCGGGAATTTGAACTTGGTTCTAAGGCGGCCATCTTCCCGGTCACACTGTTGATGTACCTATCTTCTCTGATGATATACTGTGTCAATTCTGGCTTTATCAGTGGTGAGTTACATACTGCGTTACTATTTTTCTCTGCCGAAACGATTACGTTTTCGCCTGTCGGTGTCAGAAAATAACATCCTATTTGGCGAGGATCGGAATTTGGTTCCTAGGCGGCCATCTTCCAGGTCAACACGTTCATCCACCCGGCTTCTCTGGTGACATACCGAGTCTGTTCCAATATTATCAGGGGTAAGTCACATTCCATAGTACTATTTCCCGATGTTGGATCGATTAGGTTTTCACCTGTCGGTGTCAGCAAATAACATCCTATTTGGTGGAGATCTGAACTGGGTGTCGAGTCGGCCATCGTCCAGGTCAACCATCTTCTCTGGTGACATACCGAGTTTGTTCCGGTAATTTTAGGGGTGAGTCACATTCCATTGTACTATTTTCCGATGTTGGATCGATTAGGTTTTCACCTGTCGGTGTCAGCAAATAACATCCTATTTGGCGGAGATCTGAACTTGGTGTCGAGGCGGCCATCGTCCAGGTCAACCCGTCCATGAACCCGTCTTCTCTGGTGACATACCGAGTCTGTTCCGATAATTTTAGGGGTGAGTCACATTCCATAGTACTATTTTCCGAGGCCGAGTCGATCACCTTTTCACCTGTCGGTGTCAGCAACTGACATCTTATGTAACGCGCATATACACTTGTTGCTACCATTTCTTATATATATACAGCCGTTTCAGTCTGTATATATTCGCTAAGAGGCACAAATTCTTAATGCAAAATTAGATTGCAGACACTCATTTGCTAATTCGGTAATTCAAGGGGAAATGAAAAGGCGCTCAAACGCGCCAAACTGTTGTGATAGTCTGGCGCTTGCCAATCTATCAGAACTTGTAGCTGTCAACTGACCCGATCAAATTTCCAAGACCATGTGTTCCGTTTTAGTTGGGAGATCATTTTTGTTTTATTTTTAATTGATTGATTAATTCTACAGCTTCTCAACCAATTCTTTACAGTTATTTAAAGCTAGACAATATATATATATTTTAAAAATATACATATATTTATATATATATATATTTTTTATATATATATATTTTATTTTCTAAGACTTTATTGAAGACAAGCATGTTTTACTGATACAAGTTCTACTAATTAACCCATAGCAGGAGGAGAAACGGTTGTTTCATAAATTTTCCAAGGGTATTTGAGCATATAACGAACCTAACACGAATTGAAACTCTTCTCTCCTATTAAAAACAATTGGATCAACCAACTTACAGCAACTGGTATCCCCAAGCGGATGCCCATCTAGGTACTAACCAGGCTGGAAGTTGCTTAACTACGATGATCGATACCACCCGCACATTCAAGCTATTCCCAGGTAGGAAACAATCTAGGTACTTACCAGGCTAGAAGTTGCTTAACTTCAGTGATAATAAGGACACCATTGTTTCTATTTGATATGACCGTAAGCCATAACGCCCGCATATCCAAGCTTACAGCATGTGGTATCCCCAAGCGGTCACCCATCTATATACTAACCAGGCTTGACGTTGCTTAACTTCAGTGACCGTACGTGAACCGGTTTTTCAGTGTAAATTGGTCGTAATTTTCTATTAATAAATAAGCTGTTTTTTTATATTTTAAATGAAATAAAAAGTTCATTATTTACATTATTCGGACTATTTTCCTCATTGTCGCCATATTTATTACAACGTTTCGGCCGTTGTATGCTCGGCATTCTTCAGGTGGTTGGAATGTCGAACTGAACCATTTATTTCGCTCACTGGGGTAGACAGTTCTAGTTCCACGTGCCATGTTTAATAGATGTCAGTTATCAGTTATCTTCTGTTAATTTTCCTCTGAAAGTTCTTCACTGTCTTAACCGGGTATTGAACTCACACTCTTTGGGTTCTGTTATTGGATCTAGTTAACGCCTTTATGCACTGAGCAATGTGTCCTTGAGATATATAGATAGAAATAAAAAAGTTTATATCAACATACTGATATAAATTTCAATTTTTTGAAGCTTGGAAAAATGAAATTTCTAAATGATGAAAAAGTGGAATCTTTTCGCAAAAAATGGAGTTAATTTTCGTTATCTACTCAAAGAATCGCACTTGAAAAGTGCAGTCTTGTTTCTGTAGGAAAATCATTGTTGAACAGTGTTATATCGATTCTCATTGGAAAGAAGTGGTTGTACTAACAAAACTATAACACGTGCCGACTAATGAATAACATGAGATTTGAATTTTTCATATGTAGCAGTACAATTCATTCACTCCAATTACTCCATTTTGTTTTTTTGTCTTTCCTTCTTTTGTTTATTTGCCTTTCATTTCTTTTGCTTTTGTTGTCTTATTTGTCATTTTTTATATTTTCTTCATTTCTTTCTTTTGTATTTTCTTTATTTTTGTTTTGCTTTCTTTCATTTGTTCTTTCTTAAAATATTTATAATGTCTATGTTATTTTATTTTTATTTTTTTTTTGCTTTTTCTTTTTGCTTTACTTTTTTCACTTTGTTTTTCTTTGCTTCCGTTTTTTCTTTAGTTCTGTCTTTCTTTTGTTTCTTTCTTTCTTTTTGATTGAATCATTTATTTTCTTTCATTCTTTCATTTATCCTTTCATTCTTTTGTATTGCCTTTCTTTCTTTCTTTTGTATTTTCTTCTTTCTTTTTTGCCTTGTTTCATTTTGTTTTAAGCTTTTTGTTTCTTTGTTTCTGTTCGTTTTTGGATGTTTCTTTTGTTTTTTTTTTATATACAGTGTAACCCGGATATAAGAGAGTTGTCGGGATCGGATAAGAAGTCTCTTATATCCGGGTTTATCTTATATCCGGGTTTGGTCTATTTTGTTTAGGTAAGTATGGCTCTAATTTGGGACCAGATAAAATATCTCTTATATCCCGGTTTCTCTTATATCCGGGTCTCTTATATCCGGGTTACACTGTATTTGTATTTTTTGTTTCTTTTGTTTTTGTTTCTTTATTTTGGTTTCTCTTTTTTTCTTTTTCTTTGTGATTTTCTTTCTTTTGTTTTTTTTCTTTCTATTTTTCTTTCTTTTATTTTCTTTTTCTCTCTTTCTTTTGCTTGTATCTTTTCTTTTCTTTCTTTCTTTCAAATTTTATTTCCTTCTTTTATATAGCCATTGTTAATTTCTTTTGTATTTTCTTCACTTCCTTCTTTGTTTTCTTTCTTTCCTTTGTTTATATTTCTTTTTCTATTTTCTTTCTTAATATTTTTCTTTCCTTCTTTCTTTTTTTTTTCGCTTTGTTTCATTTTATCTTTCTCTCTTTCTTTGTTTCTTTTGTTTTTTTGTTGTCTCTTGTTTTCATTATTTGTTTTTCTTTCTTTTATATTTTCTTTTCTTCTTTCTTTCATTTTGCTTTCTTTGTTTTTCTTTTTCTTTTTTTCTCATTTTTTTTATTTCTTTGTGATTTTCTTTCTTTTGTTTTTCTTTTCTTTTCGTTTTTCTTTCTTTCTAAAATTTTGTTTGTGTTTCTTTTCTTTTCCTTCTTTGTTGCAGGAATAAAAATTTTCGAATTGTTGAAAGTTCAGAAATTGCGGATGATTTCATTTTGCCAATGTAGGTTAGTATAATGGCGGACAAGCTAGAGGTCTTAAATTTAAGATCGCTTTTCTCACCTTTTAATTAAATATTGTTGAGTCAACATAAACACGGACCAAAATAAAACAATTTTTTTTACATATATTCGTAGATATTTGTCATTACATCTGTAAACACTCACACACACCCCATATCATCATTCAATGTTTAATAATAATCTTTTCATTTTATGTCAGCAGAAAGCATTAGCTCGTGAAGACACAACGAGTCACTCTTCTGGAGGTCAGCATCTGCCATATACTCAAGAATAAAATATGGTTTACTGCTAGAAGTTTTGTTTTTCACTCGTGGGTAATGATCTGGCCGAAAAGTAATTTCGATAAGATCAAATTGCCAGCTGATCTCAGATATAACCTACAATCTGTTGTTAACTGGGACAAGGAATGATTTGTTAATTTTAACACCTTCGAAACGAAACTACTTACTATCAATCATCTGAGAGATACATTTCTTCCTTCCATCAGTATGGCTGATGCTGACCTCCAGAAGAGTGACTCGTTGTGTCTTCACGAGATAATGATTTCTGCTGACATAAAATGAAAAGATTATTATTAAACATTGAATGAGGATATGGAGTGTGTGTGAGTGTTTATAGATGTAATGACAAATATCTACGGGTAGATGTAAAAAAAATGTTTTATTTTGGTCGGTTTTTATGTTGACCCAGCAATATTTAATTAAAAGTTGAGAGAACTAATCTTAAATTTCAGACCTCTGGCTTGTCCGCCAACATACTAACTTGCATTGACAAAGTGAAATCACCCGCAATTCCTGAACTTTAAACAATTCGAAAATTTTTATTCCTTTAAAAAAGAAGGAAAATAAAATAAACAAACACAAACAAAATTTAAGAAAGAAAGAAAAACCAAACAAAAAAAAACAAAACAAAAGAAATAAAATTACAAAGATATAAAAAAGAGAAAGAAAGAAAAACAAAAACAAAGAAAGCAAAATGAAAGAAAGAAAGAAAGAGAGCAAAGCAAAATGAAACAAAGCAATACAAAGGAAAGAAAGAAAGAAAAAATATTAAGAAAGAAAATAGAAAAAGAAATAAAAACAAATGAAAGACAGAAAACGAAAGAAAAAAGTGAAGAAAATACAAATGAAATTAAGAATGGCTATATAGAAGAACGAAAGAACAAATGAAAGAAAGAAAGAAAAGAAAAGATACAAGTAAAAGAAAGAGGGAAAAAGAAAAGAAAAGAAAAGAAAGAAAAACAACAGAAAGAAAAAAGAATAAAACAAAGGAAAGAAAACCACAAAGAAAGAAAAAGAGAAAAAAAGAGAGGCAATAACAAAGGAAGCAAAACAAAAGAAATAAAAAAAAATAAAATACAAAAGAAAGAAAAACAAATAATGAAAAAAAGAGACAACAAAAAAACAAAAGAAAGAAAGAAAGAGAGAAAGATAAAATGAAACAAAACGAAAAAAAAGAAAGAAGGAAGGAAAATATAAACAAAGGAAACAGCAAAAGAAAAAACAAATGAAAGAAAGAAAACAAAAGAAAGAAGTGAAGAAAATACAAAAGAAATTAACAATGGCTATATAGAAGAACGAAAGAACAAATGAAAGAAAGAAAGAAAGAAAAGATACAAGCAAAAGAAAGAGGGAAAAAGAAAATAAAAAAATAAAAACAACAGAAAGAAAAAAGAATAAAACAAAGGAAAGAAAATCACAAAGAAAAAGAGAAAAAAGAGAAACCAAAATAAAGAAAGAAAAACAAAAGAAAGAAAAAATACAAATATATAAAAAAACAAAACAAAAGAAACACCCAAAAAACAACAGAAACAAAGAAACAAAAAGCTTAAAACAAAATGAAACAAAGCAAAAAAGAAAGAAGAAAATACAAAAGAAAGAAACAAAAACAATATAAAAGAACGAAAGAACAAAAGAAAGAAAGAAAATTAAAGATACAAGAAAAAGAAAGAAAGTAAAAAGAACGATTATATTGAATCAATTGCTAAGTCTGCTGCAAGGAAAGTTGGTTCACTGAGTCGTACTAAACAATCTTTTTCTCCCGAACCTATCTTGCATGTATATGAATCTGCCATTCGTCCATACTTCTAATACTGCTGCTCCATATGATATCGCGCCCATGCTATATAGTTAGAGCTTTGTGATAAAATCCAAAGAATTTGCCAAATTATCTGTTCTGTTTCTGGCATCGCGGCTTCATTTACATTCCCTCCTCCGTACCAATGCTTTCCTGTACCTTTTCCATAAATATTTTCATCGTAATTGTTCTGATAAACCTTTCGCTATATCACCTAGACTTTATGAATTTAAACGCAGTTCTAGAACTGACAACAGTTATCACCAATGTACATTCAATTTGGCTAGATGTAACTATAGTTTATATGTTAACAGTTTCTTCTCTCGCACTTCTCGCTTGTGGAACTCTCTTCTGGTTTTTTGCTTTTCATCTGATTTTGATCTTCAAAAATGTAAACGCAATGTCAATCGTTGTCTTCTGTCTTCTTGATTCTTTTTCTTTTATTGTTCCCATTGCTTAATAATGTTTCTCATTTTCTTATCCTTTCACAATCAATGACCCCCACGTGTCTTACGGAATTTATTGCCTTTCTTATGGTTAAATGATTAAAAAACAGAGAGTTGTTTTTTAGAAATTATGGGACAAATAGTGAAGAAAAAAGGTTTTGAGCATTTGACACACATATGGCATATTGAAGGCAAATCTAACTGAGGAAGACAACAAGTCACCAACTTAACAAGTTTTTAAATAGATCACAGAACAGTGGCGGGGGTAGTAAAAAATTAAATATTTCCAAGTTTTTTTAAAGGAAAGGAAGTTTTTAAAGGAAAGGAAGCCATGATCGCATACATCCTAAATAGAAGATGTTATCCCTGTGGAGACTAAGGGGTTCGCGGAATTTTATCCATTCTTTAGCTGACCAGATGTTAAAATCATATGCATGTACTTAAATACATTTAACTGCTCTAAAAAGTAAAAAAAAAAAAGTACAATCGGACCGATTTAATCAAGCTCCCTTGGGAAAATATCCATTGCCGGATTACAGAAAATTCCAGATGAGTGTAATCACCACTAAAAAACATATTTAAACATAGTCTTGCCGGCTTATTCCATATATCGGAAGTAACAGTAAAATTGTCCAAATCGTGTAATAACAAAATAGTTCATTTGTTATATTAAGCTTTGAACTGGTGTATCTTAGAAAGAATTAAAGATATCTTAATTACTCTGAGGTTTTTATAATACTATTGAACGCTACTTTGAGCAATAAGAATGTATAATTTCTCTCTGGGTCTAACAGAAGAATGGTGATGAAATCGGACATATTCGTCATTAATTCCTCACAGCTAAGAATAGTAAGCTTATGAAGGATTGAAATTAAGTTCAAATATATATTCATATATATATATATATATATATGTATATATATATTATTCCAGGATCATTTTCCAACTGATCTTCGCCCTCTCTAACCTTCTAACTTTCTGTCCTAGAGTAACAGGTTGCCTCACACGCTTCACTTCACGTACGATTTTATTTTTTCACCGCACTCGGACTGTCATAGTTTAAACTCCTCTCTCACGTGCCAAGCGTCCTATGAACTGAGTTGGATCTTTTCTAATTGATCTCTTTACTTCTAAGTTTAAATGATGATCACTCTTCCTGTTTTGAGCTCCTGATCCAGTTTTCCTTTTTTTCCGTCTGAACACCTGGAAAAAAAGAAATTCAATTAGTTTAGTGCTTTTTTAGATATTAGACATTTTGTGGGACTGATTGGGCAATTCTGTTGTTACATCCGGTATATATCTATATCTCTCTCTATATATATAATATATATATATATATATGTGAAGAAATATAGTTATAAAATGTGCTATATTTATGGGTTAAAGTGCTAAATATCTGAGATAGAACGTATGTAAATATAAAAGTGAACATTAAAGTCAACACTCAGAGGCGATAGGTTGTTTCATGTTAGACGCAATCGTCAGGCCACATGATATATATATATATATATACATACATATATATATATATATATATATATATATATATATATATATATATAAAGTTGCAAACTAAAAAAATAATAATGTACTTTGATGTAAGTATTTATTTATTTGTATATATATTTGATATTTCAGATTGGCCTCAATCTTTCTTCAGAAATAACGCTCTCTCTCTCTTTCTCTCTCTCTCTCTCTATATATATATATATATATATATATATATAAAGAGAGAGTTGGTTGTTAGAACAGCATATATATATACTTATATATGTTTATATGAATCAAATCTTAGCTTAATTTTTTGCAGGGTTTTTGCCCCTTTGAACTGTGTTGTTGTAGTTGTCAGCTGATTGGAATCGGTCAGTGACTAATTGCAGGACAAACATCGATTTCAGTAACTGAAATTCTGGGAAGTAATGAAGCCCAAGATTATTGACAATTTTATGGTTCTAGATACAGACAAAGGTCGCACAAAATTGTGTCAAATTAAATCACAGAGAAGGGACAACTACTATCTATCTATCTATCTATCTATCTATCTATCTATCTATCTATCTATCTGCTTATATATATAGCTCGCTGTCCGTTTATTAATCTCTCTCTATCTCTCTCTCTCTCGATATATATATATATATATATATATATATATATATATATATATATATATCAGTGCGTCTCTATCTATCTCAGTCCGTTCCTATCTATCTGTTTATATATATATATATATATATATATATATATATATATCGCTTTGTGTTTATTCATCTCTCTCTGATTATATATATATATATATATATATATATATATATACACACACACATATATATATATATATATATATCAGTGAGTTCCTATCTATCTATCTATCTTTTCATATATATCTCTCTCTATTTGTTTATTCATCTCTCTCTCTCTCTCTCACTATATATATATATATATATATATATATATATCAGCGAGTTCGTCTATCTATCTATCTTTTCATATATATCTCTATCTTTTCATATTTCTCTCTCTCTGTTTATTCATCTCTGTCTGTCTGTCTGTCTGTCTCTCTCTCTCTCTCTCTATATATATATATATATATATATATATATATATATATATATATATATATCAGTGACTTCCTATCTATCTATCTTTTCATATATCTCTCTCCATCTGTTTATTCATCTCTCTCTCTCTCTCTCTCTCTCTCTCTCTATATATATATATATATATATATATATATATATATATATATATATATATATATATCCGTTCCTATCTATCTATCTATCTATGGTTCATGTTTAGAATATTCTAGTGTCCTTGCTATTTACCTTGAATTCCTTAAGATCCAAAGAAGAATCTCCAAAATTATTGGTCCTGATCTGGTGACTAAAGCTCCAGTCTCTTTTCCCCGGCCATAACGTTGACTCTCTATGTCTTTTCTAGAAAAAACTTTCATGATAATTGTTCGAATGATCTGTTCGCCATGGTTCCTGGAATTTTTAAAAATTTAAGCGCAACATTAGACTGTCGTCGAGTTCTCGTCAATTTACAGTTGAGCCGACTAGATGCAGCCGTAAATTCTATGCTCACAGTTTCTTTTCTCGCACTTCTCACTTATGGAACTCCCTTCCAGCTCCATGCTTTCCAGTCAACTTTAATCTGTAAAAATTTAAATGCAATGTCAATGGCTATCTACTGTCCACCTGATTACTCTCTTCTCTTTCTGGTCATCATTAATGTTTCTGTTCCTAATTATTCGACACCCTGTAATCCCTTGTATTTTAATGGCATTACTACCTTGTTTGGATTAATTCCTATAAAAATATCTATCTATCTATCTATCTATCTATCTATCTATCTATCTATCTATTAGGTTGGTGCAAAAATAATGACGTAATAATGTCGTTTTTTGATGTATTTGTAACGTCAAAAAACGCCATTATTACGTCATTATTTTTGCACCAACCTAATATCTATCTGTTAATTATATATATATATATATATATATATATATATATATATATATATATATATATATATGATCATATCTATATTTGTTCACATCTGTCTATCCATCTCTCAATTTGTTATATTTATCTATCTATCTATCTATCTATCAGTGTCTCTTTTATTTCGTTCTTTCTTTCTTTTTCAGTGTATCTATCTATCTATCTAACTATCTATCTATCTTTCTATCTATCTATCTATCTATCTGCTTGTCTGTCTTGGGATATAAACGTAGTCTACGCAAAATGCGAAAAATAAACACACGCAAAAATAAAGTACTCAATAAGAAGCAATACTATTTAAAATAACGAAAGAAGCAAAGAAAGAAGCAAAAAAAAAAATATCTTGTCACGTGACTAGCTGACGGCTGTCTCAGAATGTCAAACCCCAAATGGTAACCATTCGCCAAATCCGTTGTATGAAAAACCGCCAAATAAAAATTCCTGCAATGGCGTCCGCCAACCTCCTGCCCGAAAACAAAAACCTTTTTTTTTGTTTCTGTTCGGAATGCTTCATCGTCGGGTAAATTGAAAGATCAGCAAAATAATTGATTTTATCGATTTGGTGCCGATTCGATAGGCAAGAAGCCCGAAGGCCCCGGGGTGAGATATCCGTGAGATTAAGGGAGAAAGTATGTCTTTTTTTTTTTTTTTTTTTGGTAGCCTTTTGGTCAATACAGACAAAGGTTGGTATAAGAAGAAATGATAGAAAATAGAAGAAAAAAGACTCATACGAATAGCCTGGAAAAGCCACACATATGCGCCTGCGCAAGAAAAGAGCGAAGACGGAGTGAGTTAATCAGAGAGATTGAGAACGATAGAGTGAAAGGAGGAGAAGAGAAAGAGAAGAACATTGAAAGAGAGGAAATAGTTAAAATGGGAAACGGAGGAGGAAGAACAAGAAATCGAAAGAAAAAAGAAAGGAATAAAGATTGAAATAGAAAGGAAATAAAATAAAAGAGGACGTTAATTCAGTATTCTAAAAAGAAGAAAATAGAGATGGAAGGAGAGATAGAGAGATAAAGAGAAATGAGGTGGAGACATTGATAAAGTGGATGGTGGAAAAATTTGAAAGACAAGGATAGGGAGAGAAATTATGAAGGAAAATAAGAAATGAAAAAGAAAGAAAAAGATAATAAGGGAAGTAAAGGAACGAGAAGAGAAAGAGAGGGAGAGAAAATTAAAAATGACGGTAGGGAAAGCAAAAAGATAAGGAAACAGAGGGAGGCAGTCTGGGAGGAAAAGCAAAAGAAGGAAGAGACGAGAATGGAAGAGAAAAAGAAAGAGAAAAAGATGTAAAGCGAAAAAGTGAAAAAGGAGAAAACTTGGAAGATTACGTCGGAGGGAAAAACTGTGTGAAATAAAATGACGGTTAATGAAAGAGAAAGAGAATATGAAAGAAGGAGAGGTAGAGAGAGAGAGAGAGAGAGAGAGAAGAGAGAGAGAGGGAAATAGGTAGAGAGAGAGAGAGGGGGATAAGAAGGAGAGGGAAAGAGAGAAAACGAAATTGCAAAAAAGAGAAAAGAAGGAACGCGAGAACAATTGAACAGTGAAAAAGAAAAATAATGTCATAATGAAAGAGAAATATAAAGAGAAAGGTAGAAATAAAGAGAAAGATATAAATAAAGAGAAAGGTAGAAATAAAGACAATGTCCGGTAAGGCTTGTTATGGTCCGGTTTCTTGTACCACGGTGATAGTCCAAGGTAGAACCAATAAAGAAGAACTCGAACACGGATATGGAATAACACAGATATATTACAAACAGGAATATATACGGAGAAGTAGAACGTGTTAGTTCGAACAATCAGGTTTAGTAGAGAGAACAATGTAATATCGACCGGTATCACTATTCCAATGTCTGGCAGTAATTGTCTGAACGCGACTCTGTTTCAGACTGCCTCTGACTCGACTCGACTTGAACTACTGACGATATTCAGTCAATCGTGGGATTTCTGAGCCCGTGGGCTCGGCCCCAAAATATGCCCATTGAACCCGTATAAACGGGTTCAGGGTCGGTTAACCTCCCCGAAAGAGATTCCGCCCTTCGGCGTAGCTTCATTCGGGTTCCTCCCCGCCCGAAGGCAGAGAGTTCAACCGAACAGCCGGTCAAGAGTTGAGCGACTGACGATATTCAGTCACCCCTCCAGAAGGCGTCATGTGGCACAAGGCCTTTTTAACGTGGGATCTCCGAGCTTGTGGGCTCGGCCAAAAATATGCTCATTGAACCTGTATAAACGCGTTCAGGGTCGGTTTACCTCCCCGAAAGAGATTCCGCCCTTCGGCGTAACCTTCTTCGTGTTCAACCGAACAGTCGGTCAAGTGTTCAGCGAGTGACTCCTTGCGGCGCAGTATTTATTAAGTATGGAATAGTCCATTATTATTATTATGGGTAAGATCCCATAACACCCCACTTCCGAAGCTTTTGCGTAGCAGGGTTTTTTTTTTAATATCTTTTTTTCTTTGGATCTATTTCCAAAGATTCAGTGAATTTTCTTTTTCTTGACGATTTTCTTGCTTCTGGCATTGTTTGTGGTCTTTTTATATCGAATGTGTCGAATATCGTGTCCAATACCTCTTCTTGAGGTGGACCGTTAGCATCCTAAAACGGTCTCTTCCTTATTTGGTTTACGTGTCTTCTGTGTGAAAATTTTTTCCTTGTACTATGTACATCATATTACCATTTCTTTTCTCAATTATGCCTTGCTTCCAGTAAGAGGTATTATTTCTATATGCCTTAATTTTTTTTCTTTTTGGTGCGTAGGACTGTGTTACTTGTTTTGTTTTACTTGGTAGTAATTTATCGAACGCTGACCTGATTATCCTAGCAAACATGACTTCTGCTGGTGATAATGTTGATAATAAAGCATTATTTGGCGTTATTCTATATACCTGTAGAAATTGCTGTAATGCTTTCTCCGTCGGCACATTGTACGCTTTTCGTAATGCTCTTTTGATTGTATACACGAATCTCTCCGCTTGTCCATTTGATCTTGGATGATAAGGCGGGGATTTTAAATGTTTTACTTGATAAATTTCGCAAAACTCTTGGAAGTCTCCTGACGTGAATTGCGTTCCATTATCTGTTACTAAACAGTCCACTACATCAAACCGAGCGAATAGCTCGTGGGGGAAATTTATGGTCGTTTCTGTAGTATGATTTTTGCACCGAAACACCTCCGGCCATTTACTGTAGCTTTCAACTATGATTAAATAGTAGAACCCGTCAATTGGTCCTGCATAATCTGCGTGTATTCTTGACCATGGACGATCAGTCTCTGGCCAAGGCTTATGTATGATTGGCGGTGCTTTGGCTGCTAAATTACAACCCTTGCGTATTTCCACCATCTGAATAATATCCTGGTCCATATTCTTCCAATATACATAGCTTGCATTAGCGACTTCATTCTATTTTTACCCGAGTGTCCCCTGTGGAAATTCTTTAGGATCCGCTTTTGTAATGTTTTGGGAATTACAACCCTTTCGTTGTAAAGTAGCACATTATCGCATAGAGAAAAGCTGTTCGAAATTTGCTCATTTTTTTCTGCTATTTTTGCTTTTCTTTCATTAATAAATTCGTCATTTTTGGCTTCATTTTTTATGTCTTGCAATGTGACTGGGAGGTTTCTGACTGTACAACATAGTACTGTTCTTATGTCTACTTCATTTCTAAAGGCTGCGATTACCGTATCTTCCAATGGCTCTGTCTTTGTTGGTATAAGTCTCGACAGACCATCCGCGTTGTAGTTCAGAAGAATCGTTCCCCATCTAAGTAGCCTATTTGCAGTGTGAACCGGTAGATCTTTTTTTGAACCAAAAATTTTTATTAACGGTTTGTGATCCGTCTGCAGAGTAAAGTGTCTACCATAGACGTATCTATGGAATATTGTTACTGCGAAGAGCTTCCTTCTCTATTTGTGAATAATTTTTCTCCGCCGGTAATAGGGTTCGAGAAGCATGTGTGATAGGTTTTATTGTCCCATCTGGCATTTTATGTAAAAAGTTTAAAATGCCAAATGAGACAATAAAAAAAAACAACTTTCCTTTGTTGTCAGTGAAAATTTGATATAAAAAAAAAGAAATTTTTTTTTTTTTTTCTTAGAATTTGTTTCGTATTACCCTTTTAGCATTTCCACTTCGCCACTTGTTATGCGCAACGGATAGCAAAAGAAAAAAAAAGAAAAAAAAAAAGAAAAAGAAAAGGTTTGTCCTCCGCGTCAAGAGTTGGTTTCTTGAGTTACCTCGTCGCCACTTGTTATGCGCGACGGATAGCAAAAAAAAAAGCTATGTCCTCCGCGTAGAACGTTGGTTTCCTCGTCGCCACTTCGGACCATAACAAGTCTTACCGGACATAACGTCCGGTAAGACTTGTTATGGTCCGATTCCTTGTACCACGGTGATAGTCCAAGGTAGAACCAATAAAGAAGAACTCGAACACAAGTATGGAATAACTCAGATATATTAGAAACAGGAATATATACAGAGAAGTAGAAGTGTTAGTATGAACAATCAGGTTTAGTAGAGAGATGTAGTCTCGACCAGTATCACTATTCCAATGTCTTACAATAATTGTCTGAACGCGACTCTGTTTCGGACTGCCTCTGACTCGACTCTTGACTCGACTTGAACTACTGACTCTCTGTCTACTCCTCAGGCGCAGTATTTATTATGTATGGAATAGTCCATTATTATTATTATGGGTAAGATCCCATAACAGAGAAAGATAGAAATGAAGAGAAAGATAAAAATAAAGAGAAAGATAGAAATGAAGAGAAAGATAGAAACAAAGAGAGAGAAAGAAATGAAGAGAAAGATAGAAGCAAAGCGAGAGATAGAAATATAGAAATAAAGGGAAAGACAGAAGCAAAGGGAGAGATAGAATTGGAGAGAAAGATAGAAGCAAAAAGAAAGATAGAAATGAAGAGAAAGATAGAAACAAAGAGAGAGAAAGAAATTAAGAGAAAGATAGAAACGAAGAGAAAGATAAAAATAAAGAGAAAGATAGAAATGAAGAGAAAGATAGAAACAAAGAGAGAGAAAGAAATTAAGAGAAAGATAGAAATGAAGAGAAAGATAGAAACAAAGAGAGAGATAGAAATATAGAAATAAAGGGAAAGACAGAAGCAAAGGGAGAGATAGAATTGGAGAGAAAGATAGAAGCAAAAAGAAAGATAGAAATGAAGAGAAAGACAGGTAACGATAAATGAAGTAAATATAATGGACTATCAAGTTACAATTAATATTCCGTTTGACTTTTGAGGTGAAAATGTTGGGCCAAGTTTATTAAAGTATTGCCATCTTACGTTGCTTAATAATAAACATCATCCTCTTATAAGTAATTTGTAGCTTTTTCTTTCACATTATAAGACTATTATTCATAAACAAATAAGAGAACAGAACAAAAGGCATGATAATTAACAAGATTCACAAAATCCAAAGACATAACACTGAAATTAAATAAATAGAAACATCCTTAAGAAAAGACACGAATGTATCAGAGAATCAATCCACAACGAAAAAGAACAACACGCAGTAGACAGGAATATCAACGTACTTAAAATCTGAAGTGGAATCTTTACTAGCTACATGCTATGTCCGGTTCCTTGTACCACGGTGATAGTCCAAGGTAGAACCAATAAAGAAGAACTCGAAGGCGGATATGGAATAACAAAAATATATTAGAAACAAGAATATACACAGAGAAGTAAAAATTGTTAGTACGAACAATCAGGTTTAGTATTACTTGTCTGAACACGACCCTGTTTCGGTCTGCCTCTGACTCGACTGACTGACTCGCTCGCTCTGACTGACTGACAAGACTTCTGACTGAACTCTAGACTTCAGACGGAAAACTCTCTGCTTCCTCTTGAGGCGCAGTCTTTATTACGTATGGAATAGTCCATTATGTTATTATGGGTAAGGTCGCGTAACACTAAATTAAACAGAAAAAAAAGCGACAGGGCCGGAGAGAATCGTACTAGAGATGCTGATAGGCGTAGATGATTTCTGTATAGACAAGATTACAGAAATGATAGATAAACAACTATGGCGATAGATCAGAAGATCTAATTAGATCTATTTCCATAACACTGTCTAAGAAGGCAGGCGCAAACGAATGTTATCTCCATCTGACAATCAGCCTAATGAGCCATATAACAAAGCAAATCATCCGAATTCTGATAAAGCGAGCTTACAGCAGAATCAGACAAAAAAAACTATAGGGCAGGAACAGTGCAGATTAATCATCGACATTGGCAAAAGGGAAGCGATATGTATGCTCATAATGTTACTGTTGTAACCTAGGGAAAGTTACTGAATAGAATAATCACACGAAGTTTAGTAATGAACAATAATACTTAGGACAAGAACAACCCATATAAGATTCGCCAGAGACGCGTAGAAGAAGTAGTCAACTGCTAGAAGAGAGTCAAGTGAATTCCAAGAATCTCCAACTGCAGACCAACATACAGTATTTACTACTGTATTTATGTGAATGGGGACATACCCATTATCGTCCGTAGGTATGCGCCAATAGTTAGAAACAGCAATATAGATGCAGGAGGACGTGTAACTATGTTGTGCAGATTGTGCAAAGGAGTTCGATAAAGTACGCCACAAATGTCCGTTGGAACTGCCTAGCAACCTTGACATATTTGGGAAGGATGTTAGAATAAACAAGAACCTATGCTACCAGCAAGCCTCCTACCCACTGATAGAAGTTAAGCTATGTAGATATAAAAAATAGAAACGTATGTAAGGCAAGCATGTGTCTTCTCATCGGACTGGTTCAACCTATACAGCTAGGTGATTCTGAGAGAATTAGAAACCCTGCTAGGATTAATTATTGGCGGCCACAATCTTTTATATTGGGAGAGCGAAAGATTTATTCCAACAGCTATTGCGAAACAGAACCCTAAAAAAATAAAAATAAAAATAAAATAAAAAAATAAAAAATAAAATAAAACGACCCCCCCCTCCAAAAAAAAATTTCCTTAGTGTTATATTCCGTGCTACTAGGAATATATACTTGAAAAATAAGGTGGATAAAATAAGTAAAGGTTTATTGTAATTAGGCAACAGTTATACACAAGATCGTCGCAAGTCAATTCAGTAGTGAGTGTTACTATTGGAAGGTTGGTATTCTCGCGTAAGTCTGAGTCGTACTCAACAGATCCCAGCTAGTGATATTTACCAACCTCCTCACCTGGTAGGACGTGGCACAAGGCCGAATTTAATGTGGTGCAATTCGAGCCCGTAGGCTCGGCCAAAAAATTCCTGGTAAACCCCGCATAAACGTGTCCGGGTCTGTCTACCTCCCCGGGCGAGACTCGGCATAGCCTCGTCCGGGTTCCTCTCTGTCCGAAGGCAGAGAGTTCAACAACAGCTAAGAGCTGAGTAACAGATCCTAGCTAGTCGGTATCTAGCAACTGACTCACGCAGTCACATGTGGCACAAGGCCGAAATGAATGTGGGGTTACCGAGCCCATAGGCTCGGTAACCCCACAATCCCCGTAGACCTCGCATAAACGGGATCGGGTCTGTCTACCTCCCCGGACGAGACTTTGCCCTTCGGCATCGCCTCGTCCGGGTTCCTCTCTGCCCGAAGGCAGACAGTTCGACAGTGCAGCTGAAAAAGAATTTTGGCTAGTCAATATTTATTAGAAAGGGGGTTAGATGTGACACAAGGCCGTGTTTAACGTGGGTCTTCCGAGCCCGTAGGCTCGATAAAAGAAATCCCCGTAGAACCCGCATAAACGGGTTATGGGCCAGTCCACCTCCCCGAACTAGACTCTGCCCTTCGGCGGAGCCTCGTCCGGGTTCCTTTCTGCTCAGAGGCAGAGAGTTCGACTGTTTAGACGAGAAAAAGATTTCAGCCAGTCTCTGTAGTCCGTTGACTTACAGATACTTATAGGCAGTTACTACCTATAGTGTAGTCACTCATGGGGTGGGTGACAAGTTATTCCATTACATAATTTAGAAACAGCGAAAAGACTACTGAACTGTTACGTGATATCTGTCCTTCTATATGGCAGTGAATGCTAGACAATCTCCTCAAAGATGAAGAGGAGACTTGAAGCAGTAGAAATGTGGTTCTACAGAAGGAACCTGAGAATACCACAGAACGAACATGTAATCAATGACGAGGTTTTAGACAGAGAAAAAAGGAAACATACTTAACATCACGAAGAGACCGTTGAAAGTTTTAGGCCGAATAATGAGGAAAGACGGCTTGGAAAATCTGATACTCAGGGGGCATATTGAAGCAGAAGAAATTAACGTAGAGAATATCAGTAAATGGATAGCGAAACAGGGTTTAAGTGAAATAACACACACAACAACAACAAAAAGTAAGAGCTACGATAGACAGAAAGTTGTGGAGAGCCATGAGAAGAGACGACACATAAAGAAGAAAATTCCATATAGTTTGGAAATTGACCCCGTGTTCGTCCCCAGTAAAGAGCAGGTTAGGAATGTTTTATTCTGTGAGTTAATTCTTTAAAGGTGTCAATGCAAGTGCAACAGTAAAATACACCCAACAACAGAAATGCCGTTCTACAGAAGAATGTTGAGGATACCATGGACAGCACACTTGATCAACAACGAGGTTTTAGAGAAAATGGAAACAAAATGGAAATACTTAACATCAAATGAAAAGCAGTAGAAATTTCTGGGGTAAGTAATGAGGAAGAAAGGCTTGGAAAATCTGATACTCACAGGACAGATTGAGGGAAAGAGGGACAAAAGAAAAGCAGCGTGAAACATACATGGTGAGCAGGGCTTTGGAGAAATAACAAAAAGATAAATCGTATTAAGACCTACAATTTTTTAAAAAGAATTTCACCATAAGAAAAGTGGGTGTACCACTAGAGGTTACAGAGATTGGAAGCAAAAGCAAAGGCGCCTGATAGAGGAAAGGATGAAGAGATGGACGGGGGTATAGATCAAGGCATCTGGAGATGTCGGTTGACATTACATTTGAATATTTGGAGATTATAGCTATCAGAGAAGAAAGTAAGAGGAAGGGAGTTCCACAGACGGGAAGTGCAAGACATGAAGCTATTGCAGTTGAAGAGGCAGCTACATATAACTCTTTCGACAGTGAAAGGGTGGGACTACGATGCCAACCTAGTAGCACGTTTAAATCCATGCAGTTTTGGAACCAGCCAAAGAAGCCTGTCGGAGCAGTTACCGTGAAAGTATATGTAGAAAAGACAGCGGGAGGCGACGGCACGTCTGTAAGAGAGCGGCTTTAAAGGAGATGCAAGATCAGGACCAATCACATTGCAGGACAGAAAGATGTGGAGAGTCATGATCGGCTACGTCTTGAGGGAACACAGAACATATAAGAAGAAAGAAGAGTCGAATGAGATATACACGTGGACAGAACTAAGCCACGTGAGCAATGGTTAGCAGTGAGGCCCAAATTTGCAGAGGAGATGGGGCCATAATCGTTCCTAGCAATGCAGCCCAAGAGAAGGAGTTGTCGCCCCAAATAGGCTTCCATGACATAGAAATAAACATGATATGGTAAAACGAATCATATTCTCTCGTTCAAAAAAAAAAAGGATTCTTAAATAGACCGGAGCCGAATTTTCTTCAGCAACCATTTTTACCAGTGCAATTTTGCTGTTATCAATTATTTTTTTTACCAGAGCTGATACTTCAATTTTCGTTGTTATTATCGCTTTTCTCTGGCACTCCTTATTACTGGTTCCCATATTGTATTCATTTCTATGCTTGGTCGGCTCAGGAGATTTTTATGGCCGAGCAAATGTGCTGATTCCTTGAGTTTACGGATTTTCCAATGATGCTCTTTGTCTGTGATCTCAACCTGATCACACAGAGGGTGGTGATCTCCCTTTTCACTATATATGGTCATCCACGCCTAATTTTTTCACTTTCCCTCGTGTTACAGCTTTTTGGAATTCTTGAAGCCTTACCTTAAGCTGCACAGGATGGCGTGCACACATTCTTTAGTCTTGAAATGTAGACAGATACTGGCATACATTCGGTTATGCTGGAAAGCAGTTCAACACTAAAAAAAATTATTTTATCAAGTGCAAAGCCCAGAATGAAAGTAATTCTTTTATTCCTTCATGATAGACGATTTCATCGGATATTTTTTGAGGTTGTTTGGAAAGTAATATATTTTAGGAGATGGAACAAAAATGTCTAAAGTAGAGGAAACTTCAAATTTATTTGTCAAGAACATAATCCTCATTATTACAAAATACAAAATCCCAAAATAACACAAATTCTTTTATTCCTTGATGAAAGACAGGCTTACAGGATATGGTATGATGAAGTTTCGAAAGTTTTGTCGCATTTGGTTAGAAGCAATAAATATCTTTTCAATATAGCAAACTTAAAATTAGTTTGTCAAGAACATAATTCTCATCATTTAGCAAAGAAAAAAAAACCCACAATGACACTAATTCTTTTATTTTTTTGATGATAGTCGGGATCACATTCTATGGTATAATGATATTTGGAAAGTAATGACGCATTGTGAGACATAGAATAAAAATTTCTTAAATGTAGGATACTTCAAATCTAGAGTCTGTCTATATTTCTGAGATGAGGTATTATGTACAGTAATTACATTAGTCGGACTATTGTCCTCATCTTTGTCGCCATATTTGTCACAACGTTTCAGCCGTTGTACGCTCCGGACACATGGCACAGTGGATAAAGCTGTTGGCTAGATCCAATGACAGACCCAAAGAGTGTGAGTTCAATACCCGGTTAAGGCAGTGGAGAACTTTCAGAGGGAAAATTAGCAGGAGATCACTGATAACTGACATCCATCAAACATGGCCCGTGGAACTAGAACAGTCTACCCCAGTGATCGAAATAAAGGGTTCAGTTCGAAATTCCAACCACCTGAAGAAGGCCGGAGCGTACAACGGCCGAAACGTTGTGACAAATATGGTGACAAAGATGAGGGCAATAGTCCGGCTAATGTAAATACTGTTCTTCAAATCTATTTGTCAACAACATAATCCGCATTATTAGCAAAGAAAAAAAACTACAATGACATTAATTCTTTTCTTCCATGATGTACGATATTGTTTAGAAAGTAATGTCGCATTTTGTGAGATGGAATAAAAATCCCGATCGTATATAAGAAAAAAATAAATTTATTTGTCAAATCCGTAATCAATTTTATTAGCAAAGGGAAAAGACCAGAATGAATTCACTACTTGTATTTCTTGCTGAACTCCCAGAATATGATACAAGTTTGTTCGGCAAGTAATGTCGTATTTTTGAAGAAGAAATATATATCCCATCCGAATAGAATCCTCACTACTAGCAAAGATAAAACCCCAGGATGAAACAAATTCTTTTATTTAGTGATGATAAACAAATTTCTCGGATACGAAAAAGGTTAAATATATATTTTTTTAAACAATGAAGAAAAAACATCCCAGTGTGAATCTAATTCGTTATTTCCTTGTAACAGACGAATTCCCAAGTTACGTTATGAAAGTTTTTTTGTGTAGTGAGAAATTAGTAATGACAAAAATCTAATATAAAAATAATGGTTTTTATTCCCAAAATGAATTCGAGATGGTACTACTGTCTCTAATACGATAAATATCCCGTTTAAAAGGTAGAAACGTTAAATTGTTCCAGAAAATAATTATCATATTTATTAAAAAATCCCCCCACCACCAAAAAAAAATCATAATATGAAAATAATTATCTTGATTATAGACGAGCTTCCAGCATAGGGTACGAGTCTGTTTGGAAAAATAATGATGTATTTTTGAAGATGGAATAAATGTTCTGTTCCGGGGTAAGAAACCGTAAGCTTATTTGTCAAAACCCTAATCAACATTATTAGCAAAGACCAAACACCCGGTATGGAACTAATTCTTAAATTCTTTGATGATGGTCGGATATGGTGTGTTCGTGTTTGGAAATCAATATCGCTTTTCTGAATGAAATCCAACAATAAAATAGAACCTACTAAGGATCGAACTGAATACGCATTCGAGAAACGAAGATGATTCCTTTCGAAATCTACATTTGTTGCAATATCGAAGGAGTCAAAATGAAGTGAAATGAAGAGAAAAAGAGGGAAACTGAAATAAAAAGAGAAGTCGCAAGAAAGAAAAAGGAAATAAAAACATGGAATAAAATAGAGAGAGAGAGTGAGAGAGAGTAAAAGAAGGAAAGAGACAGAGAGTATAAGAAAGCTGTAAAGAAATGTTATATATATATATATATATATATATATATATATATATATATATATATATATATATATATATATATATATATATATATATATATATACATACATTCATTTCTGTAGTTTAGTGCTAGCAGCAAGCAGAAATATTTCTCCTCCCGATGATGGCCATTTCGGCCGAAACTAGTCGAGGAATCTAAATGGAATAATAATTAAAAAACGAAAGAATATTAATCTACAACCCAGTGTGTCTGAGGATTTTAATTTTTTAATTTTTATTGTTCAAAATATATATATATATATATATATATATATATTAGGTTGGTGCAAAAATAATGACGTAATAATGTCGTTTTTTGACGTTAAAAAATAAGTCAAAAAACGACATTATTATGTCATTATTTTTGCACCAACCTAATATATATATATATATATATATATATATATATATATATATATATATATATATATTAAAAAGAAGAGAGATACCGCAAACGTTTTTGGTTGTAATGCGGATTTTTTTTTTTTGTAAATATTATGCTTTATATTCCACACGTGTTTTTGGTCTCGCGACCGCCATCATGTAAAGGGTGGAGATTTCCACATATTATTTTGGTTGTTTTTAGTATATTTTTCAGTTTATTATTCTTGCTAAGTAGGTCTAGATTTTTTGTAATTTCTGTCAATAGTTCTGGATTGTTTTTGTTGTATGTTGAAACATATACTAGAGTTTCTTCGACGTTACGTTTCTTTTTATTTCCAAGTTGGTCTAGAGGAATTTTTTTGCGAGTTCAAAACATTTTTTATTTGTGTTGTGGGGTAGCCTCGTTCTTTTAGAGTTTTATGTAGTTCTAAGGGGGTTTTTCGGAGGTGTTTATCAGCCACTATAGTACAAACCCTACGTGCTAGAGAATAGGGGATGGATTTTAGGCAGTTTTTTGAGTGATGGCTCTTGAAATTAAGATATTGCTGGGTGTCTGTGGGTTTGTGGTATGTAGGTACGTATTTGTGTGCGTGTATGCGTATACTGGTTCCATGTAACTTGGGAAGTATGTGTGTGTACGTATGTGTGTATGTATGTGTGTGTATGTACTGATTCCTTATAGTGGTACACTCTGTGTATGTGTGTGTGTGTGTATGTGTACAAATGTGTTTACTAACCTTAATTATTTATGACCCTTCGCGCAGAACTCTTCACTGCTAGTTCAAGAAAGACATTCGGATTACTAACACAAAAACTGAGAATGTCTCACATCGAGAATATTGAACATCGAAAAACATAAAGGAGAAAAATACTTATTTTTAATAATATGTGGGAATCTCCACCCTTTACCTGATGACGGTCGTGAGGCTAGAAACACGTGTAGTAAAATTCTGGAAAATAAAGCATAATATATATTTTTTTAAATACACATTACAACCAAAAACGTTTGCGGTATCTCTCCTCTTTTTAATATACACACAATTCTCTCGTAGGAACCACTATAACCTCTCCCTTATATATATATATATCACAAAGTAAAATTAATACACAAGTTCGTCAGTCTTATTTAACCTCGGTGTAGATTCAGTTTGTGTCGGAATGTGAACGCTACAAAAAAAAACAAAAACAAAAAAAAAACAGAATAAAGAAACAAAACAAACAAAAAAATCGTCGAAATATATATATATATATATATATATATATATATATATATATATATATATATATATATATATGTGTGTGTGTCTGTGTGTGTGTATGTGTATGTGCGTTTTTTTAATGGGTTAAAGTTAATGGCTAATGTTTATAAGTTGAAGTACTCAATATCAGCGCTATAACGTATCTCAATATAAAATTGGACATTGGAGTCATACGCTCAGCGTCGACCGTAGCGAAGCCATTTGCTATATTTTGACTCAACTATTTATGTAGGCCACTGCTGCATCATGGGTAGATTGGCTATTGATTTATCCTGACGGTTATTGTGTAAGTTTAATGGTTATAGTTCAAATTAACCTGGAGGGTACAGAGTAGAAATTATTGTGGATCCGAATGCACTTATTTTTAGCTATTTTGTAATATAGTTTGTTAACTGTTTACTCATTATTTATTATTCATTACTTAATTATTTTTTGTTGATTATTATTATTATTACATTTACCTGTGTTTATGTGTACATTCGTTGTTTGTTAATTTGTTTATTATTTTCTTAATTTGTTTACTCATTTATTGATTTAAATGTTTTGTTTATTTTATTTCATTTATTTTTTAACATACGCACACTTCCAAATATACAATATTATCTGAATCAAATGTAGACAAACTAGAATGTTATACACTTACACACTCACGCATATATATATATATATATATATATATATATATATATATATGTGTGTGGGGGGGTTGTGTGTGTGTATGTATATAGCAATATTTACGGTTTTTAGGTAGAATTGGAATCCGCTGATTTTTTGAAACTTCCGATGGACGCGTAAGTATCTCTTTGAATTCGAAGTGCCAAAATTTATACTAACTACAGGCTCAAAAAGTCGAATGTGGGTAATACATGACTGGCCAATGAAAATCAAACAACACAAGAATAAGAGTAACAGAATTTCTATATTCTTTTGCTCTTTATCTCATTCTCTGTTGAAGCATTAATAAAAATGTAACACGTTAAATTGAAAAACGTTTTGAAATTGTTCTTTATCTTATCATTCTGTCGGCTCCTGATCCAAATTTGATATATATTTGATCCTAACTCATATATATATATATATATATATATATATATATATATATATATATATATATATAAACAGTTATTCGTCAGAGTTAACTTAGAACAGGAACACCATCCTTATGAATTTTAGGTAACCCATAAAAACGGGGACGAATGGACCCAGTGGGTCTAATTAACTCTGAAATTTCAGAGGAGAGTAAACCACTCTTGACCCACTTTAATAGTTGCCTTTGAAATTTAGATTTAATAGAGGCAGTACGATCATGGGTCTCAACTGGACCTAATTTTAAGAACTTTGATGTATTACCAAGTATATTGTCCATCTTAGAAACATAATCTGAATAGTCCAGTAGAACAACACCAACACTAAACCTGATAAAGGATGTTTTTTCTTTACGAACCATTCTGTCCATGATTGGGTCTTCCCAGCATAAAGTCGCTATTTGGCTCTCGAATGTGTTACAACCAGTTTTGTTGCACTTCAGTATATATTGCATTAAAGATTCCTTCTCCTTTGTGGAAATTATACGTAGTTCTACTTATGGTGGGTTCATGTGTTCGTTTGATATCTGCTCCTTGTTTACATTTGTTCCCCTGTCTAAGGTTATTGAGATGTGTTGCGATATGTTGTATCGTACCTCTTTGTCTCCTTCGGATTTTCCTGAGGGTGTATTTGTTGAACTTATGATGTTCGCCACAGCGTCTGTCGAATTTAGTTTTAATAATATTATCTATCGGAAGATCGACGCGGTAGCTATGGGTTCGCCTTTGGGTCCAGCGTTAGCGAATATTTTTGTGGGGTTTCATGTGGCTTCCTTATTTTCTTGTATTGGCCGCCCTCTTATGTATCATCGCTATGTGGATAATACCTTATGCTTCTTTAATAATGAGGCCGAAGCCGACAAATTTCTCACCAAATTAAACTGCTCCATCCTGCTCTTAAGTTGACCGTCGAAAAGGAATCCAATTCTTGTCTTTCCTTTTTAGATGTTCTTGTCTATAAGATTATCGACAAGTTTGAGACTTCTGTATTTAGGAAGGCCACTTTTTCGGGACTTTATACGCGTTGGGACTCTTTTCGTCCCAGACAACGTAAGATTAATTTGATTAAGGCCTTAATTAACAGGGCACTTAAGTTATGTTCTGAGGGTCTTCTCTGCGGGGAAATTGACTTTGTTAGAATGACACTATCAAAAAACGGATATCCGTTCGAAGTTTTAGACTACGTTATTCAAGACGTCATCAGTAAATTCCATAGGGTGAAGCCGCAATTAGCTGATAAATGCCCAGTTTATTTGCGTCTTCCCTATATTGGTACAGAGGGTGAGAGTTTATCGAAACGTATTTCACGTTCAATCAATAGTTGTTATTTTTCGGCGAATGTTAGGATAATATTTGTTACCCGTCCTGCTTTCTCTTCCATTCGTAAGGACGTTCTCCCTCCCCATCATGTTAATTCAGTGATTTACCAATACAAGTGTAGTTGTGGACACGACTACATAGGGAGGACGTCCCAGCGTTTGGATTCGAGAATAAAACAGCATTTACCCCCAGGATTTTGAATCCGTCCTCCAGGAATAGCCAACTGACTAACAGTTCTGGTTCTGCTATTGATCAACATTTAATAAATAGACGGAAATGTGTGGAAAATTTTAGTGGGTGACCGATTTATAATTTTATCTAGGTCCCACTCCACATTTCACCTCAAGGTTCTAGAGTTTTTGTATATCAGATCCCGTGAGTCTTCCCTTTGTAAACAAATGGAATGCTTGCTGAGTCTGAACATTATTGGACTCTAGTTTCTTGAAATTCATAATTTTCCCCCCATTCGATCACATTCGTTAATTAAAAATTAATTTACACGTTTTTTTAAATTCCTGGAATAAATAAACATGATAAGTCCTGGGACGAAACCGGTTGTTTTTATTTTAGCTTTTGCTTTTAAAAATGCCTTATAAATATTGTCTTTCCATATATATATATATATATATATGCAGAAATCCCTCTTTTATAGATGTTTCATTACAGACAAGATACTGCGATTAAGTTTTATATAATTACTAGCAGCATGGCCCGGCGTTGCCCGTGCTTGATTCAAAAATCGTACAACTCATACAGCAATCGCTATCACTTGACTTGAAATATTTTTGCCCTTCCTTGCCTTTAAAGGAGTGCCCATTGCCGTGCTGATGTTGCTACATGCCTTACTTGTTGCCTATCTCACACTGCCAATTTTTTCTAAGCTCTATACTAAACATTAAATCTGTTACGAAAAAAGAACTAAACAAAATGAACACAAAACGATCAGCTTTAAAAAAGGACTCGTAACTGGAAAAACCGAATGAAAAAAGAATGTTAACAACAAATACTTTTTCACACCCAATCCAGTTCTGCGGAATCAGAATCAACGTTGAGTTTAAGCAAGCGAATGATCCAATTGGAGTAAAGTGCCATGCAGATTTAAATTTTTCCCACTTTCTCGATTTTTTGCATGCTGGCATGCTAGTTAACATTCGTGTCAGTTAGCTGTTGGCTCTCACGCTCGACAATAAAATCTTCTTGGCTATTCGTGGCAGCCAGCTATAGGCTCTCATTCTGGCCAGTAGAAAATGGCCGTAAACTACATGAAAACTGCTGTAGAAGTATGAAAAAAATCAATCGAGCGCTTTCAGCTATTGTTTTAACCATTATCAAGGATGATTTTATTTATACCTTTTTAACTGGATGTATGCCTTGTGTGTATGTATCTAGAGTTATCTGGATGTTTTATTTTTCGAACACAGTCAGCACATTCCGGCCGTGTTCGAAGTTAATATTATTGAGTGTTTGCTTTTTCTTTTTACTATTAAGACTTCCTTTATTTTTAAACTTTTTACATGTTGATGAGGCTATTATACTTGTATTTTCTCTTAGTATGTTTCGGGGGGAGCCTGGTAAGTTTGTGTGTGTGTGAGTTCAAATGGGTTCTCATGGAGCTGTCGTAGGATAGGTGAAACGTAAGGGATTTGGATAGGCGTGTGCGACCGATGTAATTATATATGTGTTCGGTTGATCAAGGACACAGTTCGTTAAGGGGTATTTGAACTCGTAAATAATGGACTGCTCTAAGACTATTTAAACAGCACTCTAACTTACTGAGGGAGATATGTTAACGATTACAGTTAACTATGCTTGTAGACTCTCTGCCTGTCGGTGGAGAGAAACTCAGACGAGGGTATGTCGAAGAGCAGAGTCTCGTCTGGAGAAGTAGATAGCTACCCGAACCCGTGTATACTCGGAACGCCCCACGTAAAAAAAAAACCGGCTTTGTTTCACGTCCCGCCTTGTGGGGAGGTCTCGGGTCAATATCGATGAGTTATCAATTTCAGAGACTGCTGTCGCAGGTTTCTGGCATATTTTTTCTCTTTTCGGACCAGGATTTGATCTCACAAGGAATTTATTTGCACATCTTCCTACGCGCATTTTTCGACCTTGCGTGTAGCGTATTCGGACATGTTTCTGTTAAGTTGTTTTTATTTTTGTTTGCTTCCTTTTGTTGCTTTTTTTTCACTTTCTTTTAGCTTCGGCCGAATTTGTTTGACTTTTTCTTCTTAAGTTGGTTTTTATTTACGTAGTTTTCTTTTTGCGTCGAAGTTGTTTTTCGACAGACTTGTTTTCTGCCTGTTTTATTTTTTTTAAATTTTGTATTTTGTTTTGCATTTTTATTTCCGTTTTTGCTTTTTTACTTTTTCTTTGAACTTTGTGGACGGATAAAAAATCTCTGGCTGTTAGGGGAAATAAGTCACAGGATTATTAAAACAATAAATAGATATAATATGTCTATACTATTCAATGAAAATCTTTGAATATATATATATATATATATATATATATATATGTTTGTTGCATACAAAACTTTAATCACCGGGACACTTAATGTTAGATGACTTGCGAAAAAACAAACAGAAATTATTAATGACTCGAGATGTTGTTAGTTAAAAAAAGAAAAAAAATACTTGATATTAATTGCGAAATTATATATCACAAAATAATAGCACAGTTAATATTATTGTTGTGGAGTAGCTGAAGACCCCCATCAGATGGACTGGTTTAAAACTATTTAAACACTATTTTCTCTAAATGAGGGTTATGAATTAGCGATTGATCTTTAATCTACTTCGGGCAGAGATGAACTAAAATGATACGATGCCTACGGACAGAGTATCGCCTGGGAAGGTAGCGAGTCACCCGACCCCGTGCATTCAGGGTGTACGGGGAAATTTTGCCAGAGTGTACGCGCTCGGAAAGACCCGCGTAAAAAAAAAACAACAAAAAAACCCAAAAAGACTGCCTTGTGCTACATCCCGCTTTGTTGGGGAAGTCTCAAGTAAATACCGATGAGTTAAAGATTAATCTTTACTCTGTCAACTCTCTGCCTTCGGTCATAGAGGAACTCAGAAGATGCTATACCTACGGACAGAATCTCGTCTGAGGGGGATAGAGAACCATCCGACCCCTTATTAAAAACTGGCCTTTTGCCACATCCGCCTTGAGGGGTGGTCTAGGGAAAAAATTCGAGGAGTTAAGGATTAACCGTTTACTACATTAGTCTGTATTCTCAACCTTGTACCATATTATTCGCTACTTCTTATTTTCTATATGTGCGTCAACCTTTCCTATTTACGACACAACAATAACAATTTTGTTATTAACACCAAAATGGAAAAGTAACATCCACAGGCACTGAAAAGTCTCATGTAAAGTATCTGTTTTTGCAGCTCAAATCTTTCTTCGAAAGGAGTAGATAAGTTCGCCTATCGTCTGCTTTACACTCCTTTCAGTTCTTTTAAACGTTTACTTGTGACGTATTTCCTACTTCAGGACTCCTTAATCGGACTATCTTGGTACGAGTACACATGCACACGAACGATGAATGCTGGCGATTCAAGAACCTTTGTTTATATCTAGCCGAATTCATTTAGAGTATTCTTTCTTTTTCTTTCCATCACTTTTGCGAGTAGGTATCTCACGCTGTGATAATAGAAGATCTGACAGGAATGGTGCAATCTTGTAAGAGCCAGGGCGTAAATGTATCGTAGGTGGCCTTGCGACAAAGGCACTCTCTAGACATTTACGTCGTAATGAATTGTTTTCTCCTTTGATCAAAGTAACATTTTTTTTAATCAAAATTGTGGTCGGTCTCGTTACAGCGGGCAACCAACGCATCTGGCGTATTGTTTTGTAAAATGCCTCTTTTGTTTTCATATAATTTTGAGTTTTCTCCGATGTATTTTTTGTAACAATGATAACGTGCTATAGAGTAAAGTCCTCCTTTAAGTCTTAGCTCATTGTTTTGTTTTATATCGACTAGGGGCTTTATTTTTTGGGATCAAATAACAAATCTTTTGCTGAGTTTAGATAGATTCTTCCGAATGTAGATGTGATAGTTGGTAGGATAATATATTTTTTGATTCAGTGGGTTTTTAGGAGGGCCGGTTTTCTATTTTGGAATATTTCATAGACCTTTTGTTTCGCATTGAATATAAAATAATTAGGGTAGTGAAGAAGTTTAAAAGTGTTTTCAATGTATTACTCTTCGCGTAAATAATCGGGGATGCATATTCTGGGTGCTCTTAAGTAGAATTCGTCGATACAATGGATTTTATTTAGTTGTTATGATGAGAATTAAAGTCAATTTTTTTAAACGGTTGTTAACGCGGTGTATCTTTATATCTAGAAATGGTAACGAATTGTGTTCTTCAATTTTGTATGTAAATTCCATTGTGTAATTGACTTTGTTTAGTTGATCTCCGAGGTCAGGTAAATCAGTATCACAAGGATATATAAGTAGAGTATCATCAATATAAGAGAAGTATGTTGATTGTTTGGGTAAAATATTTTGGAAAGGACGGGGTTCAAGAAATTCTAAGATATATACCATTGGCAATCCAAATTTGTGTTTGTAACATTCATTATTTGATGTGAAGTAACATTGGTAATAAGATTGCAGGTTTTTATTATTTTAGCTCTTGGTAGCAAGAGCTTTATCTTTGATTGTGTCGGGTGCTTTTTAAGAGACTTAGCCATTTTTTAACTGGGGCGTTGTTGTAGAGGGATTTTATATTTAGGCTGGCCCTGCGTTTGTCGGTCATGTTCATTCCCCTTAGTTTTTCAACTAGGCTGTCTGAGTTCTTTATATAGGATGGACTGATTGTTCCAAGGAGAGCATTTAGAATTTTTGTTATGGCGTTCACCAGTTTATGGAGGCGTGGTCTATTGTTGAGATAATGGTACGCATCGGAATACCAGTTTTAGGGAGACCGTAAAATTCAGGTGTCCTAAGGTGATATTCAATGCGTCTACATCAAGATTTGTTTTCATTTTTAATTAGTTTCCTGGTTTCCTTGTTAAATTTTTGGTTCATCAGTTAATTTTTATTCAGTTATTTTTTCGTATGTGTCGGTATCGTTGACTTGCGAGTTTATTTTTTTCTGTGTATGTATTTTCTTCATAATCACAATGCCCCCTCTTTGTCAGAGGGAGAGATGTGGATCTCCTTAATTAGTTCTTTAGTGTATTTAGGTGTCTCTGTGTTAATGTATTTTCGATGTTGGTTTCGATAGTAGCAGTGATTATACCTCGAATTAAACCTTTCGTGAGTCATTCTAAACCAAAGCTGAGGGCTTCTCGTGCTGCATTTGAAAGATTTATATACAATAGATTTTCTATTAGATTAGGCTATCCAACATATTTCCACTTGGTATGGCTGTATAGATTGTTGAGTTTTTCTTTCAGTTTGTTGTTTTGATTGTCACTCATTTTTTCTGGTCGTTTTGTGTAGTTGAGCCGTTTCCAGCTTTGTTACAACGTACGTTTTGTGGAGTTTCAGTCGAGTAATCTTTTTCACTTTGTCATAACTGTGACACTATTTAGCTATGGCAATTGGCTAACTAATTAGGTATGGAAATTAAAAACGAGAAATACTTAAGGCGAGAAAGAGCTATAACGAAAGACATACCGAGCGACATTATTTTTTAACAAAAGAAAATGGGTAAAGATTTTATTTTCATTTACGAAGAAAGATATATTTTCGCAGAAGACAGAGAATTCGTAAAAGAAGCAGGTTTCAAATTCTGTCAGAATTAATTAATGTCATGACGCGACAAGGAAAACAGAATTCTAAAAGATAAACAAAACTGTCAAGCATGCGACCGGGAAGGAATTTCAGTGAGACCACCCAAAAAAGAATATTCACTGATTATCTTTCGGAGATATCCTTTGGTTTTGGTTCTTGTGTCCAGAAGAAGACCCATCTGATGTATGTCCGTATCTTGACATGGGTAGATAGGGTCGATAAGAGGAAATCAGTGTTACTACCTGTTTGAACTGTTAACGACAGACTTTCTGTCGCCGAGAACGGGTATCTGAAAATGCGATAATGTTGGGACGAGAAAGACAAAGAGATTTAGTCGACCACCCAGTTAAATAGTTGACTAGCAATAGTTAATAAGTCGGCGAAATTTCCGCTAATGAATTCCAGGTGATCCAAGGATAAGATACAAATTTAATAGTGGCAATGTGCGGTCCATAAGAATTCTGGCCGATAGAAAAGAAAGAAAGAAAAGGGAAGATAATTTTTTTTTCTTTGGGCGGTAATTGTAAACTGAGGCCAGTCTAGCCACACCCACGCTGCCGAGCGTTCATTGGCTGAGTGGTAGCGAAGGTAAACATATGAGAAAGAATGGAAACCTGTTGACGCCCACTGAAGAGATTGGTATGAGATACCAATATGAGAAAGGAAGAGTTTAGGAGGCTAATTCTTCTCAGACCACAGAAGGGGGAGAAACCCTCTAAAATAGAAAGTAATTGACTTCCAAAAATGGGAAGTGATAAATTTTCCTCTCCGAACTCAAAGAGAATCCTTATTGAGGATTTGGAATTATCGAAGAAAACAAACCACGACAGGTTCGACCCGGTTTTGGTTGGCGTCCATATAAACGAATGTTCCCGGGCGTTCAGAGAGTAGAGTTGGGTTGGAGATCGAAGACAGATCGACAAAGAGCTGTTGGGCTCGGAGACCAGCCTCGCAGGAGCTGACCGAAAGATTTCCACGCATTCCGACTTAGACTTCTAACCAAAAGCTGTTCTTTTTTTTAAGAACTACTTAGACTTACACCACCAAAGTAAGTTTTGATGAATATCACCTGAAGATACCAAAAAGTAGTTTATTGGAAAACAACTTAAGATATCAAGACTCGTTTAAGAAACGCAAAAGTGCCACGAATCCATAGAAGCGGGTTGGGAGAAAGACGCACTCCTGTATTCAGCAGACAAATATAAAGATACTTGTTATTTTTTCAACACATTTGAACCTCTTGAGTTTGTTTCATTATTTTTCTTTTACATACACTTGTGCGGTATCACCTTTACCCCAGATTCAGCTTGCACTACGGCCCGTCGCCTGATTGATTTCGTCTACCTAAGATTAAATCACAACGTGTGGGTAGGTTAGACTAGAGATCAAAGCAATTACTTTGGTAACCAGACGTTGGAGGCGAGCTGGGAACGGCAAATATCAAATCTAACCCGACATCGACCGGGACCAAGACAACCAGTTGGGTTAGTGTCACACATGGTTCCGTGGTAAACCAGATTTCCATCCGAACCAGCCAAGAGTTAGATCGTCACAGATGGTGCTGCAATCAGACCAGGGTTAGAGTGGATCACAACTTGGATCCGTGAGCGGGACTGACCGGTGGCGTAACATAACATTTCTTCAATACTATTCTTGATATGTGAAAATATATATAGTTATCTCTTATATATATATATATCTTATATACATATATATATTTATATATATATATACATTTAAAGTTATCGTCTGTATATACGTTATTTTTAAAGATACAGATATTTAATTAAAAGCTCTGTTTATATATATATATAAGTATAGGACTGGAGTATATAGAATAAATTCCATTAACCAAAGAATATTATTCTTAAAAGAGTGCTCCATATAGAGTAGAGCAAATATAATTTATTCGAAAATTATAGCATATTTATAACTTCTGGTGTCTTCTCTAATGACGGTGCTGAACGTAGAATCTATATTGAACAGCATCACTTGATAAGACAATAGAAGTGTTGAAACGAAATGGCTATTTTTGTAGTGATTTTATAATATCTATTTATATTATAATTTTCGAATAAATTATATATATATATATATATATATATATATATATATATATATATATAAGCAGCAACAAGTCTTGACGCATGCGCACTGACAATTACAACCAAATGAAAGGGCTACACATCTTCTAAGTGTTCTCTTCTTAATACTCAATGAGACACGCGCGCATGCGTGTATGCTCAAGCGTTTTCATCACCGCTTTCAATCTAACGGCAGTAATTCAACATTGCAAGATTTAGCCGAGTTGACCGCGGTGAAGACGCCATGAGGAGGCCAATTTGAGCATAGGCAAGAGAATCGACGAAGAGGCAAAGACGACAGGAAGTAGTGAATGGCAATTTCCAAGTCTTAGTCCTTCCACTTGGACATTCCCACTCAAGAACAAAAGACAGCGAGGCGATTGACATGTGGCAATGTCCAGCCAGCGCCTTGGAGCTCTTGAGGGGACAGCTGTGAACAAAAGCCTTGTAAATTAAAAAGGAAAAAAAATCTGACGTTTTCAGAAAGTGTGCATGTTTTTGAAATTATTGCTAAATTTGTAGTAGTAAGACCTAGCTGGAGAGATTTACTCTCGCTGGTGAATTATAAGTGGTTACAATGAATGTAATGACCAAGAATATAACGAGACTTTTGTTCTTGGTGCTTAGAACCGGATGCATTTCATTTTGGAACGAAAAGAATTATTTTTCCATGAGGCTATTTATCTCAACATAATATTGTTCTTAGGCAATGGTTATCAGTTTCAGGTTCCAGTACTCTGTTTCAAATCACAAATTTCTTCAGATTGCTATGAGGAATTTTTATCGAGTCATAATCCTTCAATATACAAATTGAACTAAGCACCCTCCCCCACAAAAAAAAAAAAGAAAACAGATAGCATCTCGAAATATGTTCTGTAAAAACAAACAAAAATACTAGAGTGGTATGTAATATCAGTCCTTCTCTGTGATTCTACAGAAGAATGCTGAGAATGCCATAGACAGAAATGTGAATAACGAGGAATTTTCTCTGGAAAATGGTAAAAAAAAGACGCTTATATTTAGAACGAGAAAGAAACTGTTGAAATGTCTATAACACATAATGAGGAAAGAGGGCTTGGAAAATTTGGCACTCACTAAAGGCAAGAGAGACATATTTACAACAGCAAGTAACTTACCTAACCTATAAAAGACAAATATTACTAAAAGCTATAAAAGATAGGAAGTTGTGGAGAGCCAGGAGCAAAACGCAATCATTAGGCTCTGTATATTTGGGTGACCACGTATCTGTCCTTTGGTGAAAGCTAATTTAGAAGGACAGATCTGAATTCAAAGTTGTGGAAATGGCAACGAGAAACACTGTTTTTCTTAAGACATAGATATTCATTGGAAATAGAGCAGGTTGGTTGATTTCAGATTTTGTTGGTTTATGTCGAATATGTAACAATCAGTGTCAATTGAACTTTTCTTCTCTGTTTCTATGTCCCATGTCCAGTAGCATGCAGAAGGCACGGGGGGTTGTGATAGCCCCGGGCATCCATATGGTGAGGGCATCTAATAAAAGAGGAAATTATAATTTAGATTGTGAAATCTGGATTTGTCTCTCTTAACATCGTTGACAAACGTCCTACAGTCTCGCAAGTTGGTAATGGGGATCCGCGTTTTGATAAGGGAGACCGAGGTTCCTTCCCCCCACGACTCCGCTGTTTGAGTCTTAGCGGCATAGAAGCAAGGAGTTAGCCCCGGGCATCACCAATCCTTCGCACCTCACTGGCCATCTCTCAACAGGATGTGAGCAATCATAGCTCTCCGCACTTACCTGTCCTAGTAAAAAAAACAGCAAAAAAAAAAAAAAATGTTTTTTCTACACAATGGGGGGAGGAGCAAATATTCGTATGCATACAATTTTTTAATTTATTGTATTTACAACTAATGAATAAACATACTTTTCATGAATATATTTTGGAATTTGTACTATTAAACGGACATTAAACAATGACATCCATAGAAACGATGTAAAGGCACCCTCCCCTCGGAAAACTCCACTGTTATTGAAAAGACACAGAGATGCCAGGTTGAAATTCGTTCGTGATAATAAGGATAAGGAAGAATCGAATTGGGAAACAGTATTATGGATAGACGAAACCAAAATTGAGTTATACGGACATAATTCTAGAAATCCTGTATAAAGGAAAGATGGCGATGCCTTCAAACAAAAGAACAGAGTTCCAACAGTAACATTTGGTGGTGGCAGCATCATGGTTTAGGGATGGTTTGTTTTCTGCAAAAGGTACTGGCAACATATCAGTAATAGATGGTAGAATGAATGCCGCAGAATATCAAAATATTTTGGAAGCAAATCTAATGATTTCGGTTGAAAAACTTGAACTCCCTCCTGATTTGATCTTCCAGCAAGATAATGATCCTAAAAACACTGTAAAATCTACGAAGAAATAGCTTACTAAAAATAATGTAAATATCCTGGAATGGCCAAGTTAGACTCCTGATTTAAAACCAATCGAGATGTGAGGTTATTTGAAAATACAAAACCAATCGCGAGCTCCAACGAACATCCCGGATCGGAAGACAACATGCGGAGAAAAATGAAAGAAAATACCAACTAAAATTTGCAAAACATTAATTGACAACTACAAGAAGAGATTGGTACCTATATAAGTGAATAATATCTATTCTACAAAGTATTAAATGAAGATTATCTATTCTTTTTGTATAGTACGAATATTTTTTCAACCATTAAAATGACTAAATGCGATTTATTTCTATTAAATCAATTTTTTTCTGTTTTCTCTATGCATATTTAATTATTATGCATCTGTGTACAGTCAATTATATGAAAAGTATGTTTATTCATTAGTTGGAAATACAATAAATTAAGCATTTGTGTTTGTACGAATATTTGTCCCCACGCTCCACTGTATCTTCTAATCCCTACCGACAATCTACACAATCACGTTAGGTAAGTCATGCACTGATTTCTTCCCCCCTCTCTCTATCTCTCTTACCTTTAATATGTCCTTTAATATGTCCAGAAATAACTAAACTGTCATCTGTATACAACCGCTTTTGAAGATCCATTGTTAAAAATAGTTTCAAGAGAATGAAGCATGTTGATCTAAACGAAAACCTTTTGTGCCTTGAGGAGCTAACTCGGACATTTATGAGTCTATTACGCTATCGATCACAGTCTCGCATCAAGTTCGGAATATCTAGAAGGTGGCATTCTGTATCGCTACATAGGTGGTCAATATAAGTGTTTGCTGGGCGGCTAATTTGTCTTGCGTCATGGTTAGGTGTACTGAGTAGTAGATCAATTACAAGTTATTGTTTTGCCTATCTACTTCAAGCGGAGATTTTTTCGAGCCACTGTAGAGGCGGTATTAATATAATTAACTAAATCCCTAGAGTCGAAACTTGACGGAACCTAGATTCGGTTGCTGAGGGATTTACTTAACATCTCTTGAAGACAACTTTCAACTAAATCACAGCTCCATAAACCCATCTTTGATTTTTTTCTGCTATATTTGCGTGAAAGCAAGTAGGGGTTTACGGGGTTTACGGAAATAAGGAAATTGAACATAGAATAGGCTGTGTTAGCAGTCTCTCCTCAAACAGCAAGTTGCTACAAGATCAAAATCATTAACCTTAAATCTGAAGTCATGTTCTTAAATACCATCGCAAATCGATACTTTCTCGTTCAGAAATATCTAAACTGTTATCTGAATACAACCTCTTTCTCAGATGAATGGTCAAAGAGGGTTGGTTGGTTAGTTGGTTGATTTTTAACGGTATACCAACACCTCTGTTGGTTATTTAATGCCAAAATATAAATATTGTGAACGCAATTGTATGCCTTCAACTACAGATAAAATATATTGTTGATCATTTTACTATAAATATGTATTGTTGGTTGGTTGATTTTGTTTAGCGGCATATCAACACCTCTATGGGTTATTTAATGGTGAAATATAAATATTTTGAACACTATTTTATGGCTTCAACTAAATATATTTTGAACGCAATTGTATGCCTTCAACTACAGATAAAATCTATTGTTGGTCATTTTATTATAAATATGTATTGTTGGTAATTTTAATATGACAAATATTGCTGGTATTTTTACTATAAGAATGTATTTTATATTTTCATAGCGTTCTGTTTGAAGTTTCACTACTTGCAAGTAGCTGAGACCCTAAAATATTCTACCACTCCATATATATATATATATATATATATATATATATATATATATATATATGCAGAGTCAAGGTAATGTTTTAGAAGACCAGAAGGAAGATAAACTTCTAACACATGAAGTCATTGTTGCAATATGGCTGGGACTCAGCGATGTAAAAATTGATAACTTTTCTTATGTTATAAGATCTTTTGAACACAAAAGTCGAATGCAACTGGAATCCTCTGACGGGAATGTTACAAATATATCAGAAAGAAAAAAAAATTGTTAATGGCCGGACACTATAAGGGCACCACAATTCATCTAACAGTTTGAAACCATTAGTAATCATGCGGGCCCTTTTTGTAACCGGGAACTAAGTAAACGTAAACACCGTTTCGGCTATTATTCAGACACGGTTTGGTTTGGTTTACATCGTATCAACCTCAGTTTTTTAATGCCGACAAGATTTTTGTTGCTGGCAATATTTACTTTTTCAAAAATGTATTGCTGGTAAAAGTTTTACAAATAAGTATAGCTGGTATTAAAACCCATTTTCCTGCTTTCATAATGTCTTGACCACTTTCGAGTTGAGGTAACTATTTGCCCCTAGCTGGGACCCTGAAACGTGCTACTACCCCGGGTCAGGGTGGACCTGGGAACACCAGCAATTAAGACGTGTTTTCACACTCTTGAAAACCTTCTGATGAAAGGTCTTGCTCTCGGGTGTAATTTATCGTCTTAACCAAGACTCGGATGTAGTTGATTGTCATACGCTGGACCTGGGAACACCAACAATTAAGAGGTGGTCCTACGCTCCTCAAAACCTTTTGATCAAAGACCTTGTTGCCGGATGTAGTTTATCGTCTTACCCAGGACTCGGATGTAGCTGATCGTCATACCCAGGACTGGTTCAGATACAGAAGTACGGTGTTGGCATATATGAACAAAAAGCAGGAGTATTGCTTCTGCGGACAGAAGTCACCAGTCTAAACTGCGTTGTCGTTGTTATTCCAGGCGTCTCTTGCCAAATAGTGACAGTCATCACTAAATATCGTTAGATGTTGAAATGAACTATCCGAACTGTGGTGCGTGGGAACATTCGATACAAGACATACATAATATTATGCCTGCAAAAATATAGGTAAACCGTTTGATCCGTGCCAGGCGGGTTTTTTATGATGAAAAAAAAAATTACAAATATAGCTTACCTTGATTCTTTGATGAGAAATACTTTTCCTATACCAAAATCTAATATGAAAAATGACAGATGACAGATTCTTCTGTAATAAGCATTTAGTATAAGTTGCCAGAAACTATGAGTCTTTTTAAGAACGGTGATTAAACGAAGGCCGTCTCATGCCACTGGGTGTCTCTCCAGAGACTTGAAATTAATTCTGCTGGATCCTTTGACAAGCCATGAAGAAGTAGGGAGTAGAAAGTCATAGCTGTTTCAAGAAGATTCAGCACCTTCTTACAAAGCCCAAATAACACAGGAATAGACATCAATGTTTACGAATGTCACGTGGCCTACAAAATAGACAGATTAAAATCCCGTATGTGGCGATTTTGAAAAGAAAATTAATAAGTATCCACATGCTGCCATATCTTCATTGAATACCGACATTGTCCAGATGATATAAAAGACAATGAAAGACATTCAATACAGATGTCCCAATGATGCTGGCCCCATATTGAAGCAGCCATCGAAGCTGAAGTCAGACTCGCCATATCCCGCCTGTGAGAGAGAGGTTGGAAAATAATAGGGCTAGGGAAAAGTAGTGAGCAACTTATCTAATAAGTTTCTGTGCATGGATGACGGAGTAAGGGCAAGGAGGGATGGCAAAGAGTCTAAAGTTACTTTTAGTTACTAGGGACAGGAAAAGCTGGCGTGACACGATCGCTATGTCCTGAAGAGTCACGGCATTATAAATAATGATGAAGTAATTTCTAAATGATGTTTTTTTAAACTCGTAGAAATATCGACGTTCGTATTCATCAATACTTTATTTTACGTTTCATCTGTGAATTAAGAGACAAATTCAGTTAGTTAACTATTACTAGTGTAGTAAAAAATGGAGTTGAGATGGGTGTCAAAAAGTGCAATGCGGTGCCCGCCAGCAGGCAAGCTATTCTTTTTTCCATCTTCGATCGCCTCAAGGACATAGATTGAGTGACTCCCTTTCTCAGCCGTTACACTTGGCAGTTGTGAAACAGACACCAATTCAGTCTCGCCTACTTCGACTTCCTCTTTGTCAGTCTGAAAATTCGTACGTCCAGATCTATTGCACGTAGTCCGCCGAATGACTACCGTTTCTGCCTCGTGCTGCAGGCACCCCGCTTTTTATGCTATTCCAGTACGGCCAAAATTTGCATGTGTGCAAATATCGTCTCGTTTTGGACGAGATCGGCGTGCATAAATTGTGTCTTCAATAGCGGCCAAATTTCTTATTGTTATCACTTTCCAGGCAAGACATGTTCGCGCTCGTTTCGAATTCTGAGGTAAGTCATGTCTTTCGTCACAACTAGATAAATCAATAAAAAAACTCTCTTGGGAGTCTGTTGGACATTTCTTCGAGGGAAATAGCTGTTTGAGTGGAACTTAACTTTCCAAGATAGAACACGGAGGGAATGAGTGTAGTTTATTACTATGTAACCGTGGGGGTCAGGCCTGGTGGAACCAAGGATTGCAGTTCGTCCAAGCAGTTTCCATGGCAGTAGAATAGAGCAGCGAGAGGCTCGTTACATCCCGTCTGCATAAGGACTCGGCGACGCTTTCAAACTCTATCAAAACTGGAAAGATAATATTTTTTTTCTCATTTTCTCTCACAACCTATAACCTCTTGCGTCTTAGTGGCTTTATTGCCTTATTCAGGGAGAAATGAAGAAAAGAAAACATTAGTTTTTTTTGGCTAGTAAAAAAATTGTTAATTTAATAAAAGAACTATATTTATTAAATTACCAAATATGATTATATCTATCCGGTTAACATTTTGCTTTAATTTTAATTACAAAGTAGAGTAATCTTTTTATATTACACTAGCAGCATGGCCCCGCGTTGCCCGTGCTAGATTCAAAAATCGTACGACTCGTACAGCAATCGCTATCACTTGACTTAAAATATTTTTGCCCTTCCTTGCCTTTAAAGGAGTGCACTTGCCGTGCTGATGTTGCTACATGCCTTACTTCTTGCCTATCTCACACTGCGAATTTTTTCTAAGCTCTATACTAAACATTAAATCTGTTACGAAAAATGAACTAAACAAAATGAACACAAAACGATCATCTTTAAAAAAAGAAGTCGTAACTGGAAAAACCGAATGAATAAAGAATGTTAACAACAAATACTTTTTCACATCAAACCCAGTTCTGCGGAATCAGAATCAACGTTGAGTTTAAGCAAGCGAATGAGCCAATTGGAGTAAAGTGCCATGCAGATTTAAATTTTTCCCACTTGTGACGAATGCAGCTATCGATTTTTTTGCATGCTAGCATGCTAGTTAACATTCGTGTCAGTCAGCTGTTGGCTCTCACGCTGGCCAATAGAATCTTTCTGCCTATTCGTGGCAGCCAGCTATAGGCTCTCACTCTGGCCAGTAGAAAATGGCCGCAAACTACATGGAAACTGCCGTAGAAGCATGAAAAACTCGATTATTTCCACTATCGTTGTGAGTTGGGAAATGCAAAGTCGGTCTTGGCCTTCCTGCTAACTTGGAGCATGTGCATATGTAAATTTTGGGGCAAATCCGTCGAAAATTGAGACCGTGCATTCGTTACACACACACACACACACACACACACACACACACACACACACACACACACATCCTGCCTTTTATAGATAGAGATGCTTATTAGTCTTCAAATATTTTCATCTGCGGCAAAAGTTGTTAAACGTTCATTAAACTTATTTTTAAAATTTCAGGTGGAACGTTTATTTGAACAAGTGCCCTTATTTCATAAGTTTTTTTGTTACCAAAACCAAGCATGAGAATTGTTAACAGAATAATGAAAGTGCCACATCAAAATCAGTATACGCAAATGGGATAGCATTCCAAAAGATCAGCCAAGTATCAAGAAACGGAAATATTTCGCTAGAATAAAATAAAAATGTAACTAGATTTTATGTAATATCAGTCCTCCGATATAATAGTGAATGTTGGAGAATTGTCACAGATAAAAAAAAAACAAACTCGAAGCAACAGAACGATGCTGAGAATACCATAGACTGAAGATGTGAGCAACGACGAAATTTTAGAGAATCAAAAAAGAAACTCATACTGAACAATAGAAAAGGACAATTGAAATTTATTGGGCACATAATGAGGAGAGAGTACTTTAGAATTTTACAATGACAGAACATATGAAAGGCAAGACGGACAAAGAAAACAGAGCAAAAATATATCTTTGGGGGTATATACGTATATACAAAGTATGACAAAGTATGGTTGAGGAGGGACAGCAAAATGATAAAATTTGTTAAGACTTATAGCTATTAGTAAATTTAGTGTTATTTTGGAGTGTAAATTGAGATTCTTGATGGCCAACGTCCTAGAGGAACACGGTACATAGAATAATAATATAATAATAATAATAATAAAAAATTATTAATATAAAATGAAAAAAAATCTCCTCTACTAATTGATATGCATTGCCCAGCGGACTGTAACATAGCAAATAAGGAACTTGAAAAACTATCGAGGTATAAAGACTTGGAAATCGAAATAGAAAAAAAAAAAATGAGCGAATTGAAAACAAGAATAGCATCAGTCATAGTAGGTGCGCTTGGAATGATAAAAAATGGAACACAACAACACATTGAAAAATCCCTGCAAATACCAGCTTGATGTAATAGAATAACCTGCCACCCCCGTAAGTGGCGGCACTATAAGTAGTAACCACCTATAAGTATCCGTTAGGACAGCAGACAGCAATGTCGAGCTGGGATGTGCGAAACTAGCGGCCTTCGATAGCAGTACGCACACAACTGTACTGACTTGCGACGACCGTGCGCATAACTATTACTTCCTTGCTTGTTGTACTGGTTTCTACAATAAACCTGTTACTATTTATCCACTGTGTTTGTCCAGTCCATATTCCTATTAGCACGGGATATAACAGAGCTTAAGAAAAACACAAACAAATTTCTTGATAAGTACAGCCCGCATACTCAGAAGACATTTGTCCATGTAAAGCTAATGATATTATGCAGAAACAAAATTTGAAAATGAAATGTAGCCATAAAAAACATACCACTAGATGACTTAGGTCTTCCAGCAGTCTTCGTAGGTAGTGTGACCATATCCGAAATAATAATAATAATAATAATAATAATAATCCTACTACTACTACTACTACTACTAGTACTACTACTTCTAGTACTACTACTACTGCTACTACTACTACTAGTAATAATAGTTATTATAATTATTATTTCCATAATCACCCCACCGGCATGAATATTTCATACGACACATGTATCATCTGCAAAAGTGGTGTATATGGATAGATATGTAATTGACATTAAAAAATACGTCAAAAAACGACATTATTACGTCATTATTTTTGCACCAACCTAATAAAAAGCTATATATATATATATATATAGTGAGAGAGAGAGAGAGAGAGAGAGAGAGAGAGAGAGAGAGAGGGAGGGAGGAGGCCTTAAAAGTGATTTAAATGTATATGAACTGATTTTTTTAAAATAAAAATAGAGAAGGTAATGTCAACAGATTTCGAGTGAGTACGAAGGAGAGATAGAGGGAAATCGAATCAGAGACAGACTGACTGAGAAACAGGAAACAGAAAGTTTAATGAGTGTAATAGAAAGTTGTCAAGCAAATGAGAAAGAACATCATATCTAAGAGGCAAAAATATCTCTTTTCTGCAAAGAGAGAAGACCTAAATTTGATGAGATGGAAATAAATATTTACCCAGTTAATGTTCGACTTAAACAACTTAATTCCTGTTTTCAGAAAATAGCCTGGCTCTAATTCCGAAAATGAACGTCGGGTAATTGATTTAATTAGAAAAACGAATAATTTTATTCTGTTTGCTCAAGAAAATTGGTCCGTTTTAACAACCTGTGTCCTGAATTTCATTTATTTTTTTTTTCATTTAGTTATTATTTTGCTTATTTTTTTTTTATTAATTTTTAAAATAATGTTTTGTGAGAAACAGTGAGGGGACGAAGAGAAAGAAGTAGGAGAAGGAGAAGAAGAGGACGAAGTAGGAGAAACAGGACAAGAAAAGAAAAAAAGAAGTACGAGGTGAGGAGTGAGTTGGAGAAGGAAAGTAAAAGAAGTAGGAGAGAGGAAGGAGTTGGAGGAGGAAAGTAAGAAAAGAATAATGAAGTAGGAAGTAACGGAGGCGAAGGAGTCGGAGGGGGAGAACAAATAAAGAAAAATAGAAATAGGTAGTGACGGAGGAAGGAGTTGAAGGAGGAAAGGGAGAAAAGTAAAAAAAAGTAGAATGTGAGGGAGAGGAAGGAGTTGGACGTGAAAGTAATAAGAGAATAATGAAGTCGGAAGTAACGGAGACGAAGGGGTTGGAGGAGGAGAGCAAAGAAAGAAAAAAAAGGAGGCGGTGACGGAAATGTAGTTGAGGAGGAAAGTAAAAAAGAAGTAGGGGTGGGGCAGAGGAAGGAGGTGAAGGAGGAGAGCAAAGAAAGAAAAAAGAAGTAGAAGGTGAAGGGGAAGAAGTTGGGGAGGAGAGCAAGAAAAGAAGTAGGAGGGGAGTTAGAGAAGGAGACCAAGGGAAGTAAAGGAAGTAGGTGACGAAGAGAATGGACAGGATAGAAAGAAGAATTTGAAGAAGAAGAAGAATTTGAAGAAGTAGAAGAAGAAGAATTTGAAGAGGAATTTTAAGAAGAATTTGAAGAAGAATCTGAAGAAGAAGAAGAAGAATTTGAAGAAGAAAAAGAATTTGAAGAGGAAGAAGAATTTGAAGAAGAAGTAGAAGAATTTGAAGAGGAAGAAGAATTTGAAGAAGAATTTGAAGAAGAATCTGAAGAAGAAGAATTTGAAGAGGAAAAAGAATTTGAAGAGGAAGAGGAATTTGAAAAAGAATTTGAAGAAGAATTTGAAGAGGAAGAAGAATTTGAAGAAGAATTTGAAGAGGAAGAAGAATTTGAAGAAGAATCTGAAGAAGAAGAAGAAGAATTTGAAGAAGAAAAAGAATTTGAAGAGGAAGAAGAATTTGAAGAAGAAGTAGAAGAATTTGAAGAGGAAGAAGAATTTGAAGAAGAATTTGAAGAAGAATCTGAAGAAGAAGAATTTGAAGAGGAAAAAGAATTTGAAGAGGAAGAGGAATTTGAAAAAGAATTTGAAGAAGAATTTGAAGAGGAAGAAGAATTTGAAGAAGAATTTGAAGAGGAAGAAGAATTTGAAGAGGAAGAAGAATTTGAAGAAGAATCTGAAGATGAAGTAGAAGAATTTGAAGAGGAAAAAGAATTTGAAGAAGAAGAATTTGAAGAAGGATTTGAAGAATTTGAAGGTGAATTTGAAGAAGAAGAAGAAGTTGGTATACGTGCTAACGGTAAAAAAAGAATTTGAGCCAGAAGAGAAAGACTAAGAAAATAGAATGGAGGAGCAGGAGAAGGATAGGAAGAATATGAAACAGGTAGGAGTAGAATGGCAATAAGAATTATGAGAAGAAGAATGAAATTAAATAAGCTGGGGAAGAAGAAAGAAGAGCAGGAAATAAAGTAAGTGAAGAGAAAAACAAGAAAAATAAAAAGAAGAAGTAGAGGAAGATAAAAACAAGAGAGCAAATGTAAAGCAGATAAGAAAAAAAAGAGTTCTAAAACAACGACGTCTAAGAAAAAAAAAAGAAGAGTGCAGAGAAAATGTGGAAGAAGAAGAGAAGGTGTAGGAAGAAGAGGAGGTGGAGGAAGAAGAGGGAGAAGTAGTGTTGATGGAAAAAGAGTCGATGTTAACGACTACGAAAAGAATAAGAAAAAAAACGAGTTCTAAAATAACAACGACGGCAAAGAAAAAAGAGAACGCAGAAAGAAAGCGAAGAAGGAGAAGACGAAGAAGGGGAGGTGAAAGAAAGAACAGTAGCAAAAAGAAGAAGAAGAAGAAGAAGAAGAAGAAAAAGAAGGAGAAGAAGAAGGAGAAGGAGAAGAAGAAGATGTTAGCGATTACGAAGACAATAAAGAAAGTACAAATTGATTTCTTAGACATCGACGGCGACTAAAAAAGATGAAATTGGGGGGAAGACGAACAAGAATAGGAAGAAGAAGATGAGGAGATTAAGAAGAAAAAGGAGAGGTGGAGGAGAAGGAGTAGGGGGAGAAAGAAGAAGTAGGAAGAAGAAAAGATGGAAAATGAGACGATGTTAACGACTATGAAAAAAATAAAGAAAGAACAATTTGTGTTCTTAAACAAAAACGACGACTAAAAAGAAGAAGAAGAAAAAAGAAGAAGAAGAAAAAAGAAGAAGAGGAAGAAAAAGAAGAGGAGGAGGAGAAGGAATAGGGGGAGAAAGAAGAAGTAGGAAGAAGAAAAAGAGACGGATGAAAAAGAAGAGACGGAAAAAGAAAGGGTGGAAAATGAGACGATGTTAACGACTATGAAAATAATAAAGAAAGAACAATTTGTGTTCTTAAACAAAAAACGACGACTAAAAAGAAGAAGAGGAAGAAGAAGAGGAAGACAAAGAAGAGGAGGAGGAGAAGGAGTAGTTGGAGAAAGAAGAAGTAGGAAGAAGAAGAAGAAGAAGAAGAAGAAGAGACAGATGAAGAAGAAGAGACGGAAGAAAAAAGGGTGGAAAATGAGACGATGTTAACGACTATGAAAATAATAAAGAAAGAACAATTTGAGTTCTTAAACAACGACGACTAAAAAGAAGAAGAAGAAGAAAAAGAAGAAAAGAAGAGGAAGAAGAAAAGGAAGGAAAAGAAGAGGAAGAAAAAGAAGAAGTAGACTAGGAAGGGAAATTAGAAGAGGAAGAAGTAAGAGGAAGAAGAGAAAGAAGAAGAAGGATAGGTGAAAAATTTGACGATGTTAACGATTTTAAAAAAAAGAAAAGAACAAGATCAGTTCTTAAACTATGGCGACAGCTAAAAAGATGAACAAAAAGAAGAATATGAAATGTAGAGGAAGACGAAGAAAAAGAAGAAAAGAATAGGAAGAATAAAATGAAAAAGAAGAAGATGAGGAAGAAAAAAGAAAGGAAGTAGATAAATAATAATAATAATAATAATAATAATAATAATAATAAGAAGAAGAAGAAGAAGAAGAAGAAGAAGAAGAAGAAAAAGAATAATAATATTAGGTTGGTGCAAAAATAATGACGTAATAATATCGTTTTTTGACGTTAAAAATACGTCAAAAAACGACATTATTACGTCGTTATTTTTGCACCAACCTAATAATAAGAACAACGGGTGTAAATATACACTCTGTTAATGACTGAATAAAGAATAAGAGAATAACATAGTTCTTAAACTATGGCGTCGAATAAAAAGAAGACGAGAAAGAAAAAGAAGATGAAGAAGAAAAGGAAGAACAAAAGAAGGGGAAGAACACAAAGAGTACAAATAATTAATATTAACCTGAAAGTAACATTCCCGCCAAAAGAAGATAACGAAAGAAACACGAGTTGCTTTTCCAAAGATTTTTTAAAAATCTCAGACGTTGACTTTAAAAATAATAACCCACTTTAAATATATTTATGTGCATCAAAAAATAGGTCTTCGATCATTAATTAAAAACGTACACCCCCCACCCAAAAAAAAAGTTGCAACACATCCGCAGATCTCGTTGTTTATTTGTGACATTTATACAGAGGCGTCGAGCAAAAATTGGCGATCGAACTCAAGATATATTGTTAAAGACCTGCTAGAATAGATTATTGGCCAATACTTCTTGATGTAGTACCCTAAGTATTTGCTAAGATTAGGTTGGCACACAACAACAGGCATAGAGCTCTGAAAGTAGATATTTATAATTTGCCATATATATATATATATATATATATATATATATATATATATATATAATTATTTATCTAAAAATATGATCCAACACGCTACATAAGAGTTCTCATGTTTTAAAACAAGAGCCGAAAACTTCAATATAATTATTAGAATTAAATTGAATTAAAGTAAGCACTGTTCCATCTTCGAAGCGAAATTTTTTTTGGGAATAACTTATTTCTGAAATTTACGTGTTTTAATAGCAGATTCATTATTGAAATCAAAATTTCCATGATAACGGCTAGCGCGATTGTTTAAATAGAAGGCGTGTAGTGTGTTAATAATTTGTATCAGTATAGAGTTACATTCATAGATGTCAAGTCAGGATAAGGTTGGGGTGTCTAAGTTTAAAACAGAAGATGATTTCGCCTAGTCTGGTTTACGTGTCTATGAAGATTTATTTATTTTTTTTATTTTTTGATTTATTTTTTCCTGAAAAGGTTTTGTGTATATATATATATAAAAAAATGCCGTAACATTTGTTTTTTGACGACTTCATAAAGGGTTATCTTTTTTTGTAGGGTATTTAAACTATTTATTAGAACTATGGATTTTTAAAAATTATTTTATTGTTTGTTTGTTTTTATGCTAATTATTCAATGCAAAAATTTGATGATGTCGGTAAAAACCGTTAACTCATGTCTATTTTAACAGATTTTTATTATTTAGAAACATAATAATGTGTAGTTTCTCATCTAGGCATAAAGGGCATGGGTCATCCCAAGTTTTACAAGTTCTTGTTTCGTTTAAGCGTTTCACCCCAAGCAAGGCGGGAAGCCACTAGCATGCAAGAGGTTACAGAGAGTTGGAGCTAAGCAAATAGGAGTGATAAAGAAAAGGATGAAGAGAAGGATAGGGGATAGATCAGGGCATCTGGAGACGTCGATTGATATTACATTTGAATAGTTGGAGATTATACCTATCAGGGAAACAGGAAGAGGGGAGGGAGTTCCACAGGCGAGAAGTGTGAGAGATGAAGCTATTGGAGTAGAAGAGACGGCTACATTTAACAGCTTCAACAGTGAAAGGGTGTGGGCGAGATGCCAGACTAGTTGAACGCTTAAATTCGTGAAGTCTGGGAACCAGCAAAAGCAGCTCATCGCAGCAGTTACCGTGAAAGTATTTGTAAAAAAGACAGAGGGAGGCGACAGCACGTCTGTGAGAGAGCGACTGCAGACGAGATGCCAGATCAGGGCCAATTACATTGCATATCCGTCTCTGGATCTTATCAAGAACCTTGAGACAAACAGAAGGGGTACCGGATCATATATGGCAGCAATATTCCATGCAAGGGCGAATGGTTGATTTGTAGATTTGAAGCATCGACTCCGGCGAGAAAAACTTCCTGGCGCGGCACAGGGAGCCAACTTTCTTTGCGGTGGACGAAGCAATTGACTCAATGTATTTATTCCATCTCAGGTCAGCAATCAATTTGAGACCGAGCAGTCTCAAAGAGGGATTATATATCGAAATCCCTCGATTAGTGCAGCTAATGTGAACATTTTCAATTACTATAGTTAAACTGAAGAATGTTTTACCGCACTAGTCGAAATTTGGTATATTTTAGTGCACTAATCAAAGCATATTAATTAAATGCGCATTAATCAAGACATACCTATATATATATATATATATATATATATATATATATATATATATATATATATATATATATACTCAAGTCATCAGAGTACTCAACATTGCGTTCTTCACTTCGCAAGTAAAAAAAAATTGAACTTTCAGATGAACACGGCAAATTTGTCTTTGAAAATGATGAACGCTGTCTCAATCTGAAGATGACATATTGTTATGTCGAAAGTACTCGGGATAAAAATAATATGTATCGACATGGTAATTTTCTCTTTTTCTCCTTTATTAATGACACCAAAAACATTGTCCGTAAATATGAAAGGGTCCAATTGAAAATAAGTAGACCAAACTTTATTTAGTAAAACATATCTCAATGTATATACGCGTCAATATAGGTAGGTATAGGAGCGAGCGATCGTATATAAATAGACATAAATACTCTAGTGTAAGAAAAAAGTGCTCAATGTTAAGTACCAGAGCTATTAATATATGTATTAAGCAATAAGTATAATACCTTACTATAATTGCACAACTCTGGGTTTCATGCCGAAGCAATTTTCAAATGCTGGAATTATTATATTTATTTTTACTTTTATTTTTATTTATATTTTGGGTCTACACCATTTTTTTAAATTTTTCTGGTTTACGTGAGATATATTATTGTTGGGATGGAATATTATTGGAGTTAAAATATTTAAATGAATTGTAGCTTAATTTTGAATTTGAATTTAAGCTCAGATTAACATCTAAAATTTAAAATAACTAATACTTCTAAATTAGGAAGACGATTGTTTTGAAAGCTAACAAAAAAAAAAAAGTCGGAAATCAAAGGGAGGCAACTCTGTTTTCTTTTTATAAAAATTAATAGTATTGATATTATTGATAATAATATTGCTAAACTAAAACTAATGATGTCAAGAACCAAGTATGCCATAATAAAATAGAATAAAATAATATACAATAATATAAAATAAAATAGAATAAAATAAAATAAAGCAAAATAAAATAAAGTACTACTACTACTACTACTACTACCATTAATAATAATAATAATAATAATACATATCAGTGGAAGGAAAATGATTTAAAATACAATAAGAAAAATAAAGCAAAATGAAATAGGAGCCTTATATCAGAACATATAAATATGCAAATCAACACGTTAAAATTGTCATAGTTAACTCCTCATTTAATTTCAAATTCTCCAAATTGTTCCTAGGGGACGCTATCCCTAAACTATAAATATTACTCTCTCTTTCTTGCATTTTCAGCGGACACTACGACAATGTAGGCTCCCAGAGAAGACGCCATGAACATTATGCCCACAAACATACGCACACATACGTACGTACGAATACATTTTTGAAACACGATCTCTTTACGCTCACACACACACACACACACACACACACACACACACACACACACACACACACACACACACACACACACACACACACACACACGTTAATATTTATGTCTATTGTAAATCCTTTTCTTGTCTAATATATTTCTTTGTACATGCATATCGGGTCGTGTTGTTTTTCTGTTACATTTTCTTTTGGCTGGACTCATCTTTAGTCCGCCATATTTTTTTAGTGGGTTTCTTATTTGAGCAGTTCCATACGTGTACATATCACAGCGCATATCAACTTACGGTCCTCTGCAAAAAGTTTAAATGAATTGTAGTTGATATTGAATTTGAAATTCGGCCCAGACCTACATTTAAGATTATCAAGGTAAATGTAAGGATTTATTTTGTTGCACGTGTTTATATACAAGAGCAATAATGTCATTGGTTTATCAGATGTCATTGAAATATTACTCGCTAACGTTTGTCATATTAGACTTTGAATTATGGCACTTAGTGTCCTCCATATGTTTTGACTGGCCTTTCAACAACCTGAAGAATATACATTAATGTTATCAAATTTAAAAGACTTGGAAAACCAATGATAAATAAAAATGATTTACTTAATAAACGGAGCGTCTTCTCAAATACGAGTATCCACTAAAAATAATATTTAAGTATAATATTAGGTTGGTGCAAAAATAATGTCGTTTTCTTACATATGTTACTATGTGAGAAAACGACATTATGTCTGCACCAACCTAATAATATATTTCTGTCTGGTGATTATTATTGTATGAAATTCTGAATAGTTTCACGGCTTAAAATAATTTTAAATTCCTGATGAATCTTAGATCTTCATTTACTGATTGAATAATTTTATGACGAGTTCTAGATATTCCCCTATCGCATCGTTAAATATTTAAGGTTAACAAAATATTGCAATAACAATGATAAATATGAATGCCGTTCGTTATTTTAAGAAGTAAGGGAGTACAAATGAAAAAAAAAATTGAAATTGACAATTTTTTTCTGATGAATCTTAGATCTTCATTTACTGATTGAATAATTTTATGACGAGTTCTAGATATTCCCCTATCGCATCGTTAAATATTTAAGGTTAACAAAATATTGCAATAACAATGATAAATATGAATGCCGTTCGTTATTTTAAGAAGTAAGGGGGTACAAATGAAAAAAAAATTGAAATTGACAACTTTTTTCGTTTCAGCGAAACAGACGATAAACACTTCTATCTTCACTTCTTTCTTTCATTTTCTCACTGAAACCAAGTAGCGTTTTTGAGATGTCTTTTGTCTTCTCACGCAATCAAAGCGGGATGGCGTGTTATTTATGAGGAGACATTACCCACAATCATTCTTTCTTTTTAAATGAAACCAGGTAGCGTCTCTTATATGTCTTGTCTTTTCACGGGATTAAAACTGAATAGATTATTATGATGTACTGGCAGGGCGTAACGGCCGTGCGAACTAAAGAATAGAGGCAAAAGCACAATTATAATAGATTATTTCGGCCCTTAGTTCATTTTATATTTTAAGCTTTTAGCTTACTTAAAGAATTAATATATATATATATATATATATATATATATATATATATATATATATATATATTGAACAATAAAAAAAAATTAAAAAATTAAAATCTTCAGACACACTGGGTTGTAGATTAATATTCTTTCGTTTTTTTTATTATTATTCCATCTGGATTCCTCGACTAGTTTCGGCCGAAATGGCCATCATCGGGAGGAGAAATATTTCTGCTTGCTGCTAGCACTAAACTACAGAAATGAATGTCATATATATATATATATATATATATATATATATATATATATATATATATATATTTAAAGAAAACAGAGCACTAGTTTAGAGAGGGAAGGGAGAGTTTTAAAATTTATTTTTATATTTATTTTTATTATAATACTTAATATTGAGGAAGGAGGGCTAAGGGCCAGACATTGAACTATTTAATCGGTCAACTCAACGGAAATGATATAGGAAAAGGAAAGGAGAAGAAAAGGGAAAAAGAAAAAAAAAGTATATATATATATATATATATATATATATATATATATATAACGGTGCAAAAGACTTGCCACAGAAACTCCGAACGACAGTCCTCATGTGTTATTATCGCGGAGTTTAAACCTCTCCAGACCACAGTCAATATCAGCCAGTACATGCAGGTACATGCAAGATAATGACCAGGTTTCCTTCCCGTTTGAAGTCTTTTTTATCGTGAAACCAACACTAAAAGGATTGCTAACCAAAGCCCAGAGAGACTCCTTTCACCCTCATCAATGGATGTCGGAGTAGATAGATCGTCATCAATGTGCCAATATATTGCTATATTTTTAAAATAATAATAATAGTAATGTATAAAATTATTATCAATTTTATGAGAATATTTTATTATTATTATTATTATTATTATTATTATTATTATTATTACAAGTGTTGTTATTATTGTTGTGGTCCAGGTTAGGACCAAGAAAGAATAACACGAACACAAGAGTAGAAATAACGAATGTATATTACACGAAATAAAAATACAAGATCTACAAGGTGTTAGTATGACTGTCAGTCTGGTTTGGAGTGAACTACTATCGGCTCGACTCGATTCGGTATCTAGCCACGCCCCCACGAGGGTTGCATGTGGCACAAGGCCAAGTTTTACGTGGGTTTCCCGAGCCCGTAGGCTCGGCCAAAAAATGCTCGTAGAAACTGTAAAAACAGAATCGGTTTGGTCAACCTCCCTGAACGAG
>OZ010603.1:31901422-31906422 GCA_963932145.1 Acanthosepion lycidas
GAGTGTGTTGATAAAGCGGTCAAAAGAAACCCCGTAATAGACGGTGGTTTTCACTGCAGAGTTGAATGCGCCATAGAGGTTAGGTATTTTGTAGCAAGACTCCCGAATGCAAAGGCTGGTAAACGTTATTTAAAAACATGGTTTCTACTAAATCACATGCATCAAATAAAATATATCGTTGAAGTGAGAAGAAAAAACACACTCAGTAGATCTAAGATTAGGGAATTGAACAAAGATTACGTAACTGGAACAAGAAGAAGCCTATGGGTACCTAGGAATTAGCGAAGGAGATATAATAATGTATAACCAAAAACCTTTAAATCACCATCTTTGAGATAGATAGATAGATAGATAGATAGATAGATTGATAGATAGATAGATAGATAGATGTGAACAAATTGGGATGAATAGATAGATATGAACAGATAGAGAGATAGATAGATAGATAGATAGATATGAACCGATTCGGATAAAAAGATAGATAGATATGAACAGATTGGGATAGATAGATAGATAGATAGATAGATAGATAGATATGAACGGATTGGGATGGATAGATAGATATGAACAGACAGATAGATAGATAGATAGATAGATAGATAGATAGATAGATAGATAGATATAAACAGATTGGGATGGATAGATAGATATGAACAGATAGATAGATAGATAGATAGATAGATAGATAGATAGATAGATCTGAAAACATGTGAAGATAGATAGATATGAACATACAGAAGAGAGAGACAGATATGAAAAGACAAAAGAAATGTATAATAAATATGAATACACTGAGATTGATAGATAGATAGCAACCGACTGAAATAGATACATAGATAGACTGCTAGATAGATACAAACAGACTGAAAGAAATAAAAAGATAGATAGATAGATTCGGATTAGTTAAATGTGCAAAAGCAACATTCAAGAAAGGGAGAATTTCAGAAACTCAATAGATCTAGATTTTGTCACAACGTTTAGGGAACTGAAACAAGAAGAAACCTATAAATACCTAGGAGCCAGAGACAGAATACAGCATAACCAAATGAAGCAGAAGGTAAGAAGGGAGTACTACAGGCGTGTGAGTCAGGTACTGAATAACGAGCTGAATTCAAAAAAGAGAATTTCAGCCATAAACACCCCGGCTGTCGCTGTGGTTGAATACAATTTCAACATCCTTAACTGGACCATAGCAGACATTGAGCGAATTGCGCCAAAACGTAAAAGCTTTTCACTTGCCACCGCATGCATTATCAAAGGCTGATGTTGATCGTTTACATAGGCTCAGACTCGAAGTGGGAAGAGGATTAGTTTAAATAAAGCTCTCTTACAAAACTACAACAACTGGCCTTCAAAGATACCTGGAAATTACAGAACACTGGATGATGATCTCTGTCAAATAACATGAAAGAAGCAAGAAACTTTATTCAATAATAAACGCAGCCAGCAAGTTCAAAATGGAGTTTCAAATGAAAAGAATTACAAGTAAAGCATAATACATCGACTGCAGCTGTAAAATATTAAAAAAAAAGAAAAAGCAAAGGCAAATTGCAATCGGTCCGATACAGAAATGATGGCAAGATAAATCGCTTCACGGTCAATACTCTGCTGGTACCAAACAAGCTGATGTAGACAAACCCCGTACCAATCAAACCCCATACCAATCAAACCCTGTACTCAATCAAAGCTAATCGCCCATACATCGTGAAGATAAAATGTGTCTTCTTATTGACATGGCAGTCTGTGCAGACTGCAATGTATCATTGAAAAACTTAAAACTATCAAAATACAAGGACCTTGAAATGGAAATCTAAAAAATGTGGCACACAAGGACATCAAGTATTACAGTTGTATTTAAAGCACTCGGATTGTGGTTATAGCAATCAATCTTGTATAGACTCCATCAGCTTTACGTCTAGGGTGAACCTCCGACCATGAAACTAACAGTCACCATACAAGGTGGATCCCTGTGTCCGCATATAACTGTCTCTAACTAACTTCACACTATTATCATGAACAAGACATTTATCGTAGAAAATCTTGTTCTACATAATATCATTTTTCAATATATTTAAATCATAGCTTCTGAGATAGATAGATAGATAGATAGATAGATAGATAGATAGATAGATATGAACAGATTGGGACAGATAGATAGATATGAACATACGGAAGAGAGAGACATACATGAACAGACAAAAGAAATGGATCCGTAAATATGAACAGGCTGAGATAGATAGATAGATAGATAGATAGATAAACAAACAGACAATAGACAAATAGATAGAAACAGACTGAAAGATAGATAGATAGATAGATAGATAGATAGATAGATAGATAGTGTGATTGTCGTCTAAATTACGCAAAAATGAAAATAACACTGACATCTCTTTTTAACAGATATATTCACCAAAATTTCACAAAAGTTATCGAATATTAAATAGTAAATTTATTCAATAAAATCGCCATTGGTTTCCACCAGGGCCTCCAGACGACTTGAATCTCCTGAATCTTTTCTGGGCGGTCTCCTTGTTTAAGTTGGTGAATGTTGCTATAATATTTGCGTTTAGTTCATCTTTGGTATTACAAAGAGTTTGGTTGGTCTCTCGCTCAACTGCGCCCAACACTTAATAATCAAGACGGTGTCAGTCTGGGGATTTAGGTAGCCAGCTGTAAGAGGTGATGTGGTAGCAGAAATTGTCTGACAGACATGACTGGCTTCTCCTGCTTGTGTGGCATGGTGCAGAGTCGTTTTTCCTGACATAGGGTCTTCCAGCAGCCACCCACTTGACCCATGGTAGTACTACCTCCTCAAGGCACATGATGTAGGGCTCCATGTTGAATTTGAGATCCTCAATAACAAAGCAGTAAAGCATGCCGTTTACAATTATCTGGCGGAGTGTATTGCGTCATGGTGCTTCTTTTCTCAAAGAACGTGTCCAAACGACCCAACTATACTGTGCAGTCAATAAAATCAAAATCAAACAAAGCGCATGTGTAATAAATGAGAAAATGACAATTTACACATCTCACGCACACACATACTATATATATATATATATATATATATATATATATATATATATATATAAACATAGATAGATAAATAGATAGACAGACAGATAGACAAATAGCTACGAACAGATTCAGATTGATAGATACATTGATATGAACAGACTAATATAGATAGACAGATACCTCATCACAACCTGTAGATAAATATGAACACACTGAGGTAGCTAGTCAGAGAGAGAGAGACTGATTAATATACATGAAAAGACTGCAATAGATAGATATATATGTAGCGAGATAGTGACAGTATAATTAATCGATTAAAATGATTATATATATATATATATATATATATATATATATATATATATATATATATATATATATATATATATATATATATATGTAGTGAGAAAGACGAAAGAGAGATAAATTGATTGTCAGAATTTGGCAGAATCTAAACGCTAGCACAAATGAGATGGAAAATTAAATAGAAGAATAAATGAAAGCAACTCAATATTCGCTAATATTGTTAGTGTCTTCATCAGGTAGCAGACCATGGTTGTCGTCTGATTACAGTGAAATATTCAAATTCTTCTGTGGGCCTCTTCACCTGTCTTTCTCTGTTTGTGACCGCCATAAGTGAACTCTCTCTTATAGCTAGTTAATGTTTCGCTCATGGATACTAAACACGAATCCTGGAAAGCAATTGACTTTTTGGGATGTTCATCGTTTATATTGCTCTGTAGTAAATCTGTCTCTTTTCTTTTTTTTTCTTTCCTTCTTTCTTTCTTTCGTTTAGAAATCTCATTTTTTCGATTCTATCTTTCTCTCTCTCTTGTAGAAAGTTCTATTTCATTTTATCTTTGGTTGTCTTTTCTTTTTTCTTTTACAAATATCTCCTTTTTTCCATTTTGTCTTTCATTCATTTTTTTTCATTCTTTCTTTTTTCTTTCAGAAATCTCTCGTTCATTTTACCATTCTTTCTTTCTTTCTTTCTTTCTTTATTTATTTATTTATTTTGTTTATTTATTTATTTATTTATTTCGTTCGTTCTTTCTTTCTTTCTTTCGTTCGTTCGTTCGTTCGTTCGTTCTTTCTTTTTTTGTTTCTTTCGTTCTTTCTTTCTTTCTTTCGTTCTTTCTTTCTTTCTTTTACTTCTTTAATTGCTTGTTATAACATTTCTTTTTGTTTTTCTTTCTTTCTTTCTTTCTTTCTTTCTTTCTTTCTTTCTTTCTTTCTTTACGTTCTGTCTCCTTTCCTACATACTTCCTTTCTTTCTTCTACTTCTTTTTCACCAATTTTTTCTTTTCTTCTTTTCCTAATTCTTTTTTCATTCATTCATTCATTCGTTTATTCATTCTTTCTTTCTTTCTTTTTTATTTCCTCTTAACGTTCACGCTATTTCTTACATTCCTTCTTTGTTCTTTTCCTTCTATCTATTTAACGTTTGATGTCCTTTCTTTCATTACATTCTTTCTTTCGTCTTAACATTCACTCTGTACACTTTCTTACCTCCTTGCTTTCTTTCTTTATTTCTTTCTTTCTTTCTTTCTTTCTTTCTTTCTTTCTTTTGCTTCTTTAATTGCTTGTTATAACATTTCTTTTTGCTTTTCTTTCTTTCTTTCTTTCTTTCTTTCTTTCTTTCGTTCTTTCTTTCTATGTCTGAGTTTCATCAAATGCCAAGAGACCGCATGCATTTTCAGCAACATGATTCTGACACTGATCGCTGTCAATATTTGTTGCAAACGCAATCTCTCTAGAAGCTTGCGACTATGTATGTATGTAGGTAGATATTTTTCAAGCGTAAAAGTATGAGGCACCCAGTGAGGATCAAAGTCACTACTCAGTCGTAATTGCTCTAGCGAGACACTCTTGCTAACCATTACACCGCCTCGAGGTGTCCCGTGATTTTCCAAGCGTAGCTTAGATGTGGCACAAGGCCGAGTGTTAGGAGCACCCAGTGAGGATCGAACTCACTACTCAGT
>OZ010603.1:31911422-31953922 GCA_963932145.1 Acanthosepion lycidas
TTTCTCACATATGTTACTGTGTGAGAAAACGACATTATTTTTGCACCAACCTAATGGACTAGAAACATAATGATTATATACATTTTTATTGGGTCGGTGCAAAAATAATGTCGTTTTCTCACATAGTAAGACATATCGTATTTTTGCACCAACCTAATTATAGGTTGGCGCAAAAATAATGTCGTTATCTCACATATGTTACTGTGTGAGAAAACGACATTACTTTTGCACCAACCTAATAACTTCGTTAAAAATTAATTTTTCTTTATGTAAACAAAAGCGAATGGTCATTATGATCTGTATTTTCTTCTAAGTATTTTGTATATTAAGAGGAATAATAATAGCAGATACATGCATACATACAAGCAAACACGGCGTGTTGTAACGAAGCCTCGTGGGAAGAACAGTTAAGATAACAGTTCCTGCAAACTGCAATGCATTTTTTAAAAAATTTTAACTGATGTAATGAATATGCATACACCTGGGTTCCCCCTTACAGTAATATGATTTGCTGGTGTCAGCCATAAATACAGACTGATGTGGATGGACATTGACGACGCCTATTGGCTACCACTACGACGAGGACCAGTTCATTACGGTTACCTTCTAGTTTGTCCTACTCGATTACAGTAGTCGAAAACCACTTTGCTATTTCTAACAAATATATCCTTTTCCGGGACACATCATTGACTAATATTAAAATAAAAGGATCTTTAAGTGGAAATCTAAAAAATGTGGCAAATGAAGACATCAGTAATTCCAGTTGTAGTTGGAGTACTTGGTTTGGAGACGGTGTTGATAAACTCACTGAATAGATCCTTGGTAGCCTATGATTTAAAGAACACAAAGATAATAGTACTCATAGGTACAGCTTCCATCTAACGAAAGGCTTTATCTGTGTATGATCTTAGGTTGTTTTCTTTTTGTCTATATTTTTACAAAAATATTCGATGGAAAATGCCATGGTGCTATTTCTAAGCTTATACCCCGAATTGGGACCCGGGATACACCAGAACTCAAAGTAAATAATAATAATAATAATAATAATAATAATAATAATAATAATAATAATAATAATAAGTGTATGAGTAGGCCAATATCTGCACTGGAAAATTTGCAACTTCTACGGGAAGGAAACCGAAAGAAACTGGTATGAACACCACCCAGACCCGGTTACGGAGATAGGACCTGTTACAATTCTATGGGACTACACAATTCACACTGACAAAACAATCAAAGCCAACCACCCAGATATTGTTATTAAAGACCACAAACAAAAACGGTGCCTCCTTATTGATATGGCAGTCCCTGCTGACTGCAATGTATGTTTGAAGATAGTCAAAAAGCTGTCAAAATACAAGGACCTTGAAATAGAAATCTCAAAAATGTGGCATATGGGAACATCAACAATCCCTGTTGTAGTTGGAACCCTAGGATTGGTTGGAAAAAATTCCAGTAGACTAATTGAAGGGATTCCTGGAAGTCCATGCCTCAAAGAGATACAAAAAATTGTTCTCACAAGCATAGCCCACACTTTACGAAGGCATTATCCATGTAATATTTTTTTTCTGTCAATGGAAAATGTCATGATGCCATTTCTAACCTTAGGTCCCTGGGCGGAACACGGAAAGAAATGTGTAAACGCCAGAAATCAAAGATAATAACAATAATAATAAATAATAAATAATAATAAAAGCATACAAAAAACAAAACGCATTTCTTTTGAGGATTACCAGATAAGACCCGAAGTAAAGAAAGCTAGAGGGACGAATAACTGACGAAACATCTCAGTCAAAAACGGAGGTTATCTTAGTAAAATTTGATAAGATGAAGACGAGGCTAAATCTTTGATACATAAAATTATTCACTTCTGGACTTCGTCAAATTAATATCAACCGCGAAGGCATGTGTTTTTACAGCGTCTTCGAACGAAAGTTCGAATCTTCTCGCAATGACGTGAGGGACCCTACCTTTTCCATCACACCTTGTGGTCGGGCGTTTATATAACTTCCTGTCATCCATTTGTCTTCAATGAGAATATCCTAAGTTCAGCTGGGTTGGCTTCCTGTGCGTATTTCAGGGCATCAGTTGACATCCTTTAAGAATCGATTCTGCCTTTGTTAGCTTTGGATACACCTTCGAGTTCAACTCTCTAAAGCACCTAACTACTTTGGCACAAAGTGCAAAGCTTGCTTTTCTTTCTCTTACGGTGAACCCAGTACACATTAGGGTCACCACAGGTCAACTCCTCTTAGGACAAATGTTACTGTTTAATATTAACAACGATTAAGGCATCTGTTATTTTCTGGTGTGAATCATATACTACATAAAAATGTGTGGCTGAAAAATTATTATATAATAATATTTCACTTGAAAGATATGATTGAATTAAAGAAAAACAAACATAATGAGAATACTAATAAAACCATGAAAATGATGATACTAATAAAACCCAGAAGATGAGAATTCTAATAAAACCACTTGTATATTGGTATATACATAATGACGCATTCTCTCAAAAGATGTTATTCATGAAAAAGTTAATGATTACACTGATGCATATCGCTCTTTTGACATTCTGTTGTGGCACCGAGTGCAAAGTTTGTTTCTTTTTCTCTTACGGCGAGCCCAGTATACATTAGATTCGCCGCAGATCTACTCTTCGAATGATTAAATAAAGAACGGAGAATATGAGAGACAATATTACTACACCAAGATGGAATACGCTTATGATTGCACGGTTTGTTTTGCAAAATTTTTACTTATTTAAACGTTTGAAATCAGAATGTCTTCTACGTAAAGAAAAGGGAAGGCATATGTAAATTGTGAATGTGTAAAGAAACAACAGGGAAGTCATCTATCTTTCATACATTTCTTTTGCTTTTTGGAGAGAAAACAAAGTAACGAAACCACGTTTCTTTTTTTTTTGGCAAGAGGTGAGTGAGCAATGCAAGGCTGGTGTGTTCAGTACCCTTTTACGCGCAAACACTAACGCACATACACACACACTTTCATATATACATACATATACTAAGTCCGACAATTATTTTAATATATTTATTCTTATATGTTATTTATATAGACACAAATATTTAAGTAAACACTCTGTTTATAATAAACAGTATTAACATCATTTACCGGCATGAATGTCCGGAAAAATTTCATAGAAAATATGCGTCCACCGACAGGTTCCAAACCTGTATCCTATACGGAACCGTTATATATCATGGGGAATTTGTAATTTAAAATCAGTAATTCGACCGTGCTAACCAGATGTTTCCTTCGTAGCTAAATTTTAGAGTACGTCAGGCAATATGACGGCTCTGCGGAGGATATAAATTCAATTCAGTCTTAGGACCCATATTTTCTATGAAATTTCTCGGACATTCAGGCCGGTAAATGTTGTTAATACTGCTTATTATAAACAGAGCATTTACTTTACTTAACTATATTTGTCTGTATAAATTACGTATATATATATATATATATATATATATATATATATATATATATATATATATATATATATATGTAGAAAAATATGGAAAAACAAAAATCCGAATATGCAAGTATGCTGTTTTAATGTTGTTTCAATGTCGACGTCAGACGTTTGGGTCTAGTAGACCTTCTTCAGGACATAGTTATTAAAACATAATTAACATTAGACGATATTCAAGTCAACATGAAAAGACGATAGACATAAGACTAATCAAAACAGAATAACTGAAATTTTTAAGATCAGCGTTCCGTTTCGCAATACGATCATGTGGGCGTCACGTGGGCGTCACGTGGGCGATGTTGTGAAAACGTATTCCTAAAACAGAGTATATTTTAAATGAAAAAAGTAATTTATTTTAATCTAAAATTTATAAATTTATAGACATGGCTTCTTTAATATTTCCCCATTTCTAGCAAGATTAATGCTGGACAAACGTACTTATAAATTTTAGATTAAAATAACATTCTTTTTCATTTAATATATATATATATATATATATATATATATATATATATATATATATATATATATATATATAACGTCAAATTCTCGTCCGTGTATCTTAAATCCCTTTAACTCGAGTTACGCTTGCTCTACATAGACATGTTATACCATTTTTGAATCAGTGAGATCCCGGGATTGAGAATCTGCTCATCATCTAGTGTTTGAATATCAATGTCAAATTTTAAAATAACTGGAAAATAAATTGTGATTTTAAAAGATTTTGCTATATACTTAGTTTAAATATTAGGTTGGTGCAAAAATAATGGCGTTTTTTGACGTATTTTTTAACGTTAAAAAACGCCATTATTTTTGCACCAACCTAATAACACAATTTTTGTTTTAAATTTAGTTTAAAATATCTCCAAAAGTTTGTAAATTGAGGAAATCAGTTTTATTTCTTCAAAATGTTAAAGTGAGTTAAAGCGAGAGGTTTCGTGACGTGAAGTTTCCGCAGAATTTGTGTTTGAAAGAACTTTAATTCAATTGAAGTTCCACGGAGTTTGCGATTCGAAGAACGCAATTTTCGGACTGAATTGGAATTTCAGCCACATCCGTGTTTCAGCCCGTTTCGTTTTTTTTGGCCAGAACTGAACTTTATAGCTCGGTAGTTAAAGTGAGATTTTAAAGTTCCATTGAGTGAAATGATGAATTCAAAGTTATTTCTACAGCCTTATCATTGCTGTTTTCTAAGCTGGATCAGACATCCCTTTAGTTTTGCACCTAATTAACCCGTTTTCGCCCCTAAAGCATCTTTAACATTATGAGCCATATTATTCGGCAGGTCTCGACATCCTCGGTAGCCATGTTGGTGTTGTTTGATGATAACAAGAGACGTGTAGTATACGCTATGTAATATTCTAAGCATGGACGAATGATAGACTTAGAGATATATAAGATAGATGCTAGAGAGAAACCTGACAGTCACAGGACAAATTGAGGGAGAGAGGAAAACAGCGCCTAACACACTTGAGGAGCTTGAGTAAATGGATGGCGGAATAGGGTTTGGGAGAAATATCAAAAATAAAAAAAAACTTATTAAGAGCTTCAAGGGGCAGGAAGATGTGGAGTGTCATGATCGCATACGTCCTGAAATATCAAGGTACATAAATGAAGAAATATTATGGAAATAGTTTTATCATCAATCCCAAATGGGTGACATTCCGATGCGACACCGAGTACCTATTTTTCTAACAAGTTTTCTCAAATGTTCTGGCTGATAGAAATAAATATTAGGTTGGTGCAAAAATAATGACGTAATAATGTCGTTTTTTGACGTTAAAAATACGTCAAAAAACGACATTATTACGTCAGTATTTTTGCACCAACCTAATAAATATATTGTTTAATAAATAAATAAAATCAGAGAATCTACACAAATAAAGGTATCCATTAAAAAGTAACGTTTAAACAATAAATTAAAATATGTTGGATTAATAAATAAAAAATCCATTCCTTCCTTCCTTCCTTTCTTCCTACCTACCTACCTATCTATCTATCTATCTATCTATCTATCTATCTATCTATCTATCTATCTATCTATCTCAGTCTTCTCTTAGTCTATCAATCTATCTATCTATTTCAGTCTTCTCATTATCTATCTATCTATCTATCTATCTATCTATCTATCTATCTATCTAAGTCTTATTATCTATCTATCTATCTATCTATCTATCTATCTAGCTAGCTAGCTAGCTAGCTAGCTATCTCAATGTATCTATCTAGCTAGCTAGCTATCTCAGTCTTATTATCTATCTATCTATCTATCTATCTATCTATCTATCTATCTCAGTCTTATTATCTATCTATCTATCTTAGTCTTATTATCTATCTATCTATCTATCTATCTATCTATCTATCTCAGTCTTATTATCTATCTCAATCTATCTATCTATCTATCTATCTATCTATCTATCTATCTATCTATCTCAGTCTTATTATCTATCTATCTATCTATCTATCTATCTATCTATCTATCTATCTGAGTCTTTTCAAATATGGGTATCTATTAAGAAAACAACACAAAAACAAAAAAAACAAAAAACAAATGTTTAAGCAATAAATCAAAATATGTGAAATAAATGAAAAATTCATACCTAAAAATATATGGATTAAAGCCGACATATATTTTTTAATTTGTTTTGGTTAAACGTTATTGAAGCCGGTAAATATAATGAAATAAAAATACTATTTAATTACATAAAACATAGAATTTTACTCGAATCTAAAATAACGTTAAAGCAAAACAAATTAAAAATAAATGTTGGATTTAATCCAATTTCATAAATTAAAAATGTCTTTGTTTACGTTACTGTACAAAACAGAGCAGTTGTATAATATTTCGAGAAAGCTTAAGATTTTCTCTTAAATTATCCAACACAACACTCGAGTTATCCAGAGTACCCACACCTGATTTCCTGCCTAAGGGGGAATCTAGTATATATTGGGATCATCACAGATAAACTCTTTTTATATAAAAGGTTACTGTATGATCTTACTTATTATAAAACCCAGGTTGTGTGTGTGTGTGTGTCTGTACGTTTATATATTGGATCGGATTTATTACATTTTTCAACCGATTTCAACAAAACTTCACAGGACTACGTAAAATTACCTTGCGGTAGTTCTGACAGCACCAAAAATTGGAAAAACGCAATTGTTTTTGCACAAAATCAATTTGAAAACACGATTAAGAGGCATTAATTAAAGGGGGACAACTCATATCGAGTTATACTAATTAATATCGAGTTATAGAGTTATACTTATTATAAAACCCAGGTTGTCTGTGAGTGTGTGTCTGTGTTCGTTTATATATGGGAACGGATTTCCTACATTTCTCAACTGATTTCAACAAAACTTCACTTTTTTTTTGGTAGGTAGTGTTTCTTATTGTCTTGCACACTTTTTCTTTATTTTTACATTCAGAATGCTTTAAAAATTCCATTTACAAGACTATTGTTTATAATAAAATTCTGTTCATAACGATTGAAAACAATGTTTTTTTTTGAGTGTGGGTTTGACCAATTCGTAAAAAAAAAGCCCAAAAAAAAAACACAAAACAAAACTAAAAAAAACAACTAATTAAGACATGCGTGTCTGTCAACCTTAAACATTAATCTTTGTCAATTTTATTTTTCAGTCTTTATGATGGTCGATACTTGATCTATCTCTTACTGTTACATCCCCGGGCAACGCCGGTCTCTACTGCTAGTATTAAATACATTTAAGACCTTTGGTATTAATAGATAATATATATATATATATATATATATATATATATATATATATATATATATATATATATATATATATGAACACAAAATAGCTAGCAAACTAGATATTATAAATATATACACACCCCCACCACAAAAAAAAACACCCAAAAAACTCATAAAGATAAATAGATAAATTCATACGTTGATATGAAAGAACATTATAAAAAAATCAGATATACGAGGGATGCTTGTGCTCTCCTGCAAATTATAACTAAATCCTTAAACACCGGAGTTTCAGAGTATCCTTTGTTGGACTGGCTGAGAACTTCTCCACATCTGGAGATTTACGGCGATGTTTGATAAATATATCCAGAATGCTGATTGCACTCAGTGAAATGGATAAACAGAATCGAACACGTTGTGGACAGATTTGAATAGAGATTGAGATAGATGACGTAGAAATAACGGATAATTTATCGATTAAGTGAAAGACAGAATGAAAGGGGAGAATAAAGATTGCGTATTAAAATGAACAACGGAAGATAACCCCTAGTTAGATAGATGCAGACATTCACGATGTTAGAGAGGCACGAACGAATCAACTCCAGATATATGCTTATGCACATTTTATTACAAGGCTAATTTAATATTTAGACAGGCAGAACAGGCAACGAACTATACATCTCCCTCATGACTTGCTAATGGGTCTTGTCCCATTGCGCATACTACTGCGCAGACAACACCACCATGGCTGCCGAGGAAGGTAATTCTTACCAACTAAATACTTTCCCCTTCGGATTCAATTTTGTTGGACTCACCGAAATACCATCCCTTTAAAGTAATTGATCATATAGAAATCCGATTTTTATTTATTTACTTATTTTTTTTTGTGGGGCCGGGCGTGTTGGGAGCGGAAGTTTCTCTCCAAATAGGTAAATTACGAATTGAACGGCTCTCACAGGCCCGATTAATAATTGTACAAGTATTCACCGTAAAAAGAGAGAGCCCCACCATCCTCTGCTAAATGTAATCGATTTGTTGTTGTTGTTGTTGTTGTTGTTGCTGCTGCTGCTGTTGTTGTTGTTGTCGTTGTTGTTGAAGAAGAAGAAGAAGAAGAATTCCGCGTAATGTCGACCGTTGTCGGGCGCGATTTTCCGAGATGACCAAACGGCTTTGAAGGAATCTCTCCGTGAGAACGTTGTATAAGAACAAGCTGTAAGTAAGTTCTGATGTCACGGTTCAGGTATTATTAAAGCAATATATCACAATTTCCTGGTTGTTTAAAATTAAACTGTCGGTATTTAAATGCTGTAAAAATCCTTAATTGTTGCTGACAATTTCCGCTTCAATTTTACTCGCTGCAGTTGACACATGGGGAATGGTTGATTTGTAGATTTGAAGGATAGACTCCGGCGAGAAAATTTTCCTGGTGCGGCACAGCCAGCTTTCCTTGCGGTAGACGAAGCTATTGAGTCAATGTATTTCTTCCATCTCAGGTCAGCAGACAATGTGAGACTGGGCAGCCGCAAAGAGGTGCTCTCGTGGAGTTGAGCATCAGACATTCTAATGGGGGGCAGGGATGGTTCTCTGTGGTGAGTAATAGAGAGCAGTTTTGTTTTTGAGGCATTAAAGTTAACCAGCCAATTCCTGCCTCCGATTGGAGGTTGTGTTACGATTTAGATGTTGTAAGTATATGCTGCATTCTGATATTTTTTTCTTTGCAGATAATTCTTATTAATTTGACTTCTCAACCCAAAATGTCTCGCACAGAAGAAACTTTAACTGGAAGAAAAAAGAAAAGAAATTCTTTCTGGTTACATCAGAAATTAGAGATTATTTTAAAAAATGGACGAAGCTCCGAATTCGTTGAATTCGCAAATTAACAAACTTGGAATCTGGACAAAACACTAAAATTTGCGCTTGAAGATAATCCACTGAATAATCTCTCTTCGGTTGACTTCAAACAATGGATAAATGAAGACGCTAATTAATTACAAAAGAATTCAACGGTAGGATCGCTTCAAAATGATTTAATTTGTCAATAAATAGAAGAAGAATCAAATTCTTCCGATAAGGAGGAAAATATGAACACTGATAAAGAAGAGTGGGTTTGGTTTGGTTTGGTTTACAATGGGTTATTTAATGTCTACAATATTCTTATTGCTGGTAATTTTTTTCGAAAGTTTATTGCTGGCAATATTTTTATTTAAAAAATGTATTGCTGGTAATAATTTTTCCTCAAAAATTTATTGCTTGTAATAATTTTTACAGAGTATTTCTGGTATGAGAACTTATTTTTACACTTTCATAGTGTTTTGACCTCAGTTAGAGGGTCAAATATTTACCCATAGCCACGACCCTAACAGACGGTGTCACCCCGTGTCAGGGTAGACCTGGGAATACAAGCAATTAAGAGGTGGTTCCACGCGCCTCAAAACCTCCTGATCAGAGGCCTTGCTGTTGAACGTAGTTTATCGTCTTACCCAGGACGCGGATGTGGTTTATCGTCTTAACCAGAACGCGGATGTAGTTTATCGTTTTAACCAAGACTCGGGTGTAGTTCATCGTCTTAACCAGGAAGCGGATGCAGTTTATCGTCTTAACCAGGACTCGGGTGTAGTTCATCGTCTTAACCAGGAAGCGGATGTAGTTTATCGTCTTAACCAGGATGCGGATGTAGTTTATCGTCTTACTTAGGAAACGGATGTAGTTTATCGTCTTAACCAGGACGCGGATGTAGTTTATCGTTTTAACCAGGACGCAGATGCAGTTTAACGTTTTAACCAGGATGCGTGTGTAGTTTATCGTCTTAACCAGGATGCGGATGTAATTTATCGTCTTACCCAGGACGAGGATGTAGTTTATCGTCTTAACCAGGACGCGGATGTAATTTATCGTCTTACCCAGGACGAGGATGTAGTTTATCGTCTTAACCAGGACGCGGATGTAATTTATCGTCTTACCCAGGACGAGGATGTAGTTTATCGTCTTAACCAGGACGCGGATGTAATTTATCGTCTTACCTAGGACGAGGATGTAGTTTATCGTCTTAACCAGGACGGGAAGAAGACTAGGATTCCACGTAATTTGAAGAAATGCTTTAACCTAAAAAAAAAAATAAAAAAAAAAAATAAATAAATAAAAAAAAATGGAATAGCGAAGAGTAAGCGAAATGAGAAAAGAAATAAAAAAAGAAGTTGTAAATAAAATTCATTTTGCAAATTAATATTTACTTTCGTGAGGCACTTCATTTTTCATATATTGCGATAAGTTCTTGTGTTTTGTTAAATTAAAGTTATTACGTTGGTGCAAAAATAATGACGTAATAATGTCGTTTTTTGACGTATTTTTTAACAAATGCCATATCCGAACTACTCTGAAGTTTGAATTTGAGGACTTCTACTGTATATCATTTAGAATTGTCTTTGTGTCTATCTGGTTGTATAGTAACGTCTGTGTATCAACATTGATCGTTTTTATTCTACAAACATTTTACATGATGTGGCCATTTTATTTTTGACACGTTTATTAGGTTGGTGCAAAAATAATATCGTTTTCTCACATATGTTACTTTTATATATGATTTCTGAATTAATTCATTGATATATATGGCCATTTTGAAGCGCGTTTTTCGCTCTATCGAATCGTGTTATTCGTTACCGTTCTCAATCTCTTCATCCATTTTTTGCAGGCTTTTCGACAGCATGGACAAAATTCAAATCCGCACGATTTTCTTTTTCCAGTTCAAACTAGGCCGAAAAGCTGCCGAGACAGCTCGTGATATCAATGATGCGTTTGGCCCAGGAACCACTAACGAACGTGTGGCACAACGGTGGTTCAAGAAATTTCGCAATGGTGACGAGAGCCTCGAAGATGAAGACGGTCGCGGCCGGCCGACTGCGGTTGATAACGAACATTTGAAAGCCTTAATTGAAGCCGATCCTCGCAAAGCCACACGAGAAGTTGCTGTTGAACTCGAGGTCGACCACTCAACAGTCGTTCGCCATTTAAAGCAAATAGGGAAGTCAAAAGAGTTGGATAAATGGGTGAACGATAATAAAAAAAAAATCGTCAAAAACGACATTATTTTTGCACCAACCTAATATTTTGGAAAACTAGAAAAGTGAAATGAGAAAAGAAATAGGAGAACAGAAAATCAACCTTATTAAGCATTAAACATTGCAAATTAATATTTACTCTCGTGAGACAGTTACTTACTAGTATATTCTGATAATTTATTGTGTTTTATGTTATAGTTATATTACAAATGACACATCATATCCGAACCCGTCCTCATATTCAAACTACTACGAAGACGTCTACTGTATTTCGTTTCTACGGTAAGCCGAAACCGAGAATCCAATCCGGGTCTTGTCGGCCGGCGCACTGCCGTCTGGTTATACCTGCAAGTGGCCATCGTAATTAGTAGAACAGAGGGGCTAAATATTTCATCTGTAGATCGAATTCGTTATCTGATCCGCCTCTTTTTTCTTTCTGTTTTTATTTTTTTTTATTTTTTATCTGGTAATTATTCTTGGTTTTGCTTTCTCTTCCTAGGAAAATGCCTAGATACTTCTCCATTATACCGCCATAATTTTGTCTTGTTGCTGATTAGCTCGTCAAATGTAATTGAGAAAAGAGTCTCGTATCGAACACCTAATTGATAAGCATCGATTTTTCTCATCACCCAACCAATCGTTACCAAATAACGAAAAGAAACAGTTGGCATTTTTCTTACAGTAAAAAAAAAAAAAACCTCTGATGAAAGACACTTAATTGTAGTGCTGTGGTTGGCTACTTGGAATTTCTAGTTATTAATAGTCTTGTTGGCACTTCGCAAATTTGATCCCCGCACCAGAGTTAGAATCGTTCAAGAAACCAGAAAAAGACATAAACAATGGCGATAATATTGTTTCTTCATCGTTATTGATAACTTGTCAATTGTTTAAGTTCCTTCATTAGGAAATTGTGCAATCAGACAGTTCACAGATAAAAATGGAAGTCCCTATTTTAATTCGCTTTGATGTTAGCTTATACCAACTTTGAACCAAGAATTTGTTTCTTTACGCAATTAGATAATTCGCATGCTTTTTGAGTTAGATGTATTGCAAAGGTTTTGTCGGTTTATTTAATTTTCCCCCAAACTGAGGAAGTCTATCTTATTAATTTGGCAAATCTGATTAAAATGGAATCTCTGTACTTATGTTTTGTCTAGAGTTAATTCAATTAAGTTGGTATTATTTGAAATTGTAACAGGCTTCTATTGATCGGAGTAAGCACCGGTGAAGATGAGGATATTCGTCCGCATGTCAATAACGATAAGGAGGTGTTGAGGCGTGTGGAACTACCTCTTAATTGCTGGTATACCCAAGTCCCCCCTGACCCAGGGTAATAGCGCCTGTTAGGGTCCCAGCTATGGGTAAATAGTTGACCGTCTAACTGAGGTCAAAACACTATGAAAGTGTAAAAATAGGTTTTAATACCAGAAATACTTTGTAAAAAATTATTACAGGGAATAAATTTTTGAAGGAATATTATTACCAGCAATACATTTTTGAAAAGAAAAAAATTGCCAGCAATACACTTTCAGAAAACAAAAAACAAAAAATCATTAGCAGCAATAAAAATCTTGTAGACGTTAAAAAACCCATTGAGGTTTATATGCCGTAAAAACCACTGAAATTTTTCTCTTTTTATAGCAAATTGAGGAATTGCCAATAAGAATGACCAGATAATCTTATTACTAGACGTAAATTTGCTATGTACTTAGACGTCTCATAGTTTATAGTGGCAAATATTCGTTGTTACAGATTTGAACATTGTGCTAAACTCTTGGAAATCTAATTAACAATAACCACGAATATTTAATAATAGGCCCAAAATATCTCCCTGCTTTTAATTTGGAAAATTTGCTTAGGTTTTGTCGACGGTTTACCCAGTAATTTGGTGTCTATGTTAGTAATTTTGAAACTGTATCAGACGTCTGTTGATCTGAGTAACCCTCCGTGAAGATGAGGATATTACTCCGCATATCAAAAACGATAATTCATCACCGCAGAATTGTTTGCTGTTTGAACCATTGGAAAGGTTTTGGAGATCTTTCTGTCTTTATAGTAAATTGATGAATTTTTTAATAAAATTGACAACTTACTGGACGTAAGCATGCTGCGTGCTGGGACGCCTCGTAGTTTAGGGTGTTAAATATGCATTATTTCAGATGGGAACAGGGCGCTAAACTATTATAAATTTAATTAATAATAACCACGAATATTTAATAATAGGCCAAAATGTGATTAATTAGTGACAGAAAGATAAATGAAACCACGTCATGTTAACGATTGAACTCGAAAGTTTCGCCAGCCCCCATCGGATAGGTCCTACGCTAGGAAGGCCGATTTGCAGCAAGGGTTTCCCTAAGTCTCAATGCTGACGTTGGGCCGTGTTTTATTACTGGGGTAAACTTGCTGTGTGCTGAGATGCCTCGTAGTTTATAGGGGCAAGTATTCGTTTTTTCAGATGTGAATATGGCGCTAAACTATTGGAAATTTAATTAATAATAACCACGAATATTTAATAATAAATCCGAAATGTCTCTCTCTTTTTAATTTAGTAAATTTCCTTAGGTCTTTGTCGACGGTTGTACCCAGAAATTTAGTGTCTTTAAAACTTAGGTGTTTAACGAACCGAGTCTTTTTTTTTATGAAGATGAGGATATTTGTGTAAATATAAAATAGTATAATTTTTCTCGGGTTTTATCTCATTCATCTTTCTTAAATTTTATGAAGAATTTTTTTGGCAAGTTGTACAACAGTCTTCTTTTAAGAATGTAAAGAAACTCTGCCTTGCATGAATATATTCCCATACACAATTCAAAATATATCATATCTCAGAAATGTTATTTGTTTCTTTTAAAATCGCGAAAATCTCATGCTTCTTCAATTCGAAGTTTTGTAAAGGATTTGTCAGTTTATTTTTTTGTTAAAGTAGACTGAAGAATTTTAAGCCTATCTTATTAATTTGGCAAATCTCATTAAAATAGATTCTCTCTACTTAGGGTTTATTCAGTTAAGTTGGTAAATTTGAAACTTTATCAGGCGTCTGTCGATCTGAGTAGACATCCGTGAAGATGAGGATATTAGTTCACATATCAAAAACGATAACTTATCACCCCAGAATTTTGATACTTAATCTACGGGTGTAGAGTGTTTTAGTTCTGCTGCTCTAGTTTATATTTTTATTTACCGTATTTAACGGCATATAAGACGCACGGCTGTATAAGACGCACCCCAATTGCAGCAGGGAAAATCAAGAAGAAAATAGTAATTATTAGGTTGGTGCAAAAATAGGGACGTAATAATGTCGTTTTTTGACGTTAAAAAAATACGTCAAAAACGATATTATTACGTCATTATTTTTGCACCAACTTAATAGTAAAATTACGGAAACCTACATATGTCATATAACACGCAGGGAAATTTTAGAAGAAATTATTAATAAAAAATTTGCGCTTTATATGCCGTCATATATGGTAGTTTTTATTTTTATTTATCATTCTTCGAACTTTGACCCAAGCATTTGTTTCTTTACGCACTTAGATAATTTGCATCGTTTTTGATTCCGAGGTATCGTAAAAAAATTGTGGCTCTATCTTATTTTTACAGTAAACTAAGGAATTGCAAGTCTTTCTTTTTAATTTGATAAATTTACTTATGTCTTTCTCGACGATTTTGCCCAGAAATTTTATCCCTTTGAAAACTTTCTTAGATGTTTAACGAGCCGAGACTTTTTTTATGAAGCTAAGGATATTAGTGCGAATATAAAAAAAAAGTATAACTTTTCTAGGATTTATCAAAGTAATTTTTCTTAAATTTTCAGAAGAAATTTTTTGCTAACGTGAGCCAATATAGTATAGTATTTAAGAATGTAAAGAAACACAGTCTTGCATGAATATACTCCATTATACGACTCAAAACATATCATGTCCCAGAATTAGCCGTCACCCGCTCGCATCTGAGCATCGGGATCGTTGTCATCTCTCCTTATTCCCTTTATCCCCTCTGGTGGCGGTGGCGGAAATAGATGTGAAGGCCCAGCCTACTCCTGAAGAGTCGTGAGCAGGGGTCACTGAGGAGTGTGGGCGAGTCAGGTTCTCCCGACAGCATGTCGCAGATCCTCTTTATGTTGACGATTAGAATCGAAAGTCTCGGTCCCCATCCTTCGGATGGTCCTAACCCCCGAAAGCCGATATGCAGCTACGGTTTCCCAGGTCTCGGGGTCCATGTTGGTCCGTGTCAGGGATTCTTGCAGCGTCGTTTTGGGCCTTCGCGTATCTCTTGCCGCTGGCGGGTTCTCCAAACAGGATGATACGTGGGAGTCGAGTAGGACGCATTCTAGACACGTGAGCCACCTAGCGGAGGCGATATTGACGGATGGTAGCCTCAGTCCAAGTCGTCATCCTCTCTTCTTATTCCCTTTCTCGACTCTGGTGGCGGAAATGGTTGTGAAGGCCCAGCCCACTCCTGAAGAGTCGTGAGCAGGGGTCACGGAGGAGTGTTCTCCAAACAGGATGATACGTGGGAGTCGAGTAGGACGCATTCTAGACACGTGAGCCACCTAGCGTAGGCGAAATTGACGGATGGTAGCCTCAGTCCAAGTCTTCATCCTCTCTTCTTATTCCCTTTATCTCATCGAGTGGCGGTGGCGGAGATGGCCCAGCCTACTTATAAAAGTCGTGAGCAGGAATCACCAAAGAGCGTGGGTGTTAGACGCGGCTGGGCGAGTCGGGCTCAGGACATTGCAGAACCATGTCATATTGACAATTGAGCACAAAAGTCTCGCCAGCCCTCTCGGATGTTCCTACGGCAGCAAGACAGATTTGCAGCAACGGTTTCTCAGGTCTCAGGGATGACGTTGGGCTGTGTCGAGTCTGCTTTCAATTGATCCTTGAATCGTTGTTTTGGGCTCCCGCGTAGCTTCGTGCTGCTGGCGACTTTTTCAAGCAAGATGATACATGCGAGTCGAGTTGGACGCATTTTGCAGAGGAGAGATATTCGAGAGAGAACCACGTTGTTGACGATGTGGTCCTCCCAACTGATGCGAAAGATTCTGCAGTGTCGTTTACTGGAACCATCGTAGACGTTTCATGTCCCGACGATACGAAGTCAGGTTTTGCAAGCGTACAGACAGATGGCGAGGACCACGGCTCGAAAGACAATGATTTTGCTTCTTATGAATTAGATTCCGAGAAGCTATAGTTAAATAGGGAATTATCAATATGTCCAAATTTTTCTTTTTAATCATTTCACTCCAAGTAATGTGATAATGCCACTGAGACGCAAAATATTTCTGAGAATGAAACGCGATGAGGAAACGTTAGTGAGGAGAAAAAGACAATAAAAGAACATATTAAACAGAATATAGCGATTAATGCTGCATTTAAACTTAAAGATCATAGGTGACAGGAAAGGAAAAAAACCGGAAGAGAGTTACGCAGGTGGGAAGTGTGAGAGAAGAAACTATCAGAATAGAACTTGCGGTTACATCTAGCTATTTCTACAGTAAGACCATGAAACCTAGTTGCCGATCTAGTAGGAAGTTTGAATTCATGCGGTCGAGGGATCTCATTAGAACAACTTCCATGAAAATATTTATAGTTTCGGTTATCCCACTTGACATTCGTAATGAAACCGCCGCTAGGGGACGCTTCTTAAGCCTATGAATATGAAATGATATTCTTCCTCATTCTCTTTCCTGTTTTACAACTCTGTAAGATATAGCTGCACGTGGGAAAGAAAGTGTCCCCTCCCCACTGGGAATATTCATATTCAATGTCTTACTTTTCTCTCGTGACTTTTTGTACTCTTTCGCACACTTGTCCATCACGTCGGCCTCCACAAACTTCAAACGCACAAACACACAATTCTCTAATTTAAAAATAATACCAAGAGCTAAAATGTTTTCTACCGAAACACAACAAGCATTCATGCAACAATAGAAAAGACAAAGGGAGGCCAGGACATGGCGATGCAAATGAAATCGAAATGTCAGGTCAGGACCGATAGGAATACAGAAGCAGATATATTTGATGCACAGACGAATAATAGATTTATGAACATGCAAGATTCATTTTGACGAGAAAACTTGTTTTTCACGGTACATTGAAGCAACCTTTCTCGCCGCAGATCCCTTTATTGAGACCTTTATTGATACTGTGGCATTTAAAATTAAATAAATATAAATATCTATTAAAGTTAAGGCAGTGGAGAACTTGGAGAGGGGAATTAGCAGGAGATAACTGATAACTGATATCCATTAGACATGGCACGTGGAACTACAACAGTCTACTCCAGCGAACGAAATAAAGTGACTGAATAAAGTGTTTCGTTCATAATTGATGGACTGAATGAAGGGTTTGGTTCAAATTGTTGGATTGAATATATATAACATCCACTTGGTACAGGGGTACATGCTTGATCCAAATAATGTAACACCTTTTGCCGCCGCCTACACCAGTTAGTGTAGTCATGTTTAGTGGTTCGGTTCTCAGGGTTTTATGACGATGTTTTAACAACGGGCTTACTCGGCGCTGGTCAATACTGACGCTCGTCCAAGCTGGTTGTTAGCCGCTGGCAGCTTCGATCCAGACTGTCTCTGCCAGCATTTTATTCGGGTATTAAGCTCAAACTCCTTGGGTCCTGTCACGTTTAAGGCAGTGGAGAACTCGGAGAGGGGAATTAACAGGAGATAACTGATAACTGACATCCATTAGACACGGCACGTGGAACTAGAACAGTCTACACCAGCGAGCGAAATAAAGGGTTCAGTTCGACATTCCAATCACCTGAAGAAGGCCAGAGCGTGCGACGGCCGAAACGTTGTGATAAAAATGGCAACAAAGATGAGGACAATAATCCGAATAATGTAAATAGTGTACATAATACCTCATCTCAGAAAATATAGACATATACTGAAATATCTATTTCATAGAGAAAATAGAAGTCCCAAAATATCTATTGACATTCACAAAAAAAGAAATATATATATAGATATAGACCTAGCAATTGTGTCAATATTAATCATAACAATTCATATCAGTTGTAAACGCGAGGCCGAGAAAACGCGATTGATTGCTCTCAAATCTGATACCTCATTATCATTGACTGTTTCCGCCTGCGGCAAAATACGAATTAACATAATTTATTTATCGCCATTTTATTACGATCTTTTTTTTTTTTAACTACCTTCACTCTTCCGCAATGTTTATTGTTTTTAAAATCGATGATTAGAAGGGGAATAAAGCGTAAACATATGGCAGTGAATTTATACATTTTCGTTGTTCGTGAGAATTGACAACACATAATAAACTCTATTTATTTATTGCATTGTTTATTCGAATGGTTGACAAAACATCAGCTAATTGTCAAATGATTCAAACTGTATAAAATGATAAATGAATAAGGCCTTCCTTATATTTGGTTCACATATTTCAATATAGTAAATGTTTATAAATTTATAAATATAAAAAATGTATAAAATAGTAAATGTTTATAGATATATGTAAGAAATAGTAAATGTTTACAAATTTATGAATAAAAATATGTAAAAAATGATGTTTATAAATATATATATATAAATAGGAAATGTTTATAGATTTATAAATAAAACATGCAAACAAAATAGTAAATGTTTACAAATTTTTAAATAAAATATGTAAAAATAATAAATGTTTATAAATATATGTAAAAATAGTAAATGTTTATAAATTTATAAATAAAAAAATATGTAAAAATAGTAAATGTTTACAAATTTATAAATAAAAATATGTAAAAAATAGTAAATGTTTATAAATTTACGAATAAAAATAGTTATAAAATCGTAATTGTTCATAAGTTTATTGATAAAAATATGTAAAAATAGTAAATGTTTATAAATTTATAAATAGAAAATGAAGATTAGAAGTGGAATAAAAACAGAACATATGAAAGTGAATTTATATTAGGTTGTCCTAAAAGTTCGTAAACACTTGCGAAAAATTGAATTTTTATGCAACACAATCCAGCACAATCGAGACAAGCGATGGGTTCAGAAAATGCAAAAGACACTGTCAGTTCCCAAACAAGATCGATTCGGAAAGAAACTCATGTTGTGCGTTTGGTGGAACTTTGAAGGAATCGTTCATTTTGAGTTGATTCCGAATGGTCGTGCCATCAGTGGCGAACTTTACTGTCAGCAACTGCAGTAGGTCTACGAAAAGTTGAAGCAAAAGTACCCGGCTCTGATCATCCGAAAGCGCGCTTTGATGCAGCAGGACAATGCCAAGCCACACACCACCAGTAAGACCAAAGACAAGTTTGAAGAGCTGGACGGCGTTGAGGTTCTGCCACATCCAGCCTACAGTTCTGACTGTGCTCCATCAGATTACGGCCTTTTCCTCCCAATGCAACACTTTCTCTAAGAGCCGCCGATTCGACTCGTTTGATGAAGTCGAGGAAGCGTGTCAAGAATTCTTCGATTCGAAGCCGGCTGAATGGTACTTTCACCAGATCCGAAAGCTTGCAGAACGATGGCAGAAAGTCTTGGAAAATGATGGTCTTTATTTTGAGGAATAATTTATGTTGTTTTTGCTATTACTTGACGAGTTAAATTTCAATTTTTTGCAAGTGTTTACGAACTTTTGGGACAACCTAATAGATTTTCTTTCTTCTGATGAATTGACAACAAATATAATAAACTTTATTTATTAGTCATTATTTACAATATTTATTATATCATATTATTATATTTATGATATTATATTATGAAAAACCACCAGCTAGTTGTCAGTTGATTTAAACTTTATAAAATGGCAATTAATAAGGGTTTCCTTATAATTTGTTCACATATTTTAATCTCTATGTATAAAAGACAGGATGTGTGTGTGTGTGTAATGAATGCACGGCCGCAATTTTCGATGGATGTGGACCAAAATTGACATGCACATGCTCAAAGTTAGCGGGAAGAACAAGACTGACGTTGCATTTCCCAACTCTCATCGATAGTGGAAATAATCGATTTTTTCATGCTTCTACGGCAGTTTTCATGTAGTTTGCGGCCATTTTCTACTGGCCGGTATGAGAGCCAATAGCTGGCTGCCACAAATAGGCAGGAAGGTTCTATTACCAGCGTGAGAGCCAACAGCTGACTGACACGAATGTTAACTAGCATGCTAGAATGCAAAAAAAAAAATCGATAGCTGCATTCGTCACAAGTTGGAAAAATTTAAAATGTGCATGGCACTTTACTCCAATTGGATCATTCGCTTGCTTAAACTCAACGTTGATTCTGATTTTGCAGAATTGGGTTGGGTGTCAAAAAGTATTTGTTGTTAACATTCTTTTTTCATTCGGTTTTTCCTGTTACGAGTTCTTTTTTAAAGCTGATCGTTTTGTGTTCATTTTTTTTAGTTCTTTTTTCGTAACAGATTTAATGTTTAGTATAGAGCTTAGAAAAAATTCGCAGTGTGAGATAAGCAACACGTAAGGCATGTAGCAACATCAGCACGGCAAAGGGCACTCCTTTAAAGGCAATGAAGGGCAAAATATTTTAAGTCAAGTGATAGTGATTGCTGTATGAGTCGTACGATTTTTGAATCAAGCACGGGCAACGCCGGGCCATGCAGCTAGTAATTTTGTAAATTTATAAATAAAGAAAATGTATTCATATTTATTTCTTTACAAATTGGTAAATGATAAATATTGAATTGCATTAGTTCTAATTGTATTAGTTTTTCGAATGTTGAAAATATAAAAATAGTCTTGTAAATAAACAATCTAATAAATAAATAGTGTTTAATTCTCAATAACAAAAAGAATGTATAAATTCACTTTTATATTTTTTGGTTTTATTCCAATCGTAATTATCGTTTCTTAAAACAATAAACATTTTTCACACGGCGTCTTATTGCGCACATGTTTATCCAAGTTTCTTTTGCAATTTGTAGTTGAGTAAATATTAAAGAATCTAAAATTAGAATCTATTAGACTTACCGTATTTGACGGCATATACGGCGAAGTTGTTTTTTCTAAAAATATCTTTTAAAATTCCCCTGCGTCTTATATGCCATATACAGTTTTAAAATTCGCGATATTCGGCCGAAATTAGCTACCTGGCAACTCCTATTAGCTTAGACTTTAGAGTAACATTCATATACCTATTGTCATTATTTAAAAGGCTATTATTCAGATTAAAAGTGGTATCATTGATAATATTCATTATATTAATTTCATCACGTTTAATATTAGTACTTTGTTTCACTAAAATTATATGCGATACATTCAAATTATATATTTGTAAAATATATTTGTTTCATTAACATTTTTCTTGTGATAACTTCTAGTTGAATTGGTATAAATAAAATCAGAATTTGTATATCCTAATTATTCCAATAAGACGTTTACAAGACGCAGGTTTTACAGACCATATAAAGGAAAATTTTTGACTGAATTTAAATGGTAACTGTACTGTTTTTCTCAATTTTGATAATAGCTTGATTTTTATTTTGTTTTCTTACCTTTGGATATAATAAAGTTTTTATAGGCTCATGTTCTTTTTTTCCTATTATTTTTCGTTTAACTGTAATCACGGCTTGTTTAACCAAAATAATATCTCATAAATAATGCCTAGGTTGTACCATTTAATAATAATTTTACTAATTACTATTTTTTCTTGATTTACCCTGCAGAAATTGGGGTGCGTCTTATACACCCATGCGTCTTATATGCCGTCAAATACTGTACATATTAACGATGTATACTTACTTGGTTAGAACATTCGCATTCTAGCCGTGAGACTTGGATTCGAATCTCACTATGGTCGATTTGTCAGCAAGGAGGCTTTTTGATGATATCGGACTGGAGGGGTCGATCCCGGAGTGCGACACCCTTGGAAAGTGACTGAAAACCATACCACGGGTTGAACCAGGCCTTGTGACTTAAACTGGGTAGATGGTACCTGTTGCCGGTGGTTTGAGCGTGCTGGCCTCGTCCAAGTTGTTGCTCACACTAGACGATCTTTCCAAGAAACTGTAACTAAGTTCTACTCAGCATAGTTTCAGTATAAACCAAAGGTAGGCTCTGTGGGTGTTAAACAAACACAAAATGTGCCTGAGTAAGCGTCTGCTATAGGGATGGGCTAGCTGCACTAGTAGACGGGTATTTTCCAATATGAGTGGATAGCTATACTTCTATCATTATGTTATTTCCCTTAGGCTTTCATGGTGTACTACTCTCCGCTTTGCTCTCCTTAGGATTTTACAATTTAGTAGAAGAACTGCATTGTGGTATAAATTAATGAAATTATCTTAAGTAAAAGCCAGATGTTAAAAAGAGCAAAGAAAATCTTCTGGTCAATATTCTAAAGAATACTCTGGAAATACTTTTGCTGGATAATGGGTTTTGAGCAAAAGACAAATAGAATGGCCGATAAGGTGACCGGTCAGGAAAACATTTGGGTTTAAAACAACAGAGATTATGTACAGAAAGGAACAAAAGTAAGAAGAAAAAAAAAGGAAGAAAGAGAGATAGACGAGGAAAAAGAGAACGATAAGCTTCATCCGAAAGAAAAGCTATTAAGACTCTTTGCCAGATAAAGATTAGAAGAAACATCGGGCCATAAACAAGTTTTGAACTTGGTCGATATCCGATGTACTCGTAGTTTATTTCTCTGGAGTCTCAGCATAAACGAGATTGATCGGGGGGGGGGTCGATGGCCAACTGACGGGCCCTTTTTATGCATGGGGCATTGCACAAAGAGATCGGAAGGAAGATAATTTTACACAAAAAGGAAGCCCTATCTGTCCAAATGAAACTCTGGAACTGTAACAACGAAAAAGACATACAAATTATCTTAATTTAAGACGTTTATGAGAAAGAAGCCTTAGCAAAGATTCTGTCCAGTACTCGGGTTGCTTAATTTATCTGCAGACATTTTATTCAAATTGCTTTTCTTATGAGTGTGAAAGAAAAGCATTATTAAAGGGCGACAAAATTGAAAAAAAAGTACAAAGTACTTAAGACGACATTAAGTAACAGTTAACATTTCGTTTAAATTTGTGAACGGCAATCTTGACTGGAAAGCAAGAAGCCGGAAGAGAGTTCCACAAGCGAGTATTGTGAGGAAAAAAAAACTATTAGCATAGAACTTACGGTTACATCTAGCCAGTTCAACTGTAAAATAATGAGACCTTTCCGCCAATCTAGTACTTCGCTTAAATTCATAGAGTCTACGTACCATAGATTAAAGCTCACCAGAGTAATTACCATGAAAGTATTTATAGAAAACATACAGGGAAGCTTCATTACGGCTGTGAGAAAATGACTGAAGCCGAGATGCCAGGTCATGATCAATAACTTTGCAGATTCTTCTTTGGATTTTATCAAGGATCCTTAAATATCTAGCAGGGGCCCCAGAACATGTGTTGCAGCAATATTCAAAGAAAGGACGAATGGTAAATAAATAAATAAGCAATATACGGGAGAGAAATTAGTCTAGCACGAAAGAAACCGTAAGAAACAGTGGCGAAGAGGTTCAAGTACTACAGCAGCGCAGAAGATGCAGAAGATACAGCAACAGGCAGGTATTATGAACATTAAGTTTAATGCCCATGTTCTATGTTCAGTATTATTCAACGAGAAAATAGCTTAATGCAGTAAAGGGTTTGTTTTTGAATTTGGGGATATATATCAATTACGAGTACAATCCAAACGGTACTATTTTTGTCACTCATTCAATAATACTGTATTTTTTTTATCTAGTGAATGAAAAGCGGACGTAGGTCTCTATTTTAGATTCTATTAAAAATAATGGCGTTTTTTGACGTATTTTTTAACGTCAAAAAACGTCATTATTTTTGCATCAACCTAATAGTATAAACCTTAGCTCTGTCTACCTTTTCGACTCTAGTATAAATTTGACCTATGTTTACCTTTAGGCAATAGTGTAAGACGGACCTATATATACCGTTTTGACATTAGTGTAAACGGGATCTATGTCTACCATTTTGAAATTAGTGTAAACCGGATCTATGTCTACCTTTTTGACACTTGTTTAAAGCGGGCCTATGTCTATTATTGTTATATTAATTTGTAAAACGTAGTTATGTCTAAGTTTTATTTTCTAGTGTAAATCGGACCTATGCCTAACTATTTTGATCAAGTGTAAACCGGACCTATGTTTTCCTTTTTGAATCTAGTGTAAACCGGGTCTATGTCTTCCATTGTGACTCTAGAGTAAAACGGACCTATGACTGCCCATTTGAACCTAGTGCAAACCGGAACTATATCTACTATTGATCAGTGAGCCTCGTATAAAACAGACATATTTCTATCTTTTTGAATCTAGTCTAAACCGGGTCTATGTCTTCCATTGGGACTCTCGAGTAAAACGGACCTATGACTGCCCATTTGAACCTTGTGTAAACCGGACCTATATCTACCATTGACCGGTGAACCTCGTGTAAAACAGACATATTTCTATCTTTTTGAATCTAATGTAAACTGAACCTATGTCAACCTTTTTAACTGTAGTGCAAACTGAACCTATATATATACCATTGATATTCTCGCATAAAACTGACATATTTACTTTTTTGAATCTTGTGTAAACCTGACCATCGACTATATTTTTAAATGTAGGCTAAGCCTTTTCTATATCTACCTTTTGTAATCTCGTGTATACTTCACCTATTTTTACCTTTTTGAATGCAGTGCAAATCGGGCCTGTATTTTCCTCTTTTTTTAATCTAGTGTAAATCGACCTATCATCCTTTTTGACTCTAGTGAAAACTGGACGTATATCTGATCTTTTTAATCAGTACGACGGACTTATGTCTATCTTTTTGAATCTAGTGTAAGCTGGACATATGTTTACTTATTAATGTAAACAACGTCTGTGCGCCTTTTTGAATTTGCTGTAAGCCAGACCTATGTGTACTTTTTAGATTCTATTGCGAACCGGATATATTTCCCCTTCCATAATGATGCACGGTGATGTTTGTTTTGTGAAACATAAAGTTGACATTAAATAACGCGCAAAAGGTTTGAAATGTACTTAAACCCACTAACCTAACTTAGTCATCACCGGTTTTTAGAGAACGTTAACAGAGGGCGTGTCAATTATGCTGTCTATGCATAACATATATACCCGTATATATTCGTGTATGTTCGTTTATTTATTTCCGCAGAGAGATAAAGAAATAGTCTGATAGAACGTGAATTCTGTAGAAAGAATAATAAATACAAAGAGAAGTGAAGTAGCACCCAGTTTAGCACAACGGTTAAAACAGTGGAACATAAAATAGAGTAGCAAGAATCTAATCTAACCACAGAAGATGCACTGTGGATAACGGCTTGGATTGAAGAATCGGGAGCCGATTTCGAATTTTAGTCAAGTTTATTATATTTCGTGATAATAACCTTTTCAAATGTTTAAATACATTTCTTCCCCACCTCCTATCGATAAATATCAGGAGAGAATTGGTCCTATAGCCTTGTGTGAAAGCCAGTCTAGGAGGCGGACAACTTTGAACACAAAACTTGAGGAGGATCGTCTAGGGACACTGTGGCATGCTGGGCAACAGTTCTCTATATTCGGACCTTACAAAAAGTGTGGTTGGTTCGACAGAATCATTGGCCACTATAATCAAGTCATATGTGCAGGAATTAGATTTCCTAGATGTCAAAATCAACCTAAGAAAAGGTACATATCAACAAAGTTAAAAAACCGAACGAAAAACTGCGTTACATACACACATTTTCCAACCAGCCACATAAGTAATCAAGCACATCCGACTATCAATTAACTGCTAGCTATCTCACAAATCTTCAAATTAAAGCATCTTCAACGAAACCAAGACAGATTATGAAGTTTATATGGATAGAAAGAGAAAAAAGGGGTTGACTTTAGTGCAAACAGGGCCTATGTCAACCATTTTGACTCTAGAGTAAAACGGACCTATGACTCCCTATTTGAACCTTGTGTAAATAGGAACTATATCTACCATTGACCAGTGAGCCGAGTGTAAAACAAACATATCTCTATCTTTTTGAATCTAGTGTAAACTGAACCTATGTCTTCCATTGGGACTCTAGATTAAAAACAGACCTATAACTGCCCATTTGAACCTAGTGTAAATCGGACCTATAACTATCATTGGCCAGTGAGCCTAGTGTAAAACAAACATATTTCTATCTTTTTGAATCTAGTGTAAACCGGGCCTGTCTTCCATTCGGACTCTAGAGTAAAATGGATCTATGACTGCCCATTTGACCCGAGTGTAAATCGGACCTATAACTATCATTGGCCAGTGAGCCTAGTGTAAAACAAACATATTTCTATCTTTTTTAATCTAGTGTAACCCGGGCCTGTCTTCCATTCGGACTCTAGAGTAAAATGGATCTATGACTGCCCATTTGACCCTAGTGTAAATCAGACCTATAACTATCATTGACCAGTGAGCCTAGTGTAAAACAAACATATTTCTATCTTTTTTAATCTAGTGTAACCCGGGCCTGTCTTCCATTCGGACTCTAGAGTAAAATGGATCTATGGCTGCCCATTTGACCCTAGTGTAAATCGGACCTATAACTATCATTGGCCAGTGAGCCTAGTGTAAAACAAATATATTTTATCTTTCTGAATCTAGTGTAAACCGAGTCTTGGGAATCTAGAGTAAAACGAACCTATGACTATCCATTTGAACCTAGTTTAAACCGAACTTATATCTAACATTGTGAGCAGGTTAACATTGTAGCAATAGAGGAAACATTCCTTATGGAGTCTGTTCCATAGGGCAGAGCTTTGCAGGAAGCTGTTTCAGTGGTACCTACTTCTCACTGATGGAATACGTTGGGAAAGTGAGTGGTTTGCCACTATTATGCAAGTGGCATGGCAGGTCCTAGCCGTGAAGGTTAGATCTGGAGGAACCAAGGAATGTTGCACGTCCGAAGACTTTCCATGGAAGAAGCGATAGAACAGTGAGAGATTCGACACATCTGACCTGTAAGTGAGATGGAGCCTGGAAAATAATTCTTCTCCAAAAAGGAATGGGAGAAGCTTTCGAACTCTATCAAGAATGGAAAGTGACTTCTGGGCAACTCCCGCCTAGATATGGCAACAATACGCCATTTTCGGCCTCATCTGATAACAGTAGAGTATCGCAGGAAAAGCCAGTTATTCGTTGTAGCGGTACAGAGAGTCGCTCATTTTACCTCCATCTTTAGCGATGGATCGTGTATAGGAATTCCACTTGAAGTTGAGTTTAAGTTTGAGGCCTAATATCCTCTCAAGGCACGGAGGCTCCTCGAGGGGACATCCGTTCGTCATGACCGGTGGTAGTTAGGAGTTTGATCAGCGGTTATAGTATGTAACCAGTTTTTTTATTCTCTACAGTAAGGTACAACATGTACAAGGCTTAGGGCCTACTCGATGTACAGGGTCAATTTACGAGGTAGTTTCTATGGATAAGAGGGGAAGGTAACGGTTTATCCGTAGACTTGAAGAGGTTTCGATTGTAGTGATCAGGGAAACATTCTCTTGGGAGGCTGTACCACAATGTTCCCGGGAAGAAGATATTTTTAGCGGAACCTACTTCTTGCCGATGGAATATGAATTGAATGTAGGTGGTATGCTACAATCTAGCCGTGATGGTTAGACGTGGTGGAACAAAGGAATGTAGTTCATCCGAGAATTTCCCATGGAAGTAGCAGTAGTTTGGAGGATGGAAAATAATTCTTCTCCAACAAGAACTCGAAAAAGCTCTTGAACTCTCTCAAGACAAAAAAGTGAGGATCGGGCAGCTCCCGTTCAAATATGGCAACAGTTCTCCATATTCGCCCTGATCTGGCTCTTATAAAGACAGAGGATAGCACGAGGAGTCAGGTACTTACCGAAGCGGCACAGAGAGTCGGTCATTTTCCTGCATCTTTAGCGATGGATCATATATATATATAAAAAAAAATTCCACTTGAGGTGCGGTTTACAATGAACGAAATAAAAAAAAACGAACAACGCATGCGCACAAAATTAAAAATATAAAATGGCGACAATTTACCCATCGCATCCGGTACTTCTCGCTGATGTAATATGTAGGGAATGTGGGTGGTTTGCCACTAATATGTAAGTGTTATGGCGGGCCATAGTCGTGGAGACTAGAAATCAAGAAACCAGGAAAGAGTTCCACAAGCGAGAAGTGCGATAGAAAAAATTGTTACTATAGAACTTACTGTTACAACTAACGATTTCAACACTAAAGTGATGACGTACTTCCGTAAATCTAGTAATGAGCTTAATGTCATAGAGTCTAGCAATTAGGTTGGTGCAAAAATAATGACGTAATAATGTCGTTTTTTGATGTTAAAAATACGTCAAAAAACGACATTATTACGTCTATTATTTTTGCACCAACCTAATACCACAGAGAAGAGTTCATAAGACAATATCCCGGGTGTAACAGCAAAATTGTTCAAATCTTCTTAAAGCATCCACCCCACAATTTTTTTTTTTATAAAAAAACACGAAACTAATTGTTTCTTTTTTCTAGGTTTTCAGATAAGACGCTTAGCCATCGTGAACCATTTGACGTAAGAATCACTGAAAAACCCTTTGAGTTAACCAGCAAGAAAGAGAACAGGTTAATATCGCTTTGTGACAAATCCAGTTTCTTCCTAAATGAGCAATAGTGAGAGGAAAAAGATCATTCAAGCCTTCAGTAATGATACATACATACATACTCTGACTCCCATCTTCAAAGTCCATTCATGAACCATCAAGAGAACAGTGAAAAAGTCTAAAAAGGAGGGAACAGTAGAGAGGAAAACTGGACCAGGAGGTCACAACAGGAAGAGGGATTATCATTTCAACTTAGAGCTAAATAGATCACTTAGAAAAGATCCAAAACGATTCATAAGACGTTTGGTAAGTGCGAAAGGAGTTTCACCTATGACAGCTCAAAGGGCAATGAAAAAAAAACTTGAAAATAAAATCGTATGTGAAACGTGTGAGACATCTTGTTACTCCAGGACAAAAGAAGGTTAGAGAGGGCGAAGATCATCTTGAATAAGTTGGAATATGGCCCTGGAATAATATATATATATATATATATTTGAACTTTATTTCAATCCTTCATTAGCTTCCGATTATTAGTTATAATTTATTAATGATAAACATATTTTCGTTTATGATCGATTTCATTACGATTCTTCTCTTAAGCTTTGAAGAGTAATTATGCATTCTTAGTAGATAGCGATTAACATTGCATTTAAATTTTTACAGATTAAAGTTGTCTGGAGCCGAGAAAAGAAACTGTTAGCATAGAACTTACGGCTATATATAGCCAGCTCAATTTTAAATTGATGACATCTACTGAATAAAGATTCTCTTATTTGCGACGAGCAGCATGGCCCGGCGTTGCCCGTGCTTGATTCAAAAAATCGTACAACTCATACAGCATCACTTGACTTAAAATATTTTTGTCCTTCCTTGCCTTTAATGGACTGCCCTTTGCCGTGTTGATGTTGCTACATGCCTTACTTCTTGCCTATCTCACGCTGCGAATTTTTTATAAGCTCTATACTAAACATTAAATCTGTTACGAAAAAAGAACTAAACAAAATGAACACAAAACGATCAGCTTTAAAAAAGGACTCGTAACTGGAAAAACCCAATGAAAAAAGAATGTTAACAACAAATACTTTTCACTCCAACCCAGTTCTGCGGAATCAGAATCAACGTTGAGTTTAAGCAAGCGAATGAGCCAATTGGAGTAAAGTGCCATGCAGATTTAAATTTTTCCCACTTGTGACGAATGCAGCTATCGATTTTTTCTGTATACTAGCATGCTAGTTAGCATTCGTGTCAGTCAGCCGTTGGCTCTCACGCTGACCAATAGAATCTTCCTGCCTATTCGTGGAAGCCAGCTATAGGCTCTCGCTCTGGCCAGTAGAAAATGGCCGCAAACTACATGAAAACTGCCGTAGAAGCAGGAAAACATCGATTATTTCCACTATCGATGGGAGACGGGAAATGCAACGTCGGTCTTGTCCCTTCCGCTAACTTTGAGCATGTGCATGTAAATTTTGGGTGCAAATCCGTCGAAAATTGAGGCCATGTATTCGTTACACACACACACACACACACACACACACACACACACACACACACACACATCCTGCCATTTATAGATAGATATTTGCTCGGTATTGACAATATTTTTCTATGTGCCGTGTCCGTTCGGGACGTGGGTGATAATACCTCTTCACATCTTGAACTGAAGCCACGGACCCGTTGCTTTTACCACCGAGCCAGCCAACACTGCAAGACATACTCCATTACTTACGTTATTAGAGTTCCCCTTCCACTCCGACCTCTGTCCTTCATTTTGTCCACCTGAATAAATCAGCATTTCAGTTGGACACTTTTATTCACCACCTAACGTCGAGGAAATTCATTTTCTTTTCATTCAGCCACCTCTCCTACTTGACATTCGCAGGAAATTTATCGGTTTCCTTGCCAGCTTTCGGACTGTGTGCGGCTTTAGCGATGACTTTGTCTCCCTCCTTCATTCATAAAGACGCAACGGATTGTTGGGATCGCGCCAGTCGAGCCGAACGCTTCTAAGTCTGCCTAATGCCATTGATTTAAGCTAATTATCGCTGACCTCGCTTGGCCTTCAGCGGGACTTGGGCCTTGAAAACTAATAAGCGAATCTCATAAAAATATTGGTAAAGGGATGGAGACGTAATTTACTCTCTCCATTATCTACCTAGGTCTGTTCATATCTATCTATCTATCTATCTATCTATCCATCTATCTATCTATCTATCTATCTATCTATCTCAGTTTTTTCATTATCTATCTATCTATCTATCTATCTATCTATCTCAGTTTTTTCATTATCTATCTATCTATCTATCTATCTATCTATCTATCTATCTATCTATCTATCTATCTATCTATCTATCTCAGTCTTTTCACTATCTATCTATCTATTTATCTATCTATCTATCTATCTATCTATCTATCTATCTATCTATCTATCTCTTTTCACAAATACACACACATATGTTTATATATTTATGTATATATATATATATAATTCCGTTCATATGTATCTCTTTTCATGCATGCGCATACACATACACGCATATATATATATATATATATATATATATATATATATATATATATATATACACCCCCCACACATATATATATATATATATATATATATACATATATATATATATATATATATATATATATATATATATATATATATATATATATGTAAGATTTAAGAAACTTTTTTTATTTTTTTTATATATACTGCTCAATATTAAAAATATGGTGTTAATGATACTATACGAAAAAATTACTTAATTTTTTAAATAACAATTTTTATTCTGACATCGACGTTTATTAGTAAAATTCCCAGTCATCAGTGGGATATGGCACTTCCAATTTTTTTTCAATTTTTTCTATTTTTTATAACAAATTAAAAATTTCATCAAAGAAGAATTCCTCGCCATATTTAGACATTGTATCATACTAAGTTATTGTTAGTAAATACAAAATTTTGAGAGTTATATAAATCCAATGTGATGGCATTTTTTCCTGCATGGAGGCATTTAATGACACTCCACTGATACATTTATACATTCATATTAGATACCATTTTTTATAGATAGATAGATATGAACGGAATTATATAGATATACATATATATAATTCCTTTGATATCTATCTATCTATCTATCTATCTATCTATCTATGTATGCATGTATGGATGTATGTATGTATCCCTCTATCACGCTCTGCACAGATCTATATATCTAGCACGTTAGCTCGTTATGTGAATTTTTTTATCTATCTATCTATCTATCTATCTATCTATCTATCTATCTATCTATCTATCTATCTATCTATGGATGTATGTATGTATCTATCTATCACGCTCTGCACAGATCTATATATCTATCACGTTAGCTCGTTATGTGAATTTTTTTTATCTATCTATCTATCTATCTATCTATCTATCTATCTATCTATCTATCTATCTATCTATGCATATATGGATGTATGTATGTATCTATCTATCACGCTCTGCACAGATCTATATATCTAGCAAGTTAGCTCGTTATGTGATTTTTTTATCTATCTATCTATCTATCTATCTATCTATCTATCTATCTATCTATCTATCTATCTATGCATGTATGGATCTATGTATGTATCTATCTATCACGCTCTGCACAGATCTATATATCTAGCAAGTTAGCTCGTTATGTAAATTTTTTTATCTATCTATCTATCTATCTATCTATCTATCTATCTATCTATCTATCTATCTATCTATCTCGCTCTGCATATGTCTATATATCTAGCAGGTTAGCTCGTTTATTATGTTTATTTTCTTTCTTTCCTTGTTTCTTTTTTCTTTCTTTCTTTCTTTCTTTCTTTCTTCCTATCTATCTATCTATCTATCTATCTATCTTCATCACTCTGCATATATCGATCTGTTTGTCAAGTTAGCTTGCTTATTCTGTTCCTTAGATAGGAACATATATAGACAGATGAAAATCTATCGCGATATGATCGTATCTATCTATTTTCGCAAACACACACACACTAAACTTTGTTATAAATGAAATTCTGTATTTATAAAATTTCGTGGCGTAAAAAGCATTCGTACAACATATATCTTTAATATCAAAGGGCTTAAATGACATTTATTTACATAATTCTTTGTTAAATTCTTGATTCATCTTATTACCGGAACAATCTAGAACATTCCGCAATTCATTTCTTATATTAGGTTATCTTCACGCACAAAAGCCATACACAATTAATTGTCATCATGAGGATAGACAAGGAACAATGAAATTCGTAAAAAGAATTGATCATCAAATATTGGAAGAAAGATATAAGCTATAGAAAAATATCTATCTCACTGAAAGCGTGGATGTGCGGGTGGTGTAATGGATAACGACAGCCGTGTTCGAGTTGTTTTCGTTATATTCATTTACGCTTAAATACCAGCGTGAAATGTATGTCCATCTTTTCTCCTCCCTGCTATGGGTTAATTTGTAGTCCTTTAGATAACATGTGATAGAGGTATTAGCATGGGACAGAGCAGCCTCAAATGGTTTTGACCGACCATTGACCGAGAAAAAAAAAGATGTCAGTTGATATCAGTAACACTAACAAAATTTTGATTTTCCTCGTCTTTGGTCAGCAAGTCTTATTTCGTAATAGCTTCTGTCTAGAAATCAAAGGAAATGACTATTATTCTCTTTAAACATAGCTTTTGTGAACTAGACATCGATGTTTTAAAACTAACTTATTTCCTATTATATCCTAGAGAGATTCAGTGCTAAGTTGCTGAAGGAGAATTTTCTAGAACTTTTGAGAAGTTTCTAAAAGTTTCAAGAATTTCCAGATTACCAAAGATTGTATAATGAAGACATGGTGGAAGATTATATTTTTGGGGATTGATAATTTACTGTATAAGCCTAAATCAGAAAGATTTTGTGGTCTCTCTTGTGTTATCCTAGTTTAAAAAAATTCTACTTTTTAATAATGTGCCATTTTGTTTCTACTTAGTGTAAACGAGAATGTTCACCTTTGCCACTTTTCTCAATTTCAAAAATCATTATTATCTCAAAACATAAAATCTTTCAATCCCAAATCATTTTTTGGCTTTAGATAACCTGCAGCAGAGGTACCAGCATGGGAACAGAGCTTCAAAAAACAAGCATTGACTGAGAAAAAAAAGATACATGTCAGGTGATATCAATAATACTGTGTAACAAAATTTTGATTTTTGTTGTTTTTGGTCAGCACTAAGTTGCTAAAGGAGAATTTTCTAGAACTTTCGAGAAGTTTCTAAAAGTTTCAAGAATTTCTGGAATGGCCGATTTGCACCAACGGTTTTCCAGATCTCAGCTTCGATGTTGGTCTGATACTTGGAGCGTCGTTACGGACCTAGACTTAATTTCTTGCCACTGGTAAGTTCTCCATGCAGGATGATACGTGGGAGCCGAGTGGGACGCATATATACGAGCCAAAACTGCTATTTCCTGAGTGAAAAGCCGGGTACCCCCGACGTCCCCAATAAAAAACTGCAGATGAATTGTAAAAATTCACATATAACTGCCACAATTTCTTGTGTAGATGGTTAATGCAAGAAAGATAGCCAGAGTTGCTCGGTATACAGAAGTGATTTATACCAATGATTGACAGGAAAGTGTGTAGAGTGTGGCCGTCTCATCACCCTACAAAGTTTCCATCAGTGAACATAGCTTGTGTAGCATTCACCGGGATAGGCAACCACTATATTGCCAAGCATTTGCCCGTTGCGACTTTTCCTCTTCAAAAATCAAGTCCGACTGGAAAGCAACAAGCTTTCAAGACGTTTAGGAAATCCAAGAGAATACCACCTGTCAAATGCCCGCTCGCCCAAAAGAGTATTTCCAAGAATGCTTCCATCAATGAAAACGTCGCTGGATAATGTCTGTGGTTCAGATTGGGATCAAATGTCAAAATGATATGCGTTGTAGTTTTCTTTTGATAGCAGAAGCCCCGTTACATTTTGATAAGACCTCATTTATATTTAAAGAGCTGAGAGTTCTCGTAAATATACAGTCAATTGTTTAATGATATATATCGTCAAAACCAGATGTTTCCGTGTATATATATGTTGGAATTTTGGGGTACTAGTGAGCCAGCCAAAATGAGCTGACTCATTTTATAGTTCACCAATAGAAGGATTAACCAATCAGAAGGCTCAAAATATTCAATGCGACGTATATAAAGGCAGCCATGTTTTTTTCCGAATATTCACTGCCAGCCTTTGATATCGAAGACTGAAGAATTACGGAACAGATGCTGGTGGTATTGGCGATATAGTCAGATTCAGTAGAGTGTCTGACTCGTGAGTGTTAATCTTTAACGTTGTTTCATTGAACAGATTACGTACTGCGCTGTATTCTATATTCATAGGCTATGGTAAACATGGTCAACAATATAGCCAGAATCAAGGGTTCTCGGTTGACATGAAGTGGAAAGACTATATTGAATTGATTACTAGATCAGCTGCTAAGAAAGTCTGATCATCTTGCTGTGCGAGACAATTTTTCTTTTCAGAATATATCTTACAAATCTATCATTCTATCATTCGTCCATGCTTAGTATATTACTGTCACATATGGTCCTATGGCCCTACTATCTACCTTGAGCTCCTTGATAACATCGGAAAAAGAATCAGCAATATTATCGGTACTGATCTGGCGGTTTGGCTTCAGTCACATTCACACTGCCTTAAGGTTGACCCACTGTGTCTTTTCTATAAATAGTTTCATGGTAATTTTCGGATGGGCTTTTTGGCTATCGTGCCTAGTTTTTTTTTTTTAATTTAAGCGCAGTTCTAGACTTGTGTCAAGATCTCATCAACTTGCATTTCATTATTTGCAGCCAACATTAATCTGCAAAGATTTAATGCAATGTAAATCTCTATCTACGATCTCTCTCGTTACTCTTTTCATTTCCTGCTCCTTATTAATGTTTCCTAAATCTCCGACCATATCCTGTAACACCTTGTGTGTTAGTGGCATTACTGCCTTGTATGCTGTGATACCGATATATATATATATATATATATATATATATATAAAAGTGAACATAGAAGTCAACACTTAGAGGAAACAGTCTGTTTCATGCTATATGCAATCGCCAGGCTCTGACGATTGCATATATCATGAAACAGACTGTCTCCTCTAAGTGTTGACTTCTATGTTCACTTTTATATTTACACACGCTCTATCTCTGATATTGAGCACTTTATTCCATAAATATAGCACACCTTAAGACTATATTTGTTTATATATATATATATATATATATATATATATATATATATGGAGAAATATAGTTTTAAGGTGTGCTATATTTATGGGATTAAGTGCTCAATATCAGAGATAGAGTGTATATAAATAAATAAATAAATGAACAAATTAACAAATCGTCCCTGTTAAAATAACCGTTAGAACTAATAAAAAAGCATAAATAAGCAAAAACAACTAAAAATAATGAATCCAAATAAATAAGTAAATTAAAACTGTCATCCCATCAAAATAACATAATAAATGCTCATATATATATATATATATATATATATATATATATATATATATATATATATATATATATAATGAGATAAAGTTACTTGGTAATCCTTATGAATAATTCTAGGGAGAGCTCAATGTAGTAAACAGAACAAATAATAGAAAGCCATGTTGATATTTTATATTTCGCGTGACCGATAAAATTCGTTTTCGTTTCGTCAGAACTAGCGGTTTCAAAACAATGAGTGAATTCAAAAATTCTTCCAGGAGTCAACCGAAAAACGAAGTGAAAAAAAGATTAGCAGAAGGTGTGTTTTAAGATAGTTACATAGAGTAGGAAGGGGGAGGGAGGTAATGTATCTAGGAGATACGATGGTTGTGGCGTTGACATCTCATTCACCGGACAAGAGAAAGGAATAAAGAAAGAGGGATGGACAAGGAACAGAAGAGAGGAAGGGAGACACATTTACGTGAAAACACATATGTGTAGGTGGATGCGAATGTGTGTATGGATGTAGGCACAGATGTGTAAGTGTAATTATATCTGTATATGGAAAAATGTGTATATATGTAGGTATGGGGATTTGTGTAAGATCTTCGATTTCTCCCTTACCATGGCTTTCTGTAGTCTCCGATGTTAATTAACTATATACATACATACATACATATATATATATATATATATATATATATATATATATATATATATATATATATATATATATTGTTGTAGTATACCTACGGACGATAATGGGTATCCCTCCGTTCTCATAAATACAGTAGTGAATACTGTATGGTGGTCTCCAGGCTATGTCGAAGGGCAGAGTCTCGTCTCGGGAAAAAAGCTACCCGACCCCGTTTTATACGGCGTCTATGGGGAATTTTTGGTCGAGCCTATGGGCTCATATACCGCACATTAAATCCGGCATTGTGTCACATCTGACCGCGTGGGGTGGTTGGTAGATATCCTAGATTTGGTGATGCATTGTGGATTTCAATTGACTCACTTCTAACAGTTGAATACTTCTTCTATGCACCGCTGGCGAATCTTATATGTGCTGTTCGTATCCAGTGCCCTAACTTGGAGAGGGGAATTAACAGGAGATAACTAATAACTGGGATCCATTAAAAACATGGCACGTGGCACTAGAACAATCTACCCCAGTGAGCGAAATAAAGGGTTCAGTTCGACATTCCAACCACCTGAAGAAGGCTGGAACGTACAACAGCAGAAACGTTGTAATAAATATGGCGACAAAGATGAGGACAATAGTCTGAATAATGCAAATAGTGTAGGCTTCTTTAGATTGATTGAGGATTGATTTATACATAGAAAAATCGATGGCTAAGTTCTATCTATTGATAGATATATTTAAACAGGCTATATATATATATATATATATATATATATATATATATATATATATATATATATATAGCGCCTGTTTAAATATATCTATCAATAGATATCTTTAAACAGGCTATATATATATATATATATATATATATATATATATATATATATATATATATTCTTCATTGAAAATTTAAACTTTAAATTGGCACAGAATAACATCCTGGAATTATCCTTTGCTTGGGTGATGATTTTCTGGGAGATTTCTTTGCAGCAAAAATTATTGAGTCATTCCAGGCATAGTCTTATCGCGATAACCCTTATCACTATAGTTCACAGCTAAATCATAATTCTAATAATGTCAGAAAACTGAAATATCCAAAGGAATGGTACCCGGAGTTAGGACAATGGTACCTGGAGTTAGGACAGTCTATGGACTAAATAAAGATTTCGGTTCGAAATTTCAACAAATATTACCTGAAGATGGCCTGAGCGTAAATCGGCTGAAACGTCGTTTATGTGACAGTGAAAATGAGGACAACAGTCTGAACAATGTAAATAGGAGGAATAGATTATATTTAGATCGAGTACCCTTTCTTTCTGCAGATGGAGGAAAGGCTGATTGGACTTAATATAAATGGTATTGGTGAGTTTAAAACAAAATCTTGTACCCTCACCAACACAGATTATTTAAGTGTCCTAAAATTTTCTCAGGCATTTCGAAAAGAACTCCTTGGACCAGAATTGTCCCAGTTAATATATTTAATACAACGGTGACTCTGTTAAAGCGATCAAAGTCGACCTCAAAGATTATAATAATCTCATTATGATTCAGTCCTTGGTGAACCTTCGTGAGATGAAGAGTAAAAAAAATATCCTATCAGCTCTTCTGACGAGCGAGATCGTTTGACATGTGTCTAGCGTAAGCAGATTCTGAAAAAAAATTTGGATAAGAAGAAATACTGCACTGACATCAAATAGCTGCAAAGTCACCCAGAATAAAGCGCGGATGTCGAGAGACGTAGAAATATAGAAGAATAAGAATTAAGAAATGATGGGAGAATGTCATAGAGTAAAATTCATACAGAGAGCTTTCTTAGTCAGTTCTTTCCTATCTATCTATCTATCTATCTATCTATCTATCTATCTATCAAAGCCCATTTGTATCTATCTATCTATCTATCTATCTATCTATCTATCAAAACCCATTTCTATCTATCTATCTATCTATCTATCTATCTATCTATCTGTCTGTCTATCTATCTATCTATCTAAACCCATACGTATCTATTTATCTATTTATTGAAGGTAGTTCATATCTATCTATGGAAGTAAATTCATATCTATCTATCTATCTATCTATCTATCTATCTATCTATCTATCTAAGCCCTTTCATATATATCTATGTATCTATTGAAGTCCATTTCTATCTATCTATCTATCTATCTATCTATGAAAGCAAATTCCTATCTATCTATCTATCTATCTAACTATCTATCTATCTATCTATGAAAGCACATTCATATCTATCTATCTATCTATCTATCTAAGCCCTTTCATATATATCTATTTATCTATTGAAGCCCATTTCTATCTATCTATCTATGAAAGCCAATTTCTATCTATCTATCTATCTATCTATCTATCTATCTATCTATGAAAGCAAATTCCTATCTATCTATCTATCTATCTTTTTGTCTGGAAAAGTTTTAGTGTAAAGATAAATTACTGTAAGAAATATGCCACATGAATTTTCAATTGATCATGTCTAATTTCGTTGAAAATATTTAGTGTTTATTTGCTGTAGTGAAACTTTATTATACGACTGGTGTATTCTTCATTCGCTCGCAAGTAAATGTATATAATAATATAGTTAATGATATTTATTTTTAAATCTCAGCTACGGAACGAATTTCATGGGTCATAAGAAATTCATAAGGCATAAAAATATCAAAAGATATTGTAAATATATCGATTTTGTTGGTAACACGACTTTGGGAAACTGCGATAAAGTTGAACGCAGATAACAGAACAATTGAAATAGAAATTGAGAATATTGGTAAGTTAAGAACAAAAGAAAAATGTCTTTGAGAATGTTGCAACAAGAGAACTGAGAAAAATTAAATAGCAAGAAATGTGGATCGACCAGGAAGGAAATATATGAGAAAGCGAATGTTAGATTGTAAATCACGAGAAATTAAGCAGAATCCTCGTACAATAAGCACGTCAAAAACAAGAAAAATACTTAGTCCTTACTTCTCGCTTTCTCTTACTAAATTCTGTAAGAGTTCTTTTAAGAAAAGTGAATTGACAAGCGACATTGAACACTAGGATGGGTGTGTTTTTATATGTTCAGCTGTTTTATTCTATTTTATTTTTTAACAACTATGCATTCTGCCTCCTTACACTTAAAAATTAGTCCTTTCTTCTCGCTTTCCTTTACTAAATTCTGTAAGAGGTCTTGTAAGAAAATTGTATTGACAAGCGACAGTGAACACTGGGATGGGAATGTTTTTGTATGTTCGGCTGTTTTATTTTATTTTTTGACAATCATGTATTCTGTCTTCTTGCAGTTAAAAATTAATCCTTTCTTCTCCCCTTCCCTTGCTAAATTCTGTAAGAGTTCTTTTAAGAAAAGTGAATTGACAAGTGACAGTGAACACTAGGATGGGTGTGTTTTTATATGTTCGGCTGTTTTATTTTATTTTATTCTATTTACTTTGAGAATGTTGCAACAAGAGACCTGAGAAACATTAAGAAGGCGGGAGTTGCTAATGTATACTGCGAGGAATTGTTTTAATCATTTCATCCCATGCAAGGCAATAAAACCACTAAGACAAAAAGGAGTTACTGAGGCACGGTGGAGTAATGGATAGCGGCTTGGATTGGGGAATTCCAGTCGAATCCATTACATTCACTTACGTACTAATACCCTTGGGAAAGGTGTGAATCCTCTTCTTCTCCCTCCAGCTATGGGTTCTATAGCCTTGGATGGCAACTGGTCTAGGAGAAGGAAAACTCTGAATTCAAAACCTGCGGAGTGTCGTTTGGGGACCCTGTGGCATGTAGTGCACCAGTTCTCTGTATTCGGCCCTTCAAAAAGTGTGGATGGTCCTGCACGAAACCTTCACCACTATAATCAAATCTCATGTGCTGTTGTCGGGCTGTCGGTTTCCTAGGAGCTGATATGAAGCCTATACATGCGGGTTTGGGGACCGCTTGGGAATTCCAAATTCTCATGAAACTCCATTATTGGAGCCGGCTCTACCCACCTCGGGTGAATGCCGTTACAAGAACAAGAGAGAGAGTTACTGAGTGTGAAAGAATTAGGAAATAAACGTTATGAAGGAGGGTTAAAAAAAAAAGAAGAGTAATCAGAAAGGCAGTAGATAACGATTCAGATTAGATTTAAATTTTTGAAGATTAAAGTTGGCTGAAAAGCTTGGAGCCGGAAGAGAGTTCCCACAATTGAGAAGTACGAGAAAAGAGACAGCGCAGAATTTGAGATTATATCTAGCCAACTCAACTTGAAATTCATGAGACTTTGTTGGCAATCTAGTACTTAAATTCATGAAATCTAGGCAGCGTCTCAAAGAGCCCATCAGAACAATTACCATGAAGGTTTTTTTTTTTTTTAGAAAAGGTAGAGGAAGGTCGATGGCAAAGTGACTGAAGCTGAAATCTTTTTCGGCTTTCTGGTCGAACTCTCTGCCTCTGAGCAGAGAGGCTATGCCGAAGGGCGGAGTCTTGTTCGGGGAGGTAGACCAACCCGATCCCTGTTATGCGTGTTCTACGGGGATTTTTTGGCCGAGCCTACGTGTTCGGGAACCCTAAATTAAATTCAGCCTTGTGCCACATGTGACTGCGTGGGGCAGTTGCTAAATACACTAGTACTTGGCTTAAATTCATGAAATCTAGGTACCGTATCAAACAGCTCATCGGAACAATTACCATGAAGATATTAGGTTGGTGCTAAAATAATGACGTAATAATGTCGTTTTTTGCCGTTAAAAATAGGTCAAAAAACAACATTATTACGTCATTATTTTTGCACCAACCTAATAATTATAGAAAAGGCCCAGGGAGCAAACTTTACGTCGATAGCAAAGTGACTGAAGCCAGGTCAGGACCAATAATAAAATGAAGCCGAATATTTATACAATCAGCAAAATAAAAACAAGAAAAACAAATAATTAACTTTTGCAAAAAGAGAATTGAAAAAAAATTTAAAAGGTTCTTCTTCTATGTGCTGTGTCCATTAGAACGTTGGCAGTCACAGCCCTTCACAACTTCCTGTGATTTGTCTTTACTTACTGATGATGGAAAATTATGAGGTGTGGGTGGGAAATTTTGGTGCGTCTTTCTTAGATTTATAATAAGAATATTTGTCCTCGGTTTGAATTATGGGAAAAGAGAAAAGAAGTTTTAATGCTGTTTCTAAGTTGAGATATGACACAACACGTTGACTTGATTTTCTTTTTTCACCTAAGTCACATCGGGGTGGTTTCCAGTTGAGCCCTCTCCTGATTAGGATAGAGATCCTGTTTTGTGTACTTAGTTAATGTGAGTAAGTGTCGTTACCGGCCTGTTTCCGGCTTCTACTTTGGTTATGATCCAAACCGAGATTGCTAACCTCGCCAGTTGGATTTTGACCTCCTCCCCAACCGCCTTTTTTTTTTTTGATCTCGACTGAGACAGCTTTTGCCTTTTATTCATCTTGTAAGTGTCAAATTTTCTAAGCCCACTTTGCTCATTATGTATCTAAGTAGTTTCAATT
>OZ010603.1:31958922-31978922 GCA_963932145.1 Acanthosepion lycidas
TTTTCCCTCTCTGTTTACACCTTTTCTTTCCTCCTCACACAATCTCTTTCGTTGTTGACTTTTCTCTTTCCTCCTCCCTCCCTCTTTCTTCGTTGTCCACACTTTTCTTTCACTCTCTATATTTCATGTATTCTCTTTTTTCCCTCTGATACTTATCGTCTGCTCTTCTTTCATTGTTTTGCTTTCGTTGTGTGAACAAATGCAACGTCTGACAGCCAAAACAATTGGACTTAATAAAGGGAGAAGCTCAATAATGAATTTCCTCTAAAAATTTCTCTATCTGTAATAGGTATGATAACGCCTTGACAAATCCAGTCGGGTGTCCCAGTGTTGCCTGGGTAATATTCAAATGTGAAGCGTAGCGCACGGGTGTCAAAAGTGCAACAATATGCAAAAAGTAAAGAATTGATTGCGAGGAAGGTGACAGGTAACAGCGAAACTGCGCATGCGCGTATAACTGTGTTTAGCAAGCAAAGCAAAATGACCTACCCTCTTCCCTACTCGACTAACACGACAAAAACACCCATAAGAGAAAGAATTACACACACACACACACATATATATATATATATATATATATATATATATATATATATATATATATATATATATATATATATAATGCACGCATCAAAATTTGAACGAATAAAACATGGTTAAGCATGCAAAATGTAGGCATAAAAATAAAGAAAAAACATAAATAAACTTCACTGGGTGCATATGCAAAATTTCTCAGCGCAAATTATGAGAAATTGAGGCGAAATGCAAAGATGAAAACCTGTTCGTCACTGAAATCATTTACACACACCGAATATATACGACCACAATTAAAGATGATGTGTTTACCTGGCACCGTCTATCGATGCTAGTCTTTTCATATCTATCTATCTATCTATCTATCTATCTATCTATCTATCTATCTATCTATCTATCTATCTATCTATCTATCATTGGCGTTCTCTCTACATATATTAGATAGTCTCTACATATCTATCTATCTATCTTTTTATATTTGTTAGTCTCTTCATATCTATCTATCTTTCTATCTATCTATCTATCTATTCCATGCATGATCATTATCTATCTATCTATCTATCTATCTATCTATCTATCTATCACTGGCGTTCTCTTCATATCTATCTATCTATCTATCTATCTATCTATCTATCTATCTATCTATCTATCTATTCTATCTATCTATCTATCTATCTATCTATCTATTCTATCTACCTATCTATCTATCATTGACGTTCTCTCTTCATATATTAGATAGTCTATACATATCTATCTTTTTATATTTGTTAGTCTCTTCATATCTATCTATCTATCTATCTATCTATCTATCTATCTATCTATCTATCTATCTATTCTATCTATCTATCATTGGCGTTCTCTCTTCATATATTAGATAGTCTATACATATCTATCTTTTTATATTTGTTAGTCTCTTCATATCTATCTATCTATCTATCTATCTATCTATCTATCTATCTATCTATCTATCTATCATTGGCGTTCTCTCTACATAGATAGTCTCTACATATATATCTATCTATCTTTTTATATTTGTTAGTCTCTTCATATCTATCTATCTATCTATCTATCTATCTATCTATCTATCTATCGTTGGGGTTCTCTCTATATATATTTGATAGTCTCTCTCTATCTATCTTTTTATATTTTTTAGTTTCTTCATATCTATCTATCTATCTATCTATCTATCTATCTATCTATCTATCTATCTATCTATCTATCTATCTACGGAACTTACTATTACTGCAAATACATTACTCATAGTGAAGATTTTACTAGTATTTTACGTATTAATTCTTGCATCCTAAATGCACATCACATACACAGATAGATAGATAGATAGATACTTTAAAGTAGCACTCAGGAGATAAAGTGCTCAACAAATTACTACCTAATGACTAGTCTTTTTTTTTTAAAGTAAAATACCTAGAACCTGGATACGTTATGTCGTATTGCACTTAACAAATGGAATGTTGAAAGGTGCAATTTTGACCAATTTCACAGGAAAAAGCGGAAATGTCTTGAAAGGGAGCATGGCCGCGTTTAATCTTTAGTGGTTGATGAATCATCCCGAAATCAGCACAGTTATCTCCCTTTTATCTGTCTCTTCTTCCATGAAATTCACTTCTCGGCCTTTTGCCAGATTCTCTTTAACTCGATGTATTTATCTCTTGCATTTGTTCTTTAAATTTGTAGGTCTCTCTCTCTCTCTCGCATACACACACACACAAAGCCACATCTACACAATCATACACACACAAACCTATATTCATATGTATATGCATATGCATATGATACACTTATAAATCCCTATATAAAGAAACACACCCATATGAACAAAGTCATATACAAAGAAAACGAAACAAATGGTCTATCTATCTATCTATCTATCTATCTATCTATCTATCTATCTATCTATCTATCTATCTATCTAATGTCTTTTCATATCTATCTATCTATCTATCTATCTATCTATCTATCTTTATTTCTTTCTCAGTATGTTCACATCTATCTATCTATCTATCTATCTATCTATCTATCTATCTATCTATCTATCTAAAGATATAAAATATCTTATTAAATTTATTATTATTTATTAGGTTGGTGCAAAAATAATGACGTAATAATGTCGTTTTTGACGTATTTTCTTACGTCAAAAAACGACATTATTACGCCATTATTTTTGCACCAACCTAATATTATTGACATTAGTATTATTATGATGATTTAAGATACTTATTATGTATCCATCTATCAATCTATGGCTCTTCCTTTCTTTCTCTGGGATTACATTGTAATTTTTCTTTGAACTTTGCCGGTTTAATTTAAAGAGGATTACAACATCTATCTATCTATCTATCTATCTATCTATCTATCTATCTATCTATCTCATTCTCTTCTGTTTATTATCACCCCTTCTCTCTCTCACTCTGTTTTCCTCAGATTATATTCTAAATTTGATTTAATATATGGCGTTTTAATAAAAGAGAAAGGAAATTACTAATATAAAAATGTATAAAATGTGAATTGATTTCTGAATAACCGACGATACATGTGCATGCAGGTTCTTATAAAAGCTCTCTCTCTCTCTCTCTCAATATCTATCTATCTATCTATCTATCTATCTATCTATCTATCTATCTATCTATCTATCTACCATTGGCGTTCTCTATATATATATTTGATAGTCTCTATCTATCTATCTTTTTATATTTGTTAGTCTCTTCATATCTATCTATCTATCTATCTATCTATCTATCTATCTATCTATGGAACTTACTATTACTGCAAATACATTACTCATAGTGAAGATTTTACTAGTATTTTACGTATTAATTCTTGCACCCTAAATGCACATCACATAGACAGATAGATAGATAGATAGATAGACAGATAGATAGATAGATATATAGATAGATAGATAGATAGATAGACAGACAGATAGATAGATAGATAGTTTAAAGTGGCACTCAGAAAATAAAGTGCTGAACAAATTACTACCTACTACCCAATTCCCTTCCTTTTATTCCCCCTCTCTCTAACTCTGTTTTTCTCAGATTACATTCTAATTTTGATTTAATATATGCATCTTTAATAAAATGGGAAAGTAAATTACTAATATAAAAATGTATAGAAAGTCAACTGATTTCTGAATAAGTCACGATACATGTGTATGCAGACTCTTATTACAGCTCTCCCCCTCTCTGTCTATCTATCTCGGTTGTTTATATCTATCTATCTATCTATCTATCTATCTATCTATCTAATTCTCTTCATTTCTCTTTCTCTGTCTTTTTTATTCCATCAGATTATATTCTAAACGTTTTTTTCTTCTCAAACTTTTTCTACAAAAGTTAACTATAAATCTGTTTAATTTTGTTTAATTTTTTTTCTTTTTCGTTTTTCTTCTGCTATTAAATATGTCTTTTCTTAACACGGCACACATTTATAAATTCGTCCGGGTTACTTTCTCCCATAATATTTATGCAACTGCCTTCCTTATCCGCTTTGACACATTGACTCACCATTTTCTTCATGCTTTCTTCTCCCGCAATTGATTTTTTTCTTTTTGCATTTTATCGTCCTACTTTCACTTTCACTTTCACTTTCACATTTGGTAAAGTTTCATTTTTATTTAAACAAAATTTATGACCAGAAAGGAAAAAGTTATGATGAAAAAAAAATCTAGAACTTTCTGTTTCTGTTTCGTATTAATGTTTTTTTGTTGCAAAACTTATTTTTCTTTGACAATCCTTTGCCGTTCTGAATCTCTCCGTGAATACTACAACCAATCGCCATTACTTCAACAATAGCCAACACAATACAACAGAATACAATAATGAAATTGCTAAGCGATAGTTGTGCTTTCCATCTGTCATTTTCACGCTTAGTCGCACAGCAGAGATACCATTTATTCTGGGATGTGTGCAGACACCCAGGACAACGCGGAAGGCGAACAGAGAAACTGTATGAGGCTAAAAACAAAATGGCGAACGGGAAGGTCGTCCCGGTGATGTTTTTATTGTTGATAAATCTTTGTTAGTCGCGTTAGACCCTTTCTCCGGTTTTAATATGTTTCACTGCGTGCATCTTAGACACTTACGTTTTTTTTTTCTTATTATTTCAGAGTTGGCACAAGGTAAAAAAAAAATTCTTTAAAAAACACAATCTGAATATCTTTTGAAAGCGAAGCAAACAAAAAAAAATGGCAGACAAAAAAGAAAACCGTGCAGAACTTCTTTTGTTTATATACTGTTTTGCTTTAGGACGGGGGCATTCATTGCTCTCCACAGCTTCCTGTCTTCTGTAGCTCTAAGTAAGATTTATCTTTTAGCTATCTCTTATAATTCCTGTCCTGCCAAGCAACTACAAAAGCTATTTAGGTTGGTTATTCGCTGCTTTGTTCTGCCCCTCTCGATTTTAAGATGTCCTGTGTGCATCAAATTTTCCAAGCCCTCTTTCCTAATGATTTGCCCTAGAAAATTCAGTTGTCAATTTTTGATTATATGGATAAGTGTCCCTAATGTCTCCATTTTCTTCTAAAACTGTCATTAGAAGACAAGTGCAACAGAATTTCATTGAGCAAATAATGGACCTGTACCAAGTTTTCGCTGATCTAACAAACACTTTTGACAAGGTGGATACAAATCCCTTATCTAAAATTCTGAAGTAGCTTGGATCTATATCTATAATTCACAAAATGTGTGTGTGATCGGATGTGGTTTATGCGTTTCCACAGTTTTCATCCGATTTCGATTAAATTTTCTTTGGTTTGATAGATAATTATTCAGTGCGGGTTTTGAGTCCAACTTGACTGGAAAAAATTACACCCTTGAAGGTGAAAATCGAAAAAAAAAAAAATGATTTTTTAAATTTTGCGCAAAAATCAAAGTCAAAATGTAATATCTATAAAAAAAACGGCGTACAATCAATTTGGAGAGTTCTAATCTAACGCAAAAGATTATTAGAATTATTAAAAAAAAATTATATTATAAATAAGAATTATCATATATTATTATTATGACAGTCCAGGGAAGAGGTTCCTTCCTTGCAAGAACGAGAACGCAAAAACGGCCATTTTCAGGGCCACCTTCAATCCACATTGATAAAAAGTGTTTGTTAGATCAACGAATACTTGGTACAGGTCCATTATTTGCTGAATGAAGTTCTGTTGCAATTATCTTCCCATGACAGTTTTAGAAGAAAATGGAAACATCCATTGTTACCCACCCCCATGTGCCTAAGTTGCACCCAATTGTTGATTTTCGGGTGAGCTGACTTTAACCTTAAACTGTCCCAACTGAACGGCAAACAATCTAAGTAATGAAATATCCGGTTGAAGACGGGTTATACTCCTAATCTTTTATAATTCCTGTCCTGCCAAGCATCTACAAAAGCTGTTTAGGTAGGTTATTCGCTGCTTTGTTCTGCCCCTCTCGCTTTTAACATGTTCTGTGTGCATCAAATTTACCAAGCCCTCTTTCTTAATGATTTGCCCTAGAAAATTTCAGTTGTCAATTTTTGATTATATGGATAAGTGTCGCTAATGTCTCTGTTTTCATCTAAAACTGTTATGGTAAGATAACCAAGTCTCCGTTGATCTAACAAACACGTTCGACAATGTGGGTAAAAATCCCTTGTGAAAAATTGTGAAGTAGCTTGGATAACCTATTAGAATGGTGCAAAAATAATGTCGTTTTCTCACATGTTACTATGTGAGAAAACGACATTATTTTTGCACCGACCTAATAATAAGTTCATCTCAGAGATTTTCATGAAGGAATAGACCCACATGTCATATTCATCTTTATGTGCTGTGTCTCCTCGTGATGTAGGCGATCATGGCTCTCCACAATTTCCTAACTTTTGTAGCTGTTATGAAATCTTGTCTTGACGTTATTTCTCCTAAACCCTGTTTCGCCATCCATTTACTCAAGCTCATTCCTCTTCTTCTATGTGCCATGTCCCTTCAGGATGTTGGCGATCGTGGCTCTCCACAATTTCCTGTCCTTTGTAGCTCTTAATAAATTTTGTATTTTTGTTATCTCTCCTAACCCTTGTTCCGCCATCCATTTACTCAAGCTTATTCTTCTTCTTCTATGAGACATGTCTCTTCAGGATGCAGGCGATCATGGCTCTCCACAATTTCCTGTCCTTTGTAGCTCTTAATAAATTTTGTCTCTTCGTTATTTCTTCTAAACCATGTTCCGCTACCCATATACCCAACGCCATCAAGTTTGTCATGCACTGTTTTCCGTTGTCCCTCTTTTCTTCAATTTGTCCTCTGAGTACCAGATTTTCCAAGCCCTCTTTCCTCATGGTGTTTAGTATAAGTTTCCCTTATGATACCATTTTCTCTAAAAACTCGTCGTTGGCCACATGTTCGGTCCATGGTATTCTTAGCACCATTCTGTAGAACCACCTTTTTATTGCGTCAAGTCTCTTCTTCATCTCTGAGGAGATTGTCCAGCATTCACTGCCATACAGAAGGACAGATGTCGCGTAATAGTTCATTACTCTTTTCTACTTATGTAACGAAGTTTTTTTTTCTGTCTGGTAATACATTTCTTAGGTTTCGAAAGGCATCTTTGGCTACCCAGATCCGTCGTTGAAGTTTAGTGTCGCAATTTAGGTCCTCCGTTAGAACATGTCGCAGATTTTTTAATTTTTGTACTTGTTTGATTTTGATATCTCTGATTTACAATTGCCTCTTAGGGCTCATCTCTTTTGCTAACAACCATGCATTCTGTTACGGGACCTTACCCATAATAACATAATGGACTATTCCATACGTAATAAATACTGTGCCTCAAGAGGAAGCAGAGAGTTCAGCTCGAAGTCGGGCGACTGGCTGATCGGTTGAAAAATCTGCCTACGGGCGGGGAGGAAGCCGAAGGAGGCTATGCCGAAGGGCTGAGTCTCTTTCATGGAGGTAAACCGACCCTGAACCCGTTTATAGGGCATATTTTTGGCCGAGCCCACGGGTTCGGAGATCCCACGTTAAACCGGCCTTGTGTAGGAATTTTTGTAGTTTTCTTTCCATATCTGCCATCAACACTGTCATCAACATATCTCATGTTTTTAAGATTGTGGATGCTAATGATAAATCCTAGTTGGACTTCTAATTCCCTCAGAATCACCTTGATATATAGGTTGATTAAATCCAATGAGAAAACACGTCCTTGTCTTATACTCCTTTCTATTTTTGTATATCATCTAAACTCATTTTTTTCTGCCCGTATAGGTTTGGTTTGGTTTGGTTTGTTTAGTTTTACGGCATATCAGCCACAATGGGTTATTTAATGCCGACAAAATTTCCTTTTTTTTTTTACAAAAATGTATAGCTGGTAATTTTTTCAGAAATGTATAGTTTGGTTTGTTTTGTAGCATATTAACCTGAATAGGTTACTTAATGCTGACAAGAATTTTATTTCTGGTAATATTTTCTTTTTTCAAACATACTAATTTAAAAAAAAAACATTTCTGGTATTAAAATCTATTTTTACACTTTCATAGTGTTTTGCGTAAGGTTGTGGGGGTCAACTATTTGCCCATAATTGGGACCCTAACAGGTGCTACCACCGCGGGTCAGGACGGACCTGGAAACACCAGCAATTAAGAGGTGGTTTCACGCTCCTCAAAGCCTCCTGATCAGAGGCCTTGCTGTTAGACGTAGTTGATCGTCTTTCCCAGGACGCGGAGGTAGTTTATCGTCTTTCCCAGACGAAAGTATGTGACACAATGACGAAAGTATGGGGCACCGAGTGAGGATCGAACTCACTACTCAGTCGTAATTGCTCTAGCGAGACAAGCTTGCTAACCATTACACCACCTCGAGGTGCCCTAATCACCTTGATATGTATGTTGATTAAATCCAATGAGAAGACACGTCTTACACTCCTTTCCATTTTTGTATATATTCGGAACTCATTTTTGTGTCCCTGTAGGTTCTAGATTATTGTAATATTCTCAAGTGTTTCCATATATGTTATTCTCGCCTTTAATCTGTCTGTGAGTATCAGATTTTCTAAAGCCCCTTTCCTCATGTGCACTAGAATCTGTCTCTTCTTGATGTTAAGTCTAAGTCCCCTTCTGGTTTCCATTTTCTTTAAAACTTCGTCGTCGCTCACATCATCGGTCCATGATATTCTTAGCTTCCTTCTATAGAACCACACTTCTTTTGCTTCAAGTATCTTCATCATCTTTGAGGAGATTGACCACATTCACTGTCATACAGGAGAACAGAAAACGCAGTGGTTTAGTACATTTTTCCTAGTTTTTATTTTTCAATTTCATAATATTCTGCTCAGCTTTTGGGACACATCTCAATGTGCTTCGGATTTCAGTGTCACATTTTCCATCCACAGTTAGAACACTTCCCAGATATTTATATTTTTGTATTTGTTCGATTTTGGTATCTGCGATTTGCAATTTCCACTTTGGTCTAATCCTTTTGCTAACAACCTTGCAACTATCTCTTCTTACAGCTTATTTTTAGACCTCAAATTTCACTTTCTTTCATTAGCTTCTGTAGGGGTTTTGTCCTTTTCTTTCCGCATCTGCTATACACACTGTTGCATCTGCATATCTTATGCTGTTAATATTGTGGCTGCCAATAATGAGTTCTAATAGGATATCTAATTCTCTCAGATTTGTTTCACTGTATATGTTGAAGAAATCTAGTGGGAGGACACAGTCCTTTTTTAAGCTCCTTTCTATTTTTGCGGTCAAAAAAGCTATGAGGATAAAAACAATTATTGTGTTAATCTTTAAATTACTGTAATTCCCCACGTATAATACACTTTTTTTCTAAAAAAAAATAATAAATAAAATTAAGGGAGCGTATTATGAAAAAAAAAACACTACAAAAAGTCTTTAAAAAATTGCCCTTTCATAGGTCGATTTCATTTGCGAAATGACTACTGACCACAAACATATGACAATTTGACACTAACATTCGGCGACTGCGACCCTTTAAGGATGTCAAATAAATCATATGTACCTAAGAATACTTAAAAATGTCAAATAAAATAAGAATTATTATAAAACTAAATTAGAATAATATTTTTCTATGTTTAAAGCCATTTTTTTTAATAAGAGTAGGAAACGTTGACTGTAATGAAATTGGAAAGGTACAATTGACAGGGTTTGATTACCAAACAAGAGGTGCGTATTATGCGTGAGTAAAAGCATTTTCCCACGCTTTCAGCGCAATTTTAGGGGTGCATATTATGGGTGGATGCTTATTATACACGGGGAACTATGGTAATAGCCATTTCCTACCTCGAAAATCGGTATTAAAATTGCATGCTTTTACATGGTCTCGAAATCTTGGAGCTAGTAGAAAAGTGATAACTAGTTCAACGTTAGAACCTTTGTTTCTTTTTTTTTTTTTTTTTTTTTTGGTTAAATTATGAATCCATGCAATTTAATTTAACGATTGAATAAGTCGGTTAAGAAAAAAAAATGTGATAAAAAGCTATTAAAAATATGAAGGAAATGGCAAAAACAAATGGAAAAAACTATTGAAAAGAAATCTTTATTTGGCTTTCAAACCCGCTTTCATTTGTGTGTGTATGTGTTTGTGTGTGTGTGTGTGTGTGTTTTTGTGTGTGTGTTTGTGTGTGTCTGTGTGTGCGTGTGTGTGTGTGTGTTTGTGCATGTGTGTGTGTGTTTGTGCGTGCGTGCGTGTGTGTGTTTGTGTGTGTGTGTGTGTGTTTTGTGTGTGTGTGTGTGTTATTGAGAAGATGGGAACGATCCTGGCCAGTTCCACAGAAGTAAATCGGGCGAAGAGAATCGAATGGACAGATTCTTGAGAGGGAATTTTTATCGATTAATTTGCCATAGTTCAATATTTATAATGGATGCTGACTGAAGTATCATTTTGCTTGTCGATTATGATACGATTTCAACTGTTCTGCTCGAAACCTTAAGAGAATTTGACGCAAGCTAACTGTTCCTCAATTAAGAGGCAACCGAGCGGAACTAATAAGACTCGATAACCGAAGTGAATTCATCTCTCGCTGTCTCTTCGTTCTCCTTACCTTACGCTTATGCATACGAGCTTCCTAACGTTTTATCGTCCTGGGTATGACGATAAACTACATTCGGCAGCAAGACCTCTGATCAAGAGGTTTTTGAGTTGCATGGAACCAATTCTTAATTGATTTTTGTTTCCAGGTTCAGCCTGACCTGGGGTGGTAGCAGCTGTTAGGGTCCCAGCTATGGGCAAATAGCTAACCCTCAAAATAGTCAAAACACTATGAAAGGATAAAATACATTTTTATAGTAAAATATCAGTATATAAATTTTTTGAAAAAAAAAAAATTACCAGCAATACATTTTACTCTCCACAAAAAATACCCCCTTTGCAAAAATACATCAATAAAAGCTTTTCTCCTACAAAGTGATTTCTAACAAAGAATACATAGTCTATTCACACGAATCTGTTTTAAAAATCAGTTCGGCATTAAATAACCCGTTAAGTTATGACTTTAAACCGAATAAATTCAAACCCGTTTTAAACTCATGACTTATAAGTACTTAGCTTATTTGGTTTAATTCTGTCACAAGTTAAAATGAAGTAAGCTGACACGGCAACCCTATCTTACACCAGACTCTTGAGTAGAAAGAGCGTATTTTGAGAATCAGTATTCGAAAATCTGGCGAGTGAGTAATTCGCCATTATTTCAACTACAAAATAGACACTTAATAAGAGTTGGGACATTGTCAATCTCTGAAATAAATAAGGCCTGCCAACTTTTAAAATCGGCAATCGAAATTCTTGTTTATATATATATATATATATATATATATATATATATATATAAAGAGAGAGAGAGAGAGATAATATAAAGTCCGTAAGTGGAAAGGATAATCCAAGTGGTTTTTTTAATATAGAATATTAAAAAGATTCACAGAGAGCTCAATGTATAAACTACAGAGCAATATGATATACACCAAGGAAAAGCTTAACATCGCGAAAATATGGTAATAGATCATGATTTATGTCGACCTGTACGTCTCGTCAGACGGAAGATGTAAATTTACATCTTCGGTTTGATGAAACATACTGGTCGAAATAAATCATGATCTATTACCGTACACACACACACACACACACACACACACACACACAAAGATATCTATCTATCTATCTATCTATCTATCTATATATATATATATATATATATATATATATATATATATATGCGTACATACATTACGAAATGGACAAAGGCCGACAATTATTTTAAGTTATACGTTATTTTTATAGATACAAATATTACAGCAAATGTTCTGTTTATAATAAACAGTATTAACAACATTTACAGGAAAGGGTAGTAGTATGACGATTATATAGCGCCAATCATTTAAATGGTTGTTAGTCTACTTTAAATCATCTGAAAATTTGGCTTTTAGATAACTTTCACTCATAGATCGAAATATATTTGTTGTTTTTGTATACGTGTTTGTATGGATCTGTATATTCATATATACGTATGTGTATCATTTTATGATATTTATAATATTTAATCTGCTCTGAAAAATCTAGCATACGTTTGCTGAAATCTTAAAAACTCATTTTCCTTTCTATATTACTTCTATTGATTTCGAAACGCGAACGCGTGTAAATTGAATAAAATATGAACCCAACTTCCGTATCTGCCTGTACGCTATTTACATTGTTCGGACTATTGTTCTCATATTTGTGGCCATATTTATCATGTATCTGTCTATATTTCTGAGATGGGGTATTATGTACACTATTTACATTATTTAACTATTTTCCTCATCTTTGTTGCCATATTTGTCACGTGTCTGTCTATATTTCTGAGATGAGGTATTATGTACACTATTTACATTATTCGGACTATTTTCCTCATCTTTGTTGCCATATTTATCACGTATCTGTCTATATTTCTGAGATGAGGTATTATGTACACTATTTACATTATTCGCACTATTTTCCTCATCTTTGTTGCCATATTTATCACGTATCTGTCTATATTTCTGAGATGAGGTATTATGTACCTTATTTACATTGTTCGGACGATTGTCCTCATCTTTGTTGCCATATTTATCACGTATCTGTCTATATTTCTGAGATGAGGTATGATGTACACTATTTACATTATTCTGACGATTGTCCTTATCTTTGTTGCCATATTTATCACGTATCTGTCTATATTTCTGAGATGAGGTATTATGTATGTACACTATTTACATTGTTCGGACTATCCTTTATCCACTGTGTCATGTGTCCTCAAGGGTACATAGCACAGTGGATAAAGGTGTTAGTTAGATCCAGTGACAGAACCCAAATTGTCTGAGTTCAATACCTGGTAAAGGCGGTGGAGAACTTGGAGAGGGAATTAACAGGAGATAACTGATAACTGACATCTATTAGACATGGCACGTGGAACTAGAACAGTCTATCCCCAGTGAGCGAAATAAAGGGTTCAGTTCGACATTCCAAACACTTCAAGAAGACCTAAACGTACAACGACCGAAAAGTTGTGATAAATATGGTAAATAAGATGAGGACGATAGTCTGAACAGTGTAAATAGTGTAAACCAACTTCACAAAACAAAAGCAGACCCCTGGTTCATCATCTACACCAATGTGGAGGGTCTGCGTCGAACTTATAGGGGCCAAACCTGACCTATTCATGTCTGAAACTGGGATTGATACCTCTATTCTAGTGCAGAAAATCGCAATCCCATCCTACGCGCCACTAATCTGATCCAGAAAATCGTCACAGCCAAGAATTCGGCGCCTACACAGGTTTCCCTGCGTCAGTGACCAAATGATGAGGACCTTGATCTCCCATATATGTGCTTCACTTTCATTCTGTATCGTCTTCAGTCTGATGGAATTGTAATGTTCGGCCGAATATCTGAGTCAGTCTCCTTTTTTTGCGAATTTTTTCTTTCTTTCTTTTATTCGCCCTCCACATTTTCTTTCTTTCTTTCTTTCTTTCTTTCTTTCTTCCTTTCTTTCTTTCTTTCTTGCTTGCTTGTCTTCTTTCTTTCTTTCTTTTTTAGTTATTTCTTCCTTCTTTTCTTCGTATTTTTGTTATTTCATTCTTTTTCTTCCTTTATTGCGCATTTGTTCTTCCTTCCTTTCTTTGTTTGTTTGTTTCTTTCTTTCTTTCTCAACCCTTTCTTTCATTCTCCACCTTTCTCCACTTTTCTCTTCTTTCTTTCTTTCTTTCTTTCTCCTCACTTTGTTTTTTTTTCTTTTCTCGGTCTTTTAATAAAACCAAGATCTACTGCGTAGGTAAGTCTTTCATAATGAAATTACCAGGTCCGTTACCAAACTCAGATGTGGGTCTTACTATTTAACTAGATATATTTCTTCAGCATGTAACCCTCACCTTATCTACCTCAGTCTGTCCATATCTACCAACTTTCAATCCATCTTTGCAATAATCAACTGGTCATGGAAACATCGACCGCGCGCATGCGCATTCAAACAAACTTGTTCTTGAAATCTCATTCAAGTATATATATATATATATATATATATATATATATATATAGGTAATTTGTTGTATCTATACATTGCTTATTACCTACATTACAGTGACATCCAGTTACGCCCATTTTGAAATTGTCTCTCATTATCATTATGGCTTTCTTTACGGTGCACCTTCATTTTGTGTTTTTTCATATTTCTGTCGCCAGCAATAATAACGGGCGAATGTTTCTCGCTGATGTTAATGTCCCTTAACTAGAAAATGACTTCAATGCTTTTGAAAGAATTTATTTTTTAATGCGTGTCTCGCAATAAATAAAAGAGATGGTCACACGAAGAAATATAATTAGAGATGCGAGAATATGTAATTTACACAGTATATAATCCAGAAGCATATATATATATATATATATATATATATATATATATATATATATATATATACAGTTGTGTATTTAGGCAGCAATCCATCTTTTATACATGTTTCATTAAGCAAGTCTGACATTGTACTTCAAGTTTTCTTACATATTTTTTTTTATGTCTGAATGTTTTTCTTTTCTGTATATGCGAAAATTGTACAAAATATTTTTCAGTCCAAGCGCTTTCAGTTAAAGGGCTATCCATTTTCAAGGATTTGATTTATTATTGGGGTCATGTTAGAAATAAAGACACAAGAGAGAAACTGAGTTAAATAAATATATTAACAGAAACAGTAATACAAACATATACAAACGAGAGTGTTACAGCAAGAATGTTCGGTTCGACAGTCAGAGTTGACTGCTGGAAACTTTACCCTCCAAAAAGCAGTACCTGCTCATATTTATAGCTGGGAGTATCCATGCGTACGTGAGTAAATTACCATAACAGTTCTCATCTATCTATCTATCTATCTATCTATCTATCTATCGATCTATCTATCTATCGTGGTCTTGTTAGGGTCAGAAATAAAAACACAAGTGAGGATTCGAGTTAAACAAATATAGTAACAGAAACAATAATACAAACGAGAATGTTACAGCAAGAATGTTTGGCCCGACTCTCAGAACTGATTGTTGGAAACTTCCCTCTCAAAAGGGCAGTACCTGCTCCTATTTATTTATTGTCACCTTGCTTTAGGGTAAACGATTTAAAAAAATACTGTTGTTACAGTATTATAACTGTTATTTTAATTTTATACGGGGACTACGGGTAATTTTTGGCCGAGCCTATTGGCTCGGATACCCAACATATTAGGTTGGTGCAATGATTGATTTTTGACGTATTTTTTAACGTCAAAAACCGACATCATTTTTGAACCAACCTAATAAAATTCGGCCTTGTTCCACATCTGACAGCGTGGGGTGGTTGGTAGATATTCTGCAGTGGAATTCACTTGACTCACATCTAGCAGTTGACTAATTCTTCTACGGGCCGATAGCTAATCTTATGTGTTGTTCGTCTCCTAAGTATTATCGTTCGTTATCAAATTGCGTGGTATGATTCTATTCAGTAACCTTCCCTAGGTTATAACAAAAACACATTGCGTTTTCGAATATTTTGTGAATATATTCGATATGGTCACACCATGGATGTAGAGCATTATGCCAACTTAATCAGCCAATTACGAAAGACTAACAAAACCAAACACCCATGGAAACTAACGAAAGGGTTCTTGTTTCCTCAAGAAAATACTCCAAAAAGAAAGTCCTTAGTTTCAATGGCTGCTATGTGTGACAGTGGCTTTGAACTAGTTGATCATCCTCCCTAATCTCCTGATTTACCTCCATCTGACTATCATCTGTTCTCCAACCTGAAAAAAAAAATACAAAAAAAAAAAATACAAAACAAAAAAAATGCTTGGCTGGGAACCAGCATAGCGCTGATTCTGACGTCATATCCGCTGTTGATGACTTTTTTTTACCAATATCATGAAAACCGCTTCACCAATGGATCCAAGCACTTCAACACCGATAGAAGAAGTGTGTGGACCTCAAATGGGGCTATGATGAAAAATAGACCCCATTTGTACACATTGCATGAGACAGCCTATCTATTTTTCAGCCGACACTTTTACGTCAACTGTACGATACGTGAAATCTGAATGAAATTTCTGCACCTAGTAGCTATCTTAGTCCGTTATCAACGATAATGTTACCGTTTCTTATCGCTGAGTTGTGTTATTGGAACATTTGAAATTGTCATATTCGTTGTCGCCAAAGTCCAAATCCAAAGGCACAGATCAAAGATGAAATAGAAAGTCTTTGAAGGCTGCGTATACTCTTGTCTTCGCAGATTCGGCGGACAGTCTTTACGTGCTGGATGTTGCCATAAAGGATAAGGATCTTCGGCTCATTGGGGTTTATGCGCCCAATAACCAATTTGAGTAGCTTGTTTTTCGGCGGATCGAGACGTTTTTGACGACATCTCGTCGGGTAGTTTTAGCGGGGGATTGGAATGCTGTCCTTGACCACGACATATATCGTAGTGGGCTAAAATCGCCTTTATTCACTGTGCCATGTGTCCTTTAAGAACCAACGACAGGACCTAAAGAGTGTGAGTTCAATACCCGGTTAAGGCAGTGGAGAACTTTCAGAGGGAAAATTAACAGATAACTGACATCCATTAAACATGACACGTGGAACTAGAACAGTCTACCTCAGTGAGCGAAATAAAGGGTTCAGTTCGACATCCCAACTTCCTGAAGAAGGCCGGAGCGTTCAACGGCCGAAAAGTTTTAATAGATATGGCGACAAAGATGAGGACAATAGTCCGAATAATGTAAATAATGTCAATGAAACACGTTTGACAAAAGATGTGATGCCTAAATATACATAGATGGTACAAATTGGTATACTAATTTGTCTTATCCATAAAACTGTTCTGGGAATTTTAATATATTGTCGACATGGAAAAAATTCTTAATACAAAGAAAGTTACATTATTCAGAAGGAGGTATACGCAGGAGTATCTCTTTTTTAAATTTTGGATTTAATGTAACTATGATAACAAAAACATTTCGTTTTCGTTTTTGCCTTGATAAAGTCATAGCGGAGTAGTTAATGGATGCCCCAGTTACCGCTACGCAGTAACTACTTATTTAAGACGTTGCATATTGATTAAGAGCAATATGGAAACTTCTTGGACATATTTTGCGAATGGAACCAAAATGTCCAGTTAAGAAAGCCATGGAGTTTTACTTTGAAAAAAGACTTCCAAAAATTTCAGAGAACAAGGCAGAAAGATTCCACTTTTCCTTTGGGGAAGTTTACAATCAAGGAAGATCTGCAACAAATCCGCAAACTTGCAGAAGACAGAGAAGGCTGGCAATATATTGTCGAATCAGTATACAATGTCACTGAAGATGAAAGAACATGTTAATTCATGACCTCGAATAGAAACAGTTTAGATGATGATAAGAGGGATCTATAACCTTGGATTTGAACAGCTGAAGGATGAAAATTTGGAATTCCAAACTGTGGAGAAAACAACAGGAATTAACTTCAAAATCGGACTTGGTTTGAACAGAAACATCGGCAAAAACAAACGCCAGCTGATATGTTTAGAGGCAGAATGCAAACATTATGGAAACGGAATTGTTGTCAACAGTAAATGGAGGAATAATGTACATCAATGCTGGAAAGTATTAGACCGGGTGTCTGTAATACAGCTCACCGTTCAAGAAAAAATACATACGACTGATAGCAAGTGGAATGGATCCAGAATACGCAGCTAACAAAGGCATGGAGTTTTTCTTTGAAAAGCCTGACTTTAAAAATTTTCAGAGGTCATCCAAAAGCTAACATCGCTACAATGCTGAACCGAGACATTAAAAGAACAAGGCAGAAAGATCACACTTTTCCGTTGAAAAAGCTTACAATCAAGGAAGAGCTACAAACAAGCAGAGGACAGAGAAACTGGCAAAATATTGTCGAATCAATATACAATTTCACTGAAGATAAGAGAACATGTTAATTCCTGACTTCAAATCGAAACAGTTTTATAATGATTATGAAAATCAGAAGACAAAACGCGTCGGCAAAAAATAAGATTTATCCAATATTCATTCGTATACCATACATATTTATATATAAATATATAATTTCACGGTTTTAATGTTTATATATATGTTGAAATGCTTTTGATATATATTAATAATTTTAATGCATTTCCTTTTATTTGATATTTATTTTTAGTTACTTTTAGTGAGTACGTGTATTTGGGTTGCTGGACCTGTTATCCATATTTTATTAAGCAGTGAAAATAAAAATAAGCTGACTAGATTGACAAGTCTTATTAAAGAAAGATGGTGTTCCACTTTCATGATGGGAATGGCGATGCAGGTTTGATTAATGAAACAGACTGAGGGCACACGGTGTTGACCCCAGTATCCACTCTTACATGTACACACGATACCATAATATATATATATATATATATATATATATATATATATATATATATATATATATATATATTGCGTTCAATGTATTCTAGAAATCTTAATAACGAAACTTACTTTATTAAGATATATTGAGAAGGTAGGATGATGGGCGCAATACACAGTGTTTAAAGTAAAAATAAAAATGTTTATCTTTTTTTTAAATAGGCATTCATTATAATTTTCGAACTAATAAAAATGTCAGATTAAGAATAAATAATCTATCTGTCTGTCTGTCTATCTATCTAGTGTTAATAATCGTGTTTTATCTATCTATCTATCTATCTATCTATCTATCTGAATCTGTTAATATCTATCAATATATATATATATATATATTAGAATACAATATATATAATATACATATATAATACATATATATAATATATATAATATATAAATAATATATATATATATATAATATAAATGATATATAAAATATATATAATATATAATATATATATATAACATATAAAATATATATAGAGATATAATATATAATAAATATAACATATATAATATATGTACCTCCACGAGATCGCTAAAAAAAAAGAGTATAGCATGATGAAAAAGACGCCAAACTTGACGAAAACAAAATTTTATCGTCTAAATGTTTGTTATTATTAAGAGGAAAGATCAAAGTATTTGGGGGGTATTTTTTTCCATTTTTTAATCGTTCCTAGCACGTCCGAAATTTTCGTTAAAAATCTAGTTTTTCTTGAGTCAGCAAAATTGATCATTTTTTTTCCATTAAAAAAAAAAACTGGAAATCTCATTTTGAAATTCTTTTAAATATCAATTATCATTTTTTCAAAACTTATTTTAAGAAAATCAGAAATTATAATGTTTATTTAAAATATTTTGAACCAAACTTAGCTTTTGTGCCAAAAAGATGTAATTCGAAAATAAAACAAAGCAGGTCATAAACTTTCGCGTCTCTTGACAGGTGATGAATGACATATTTACGAATTCCATAAGGCTAATTTGTTCTACGGAAGGGGAAAAGTGAAATAATTTACATTTAAGTGAACAAATTATTTACCTTGTTATTTTTAACGAAAACTTTTAGCGGTCTAATTTTTATTTTTTGTACTTAGCTTTCACCTTTACGTTTATGATGCTTTATGGAAAATATATTATAAAGAAATTAAAATAAGACTGTTAAGAGTGACATTAAATTTCATATTTCCTAAGAAATGTATCTAATTAATTTATAGGTACCTTTCTTATGAAATTTCAACAGAACTGTACATAAAATACTATAATTTTATGTTCATTTATTAAATTTTACTGTTATTTGTATTTGCATTCATTTTATTATTAATTTTGATATTTCTTTTATGGGAAAATGTCATAACTGAGATTAATATAAAAATAAGATCATATAAATTTCATAAGATGATACTGATACTTGTAGGTACCCTTTTCAGTTGAAATTGAAAAATCAAATTAACTTCTCCACACGTGTTTCGCAAAAGTAAAGGCCTTAACAGCGGAGAACAATGCTTAACTCAAATAACGCAACTTAATTATATTCTGGTTGGTCTTCCGTACTTTATAATTACAGCC